>JAWNNO010000468.1:0-34747 GCA_035044985.1 Lordiphosa fenestrarum | reverse complement strand
TTCATACATAAGTAGAGGTTAAGTTTTTTTGTTTTTGTTTTTGTTAGCTCTAATAGCGTCTCTGACTACAACAGGCTGTGAATCGGGGCATAGCTGGCCGGACAGGCAAATAAAATTCCCCCACCGAGTCGGAGTCGCTATTAGTTTATTTTGTAATTTTGTTAGGCTATCTTTGTTAGGCATCCTAGTTGATAATCCTTTTTATAACGTGATATCAAATTTGTTGACAGCTTTTTTGTCGACGATTAATAAATAAATAAATAAATACTAACGGGACACTGCCAAGCAGCCGCGCATGCGATAAAGCTACGCATAACGACAGAGGACACCTGCAGGAAATGTATGGAACCTGGTCGCAGAAACTCTAGAACATCTCATTTGCAGCTGCCCAGAAATTCCCACGCTAAGGTTAAAAATTCTGCACACCCCACGGTTCTCTTCTTAGGAGGAAGCGGCCAAGAGGCCCCCAATACAATTATTGGCATTTGCCAAAACGTCAAAAATCCTCCTGGACTTCTAAGTCAAACGTACTCAAATAATCACCTGGCCTCATTGAGGACCCTAAGGTCTATGTGTGACCCCATCTAGGGTCAGCCGGAATTACTTACCTACCTATCATATAAAAAGCCCTAAGTTTACTAAATACAATCAGACTCAGTACAACCACTAAACTGTCACTCACTTCTCCGTAGTCCAACTAGTTTATGAATTAGTTGCGACGCCACTCGACAAATAATTAATGCACTAAATGTCTCCCAGCTTATTACACACAATTCTCAATTACAGACAGTTAATGCACTGCCTGTAGAACACTGCACATAAACATTTGGCTGACCCCGACGTGATCATCAGAAAACCAATCTGTTGATGACAATACTCTTTTTTTATGCAATTTGTGCAATATTCGACTTCATCAGTTGGTTTATCTCCATCAGCTTTATTTGCTTCATAATCATTATAATCTTTTCTAATAAAAGTAATATTATTCATGGGCCTCTCTGCAATATCTACGCATTCCATGCTAATATCTTTTGCTTTGTTTTCATTGGTCATTGCTGCCAGCTGGACTAACCATATTTAATTTTAAATTGGGCTCATCAAACAAGCGTAGAGTTGGCATTTTTACTACAAGTCAATGGAAGCAATTTCGGTGCATACCATTCTGCCTGCCTGTCTGCTGGTGTATTGCCATTTGAGTTTGCGTCTTGTGCTAAGAATTAGGAGTGAAGTTTGGCAACACTGCCCATTTTTACGACAACAATGTGTGCATTGGCGTAAGATAAACACAGAAGCGTAATGACAGCGCTCGACGCACGTCGACGCTCTATATATCAGTGCTTAGTGGCAAAAGTCTACTACCGCGTTGAGAAATGGACGAGCTTGGGGGACTCTTTTTGCTGGAATGTTCCCCATAATTTGGTGCATCAGTTTAGGTTTGGCCTTGTTGCACCGGACACAGCTGTGGATTATGTTTCTAGCCATGGTCTTGGCGTTGACGATCCAGTATTGCTGGCTGGCCGTGGCCCGCAATGCTTGTGTGCCGCAATGCATGTTGTTCTCGTGGATTTCTCTCAGTAGCATCTTCACGATTGGATCGTTGGCTGGTAGCAATATTTGATGCTTTGCAGATTCTTCCAGTCTGCCACCCACACGAATGATTGCGTCGTCTCTTAACAGTAGAGAAAGTGATACAATTATGCTCTTCTTGTTTACTGCTTTGTCGCGTTGTAATTTCAGTTCATCCATCTGCAATGTCGTTGTGGCCGTTCTGTAGCTTTTGTTTGCTGAAGCGCAGCATATGGGTCACAGTCCGTTGTAACTTGTGAAAGAAATTGCCGTCTTTCCAAATGTACAGGTCTTCTCCCCTTGTTGTGGAGGTGACTGGCAAGCATACGGGTTTTGCCTTCTGCTCAAGGGTAGTGGGAGTGATGGCTGGCGACTTAAACCACTTGTCTCGTGGACCATGCAGATAAAATGGTCCGTAAAGCCATAGTGTATGCTTATCAATTTTTGTGCTGTGGTTCCTCTAGAGTGTACATCGGCAGAATTGTTTTCTGATGACACATTACGCCATTGGCTTGGGTCTGTTAGTGCCTGTACCTTCGTAACTCGGTTTCCTATTCCTTTTCAGATGCATCTACAAACGTGTGGAGCTCGATGGTTTCTGGAATCTTGTTATCATGAATGTGCCTCGAAATCTGCATTGAATTTAGTGACTGCATGTACGTAAGGTGGGCCAGCTCTAACTAATCATCCACCCCTGGTTTTTGGCAGTAGCAGTGAACGTTGCCCAACACTACGCAGCAGGCGGCAGAGGCAGAGAGAAGCAAAAACACGGTCGTCACCAGCAGCCGTATCAAGTCGTCGTGGAATTGAGATTTTATAATTTAAAGCGTTGTTTTGCATTTATCCT
Organism: Lordiphosa fenestrarum; assembly: GCA_035044985.1. Classification (NCBI taxonomy): domain Eukaryota; kingdom Metazoa; phylum Arthropoda; class Insecta; order Diptera; family Drosophilidae; genus Lordiphosa; species Lordiphosa fenestrarum. Next base: position 32,334 of record JAWNNO010000468.1, on the reverse strand, counting down.
TGTTCCGTTAATCATTGTTCAATTAAACATTATATTAATAAACTAAACACTTTACATGTATTCGCGGTACTCCTTCCATTCGTTCTTAAGGTGCGTTGGCATGTCGTCATCCCAATCTAGTTTTAGTTCCCAAAGCTGTTGCATGAAGATTTTTGCTCTGACCACTACCGGGGCAAACAATTCTAATGTAACAAAGATTTGGGAGAGTTCCGAACACACTATTCGTTTTGTAATACGCGTTGCTTGGCTCCCTTGTGCCCGTCCACAAATTTGGTCCTTCTTTGGCATCCAGATGACTCCAAAAGATTTTATGCTGTGGTGATCCAAAGTTTCATTTAGTTTCACTTCGCTGATGATGTTTTCCTTTGGGATGCCTTGCAGTGGCTGGTCGTTGTTTGAACACCATTTCTCAGATTGAAGCCGGCTGGCTTCAGTATCTTCATCAGCTCCTGCATAATTTGAACCGCTTCGGGGATTGAGTTAGCGCCAGTCAAGCAGTCGGCCACATAGAAGTAATGCTTGAGACTAGGTGATCCCACTGGAAGTCTGTCTTGATTTTGAATCGCCAGGTGGTCCAAGCATTTCGTTGCTAAAAACGGAGCTGACGTTGTTTCATATGTGAAAGTCTTCAATCGATAATACTTAAGCTCTTCCCATATTTGACGGTACATTTGTTCTATGTCCGCTGTAAACACGTATTTATGGGTCTGGAAGCGAAGAAGAATTGACATCAATTAACTTTGGACAGTGGGCCCATTGTGGAGAATGTCGTTGAGTGATTTCCCGGTCGACGTCTTGCATGATGCGGCGAACACCACCCGCAGTTGCGTTGTGCTACTATCCGGTTTTAGCACGCAGTGGTGTGGTATGAAGTAGTGTTTCTCCGGGATGTGAACTGCTGATACTTGCTTAATGTGCACCAGTTCTTCATATTCTGTCATGAACTTTACATACCCTTTCCATGTGTCAGGCGTTGTTCTCCTTTCACGGGCCAAGAATCTTTAAGTTGTTGTTTCTTGTGACGCCCCCAGGGCTGAAGGATTTTTAGAGAATGGCAGTTTAACGATGAACTTGCCGTATGCTGCCAACTGTAGATTTCGACGAAAGTGGGCTTCGCAGTGTGCTTTCGTTGTCGAGCGAACCCTTTCTTCCGTTTCTAAGTTGTCCAGCGTCCAGAACCTTTCCATGAGTGCATTTGTCTCTTCATTTGTTGCTGCTACACAGATGGCTGAAGATTTGTTCGATGCGTCTGTCCTTCCTACCTACAACAATCCACCCAAACTCAGTTTCTTGGAGTACAGGTCCTCCTGCAAACATCTGCTTTTGATTTGGCAGAAGCAATGAATAATAGTGCTCTGCTCCAATAAGCATGTCTATATTTCTTGGTTTGTCAAATTGCGGGTCAGACAGTTGTACTTCGTTCGGAATGATCCACCTTTCTGAGTTGATCACCTGGGTGGGTTGATCTGATATTATATGAGGCCACACAAATGCCTCAATCTTTTGCGTGAATCCACTCCACTGTGGGCCAGAAATCTGATATTTTGGCCAAAACTCTAAATTTTCTACACCAGACGAGCTAAAAAGCTTAAATTGTTTACAAAATGTTCTAAATAGATTGAACTTAACGTACATATTTAAAAAAAAATACAAAAATTTTAGAACTTATATATATTCCAATTCAACGTTAAAAATTTTTCAACTTTTTGGTTTTTTAATTTAAAAAAAAAAACCTGTAATTAGATTTAGGCCAAATTTTGCAGAGAGGTATATGTATATATAAGGTTGTCAAAAAAGTCTTGCGGTATTTTTATTGAATTTTCAATTGTTCATAAAATTCGTTATAATAATGCGATTTAAGTCAAATATGCGTTGTTTTGTTCGATGACGAGTTCCCAACGAGATGCCAACTTCATAATGCCCCTCTTATAGAAGCTCGCTTCCCTATTGTCAAAAAACTCGGAGAGCCAATTTTCACAGGACTCTCTTGTGGCCAACTTCCGACTACCAAGCTCGTTCGCCATGGACAGAAATAGGTGGTAATCACTTGGTGCGAGAACCGGACTATACGGTGGATGCAAAAGAACCTCCCATCCGAGCTCCCGGAGCCTCTGGCGCGTCACCAAAGATGTGTGTGGCCTGGCGTTGTCCTGATGGAAGACAATTCGGCCTCTGTTGATCAAAGATGGCCTCTTCTGCATGAGTGCTGCAATCAAGCGGTCCAGTTGTTGGCAGTACAGGTCCGAATTGAGCGTTTGGCCATAGGGGAGCAGCTCATAGTGGATGATTCCCTGCCAATCCCACCAAACACACAGAAGAACCTTCCTGGCCGTCAATCCAGGCTTGGCCACCGTCTGGGCAGCTTCACCGCTTTTCGAGCACGACCGTTTGCGCTTCACGTTGTCGTAAGTGACCCACTTTTCATCGCCAGTCACCATCCGCTTCAAAAACGGGTCGATTTTGTTGCGATTCAGAAGCGATTCGCATGCATCCATACGGGCCAAAATGTTTTTTTGCGTCAAGTCGTGAGGCACCCATACATCGAGCTTCTTTTTAAATCCAAGCTTCTTCAAATGGTTTATAACGGTTTGATGACTCATGCGCAGCTCTTGGCCGATGCTACGGCTGCTACTATGCCGGTCTCTTTCGATCAATTCAGCGATTTTATCGCAATTTTCGACGACAGGCCTTCCGGACCGTGGCGCATCTTCGATCACCTCTGCACCAGAACGAAAACGTTGAAACCATCGTTGTGCGGTGGAAATGGAAACTGTATCGGGTCCATAAACTGCACAAATTTTATTGGCAGCATGAGATGCATTTTTGCCTTTATCGTAGTAGTACTGTAAAATATGCCGTATTTTCTCTTTATTTTGCTCCATGTTTGCGACGCTATAACTCACGAACGACTAAAAACAAACAACAATAAATCAAACACGTGTTAGCGCGTGAAAAGAGCTTTCCAAAAAGCTCTAGCGTGAACCGATGCGACGAATACAACTAGAACTACGCGCTTGCAAAGACAAGCTTGCGGAAATACCGCAAGACTTTTTTGACAACCTTATATAAGTATACATTGTTTTGAAAAAAAATGTCTAGATCTGATAAGTCGTTTATGAGTTATTAACAAATTGGTAGAGACTTTGACTGACCACCACGTCAAGAATTTTCAGAAGAAATTTTTTAAAATTAATAAAAAAACATCTTTTTTAATAGTTTTGTATTCTAAATGCTGTCTTCTAAAAGTAGGCGACACACTTTAACGCATGGGAATGTGAATAGCTCTGAGTTCTTAGTTCATGGCCGAAACCTGATGTGGAAAAAAAAAACTTCTCGGCTGGCTAATTGAAATCTGGTCACCAATCAGTATTATTATGATATGGCTGTGATGTGCTTTTAGAATTGTTGCATTTTATATAATCATTTGTAAAATATTTGTCAAGCTAAGCACGCGGTCCAAATGGATGCCGATATAAAATGTTTATACATGGTTGCATTAGGCGATATCAAAATATATTGATAGTCTGAGCTATCGATTCTAATGTAGCTGCGTCCTTAGCGTGTGCTAGGCAGTTGGCTTTCGAACTTCGAAGCGAGCATACGCAAGCTGAAAAGGAATAAGACAGACTTTAAAAAAATTATTATTATTATTAAATTATTAACACTTTGAAAAGCACAACACAGCCATGTCAAAATAATTCTGGATGGTGTCCTGACACAAAATTGTTGACTGATAAGCCATTTCTGTATGCTATTTAAAGCTTTCAATTAGTCAGCCGACTAAGACTATTGAATTTGCTATTAAATCAAGAGAAGAAGGTACCAAGAAGGTACCGAAGTCGGGCAGAATCTACTTTGAATTACTTTCATATTTTAAATTTATTCTTGGCTGTTCAATTGATGTCGATGTCGATGATTTGTACAGAAATTATCGGCCCATGCAACCATGTATGGGAAGCTTCTCTGAAAATGAAAATTGCATACTCTGGGGCTGAACAAATAAATCTTATAAAAATCGCTCGATGTTAAATGGGAATACAATATTAAATTTAAATTGATGAAATATAAAGCGAATACGAATAAAATCTTTTTTGTATTTTTTTATTGCAATCTAGTCCAAAGACGACAAAATAAAATCAAGTTCTGGCAGCTGGTGCTTTCCTAGCTTTAACAAGAAATTATTTATTTTTTTCATCTATTTTACGAAACATCAACTTTGAACGGATCCCATTTAAAAACTGTTTCGTGAAAAGGTTCCAAATTTTGCCATAAAATAGCTATAATTATTCTAAATCATTTCCGACTGTCATTTTATCCAGATTCGCAAACAAAAAAGTGGGACTTTTGGCCAAATTTTCGGATTGCTGGCCCAGACGAGACTTCACTAGCACATTTACTCTTGAGTTGCTGCTCCGCGGCTGGCCTCCAATGCCTTTAATACGTAGTTTGGTATCATAGAGTTTCAGTGACAGCATCGATACCAACCGCTCTGAGATCAGGTTTATCTGTGATACAGAATCCAGCAATGCTCTGAAGTTGGCAAGTTGCCCGTTGGTTCCTTGCACCACCACTTTTGCTGTTGCCAGTAAGTTATAGTTTGGTTCGCTTACTGCCCCTGCAGCTGGTGCCTGTATGGGTGCAACTAGTGTTGGGGTTCCAAATGCAGCAATGTATTGTGCTTTTTGATGCATTAAAAGCATGTGCCCTGTACATGCTAGCGCCTTGTGGTCACTTTTTTTGTTTCTGAACCCAGTTTAGACGTTCGGAGACTGACTTGAAGCGGAATTCCTCGCATCGAAACAAAAAATGTATTGAGTTTTTACAAAACCGGCAACAGGGTTTGTCCGTGGTAGCCGCTGCATGAACTTGTGGTGCCTTTCGAACCCTTACTTGCGGCTTAGACCTTTTTTCCAGACCCTAGCAGTTCAAGGAACTGGAGTATCGTGTCTTATCCTTGCAGTTCCTTTGAGCTTCCGAGGGATTGCTCATACAAGGTTTTGTTGTTGCTGTCCAACTTGTTCCTTATGAAAGCAATAAGGATAGGAGCACTGATATGTCGATTCCCATTACCTTTAGTGACGCGAGAGATTCGATCGTCGTTATGTACAGCTCCTTTAATGACTTGCCATCGTCACTGATAGTATTCTGCAGCATGAAACGGTAACACCGTATTTGCAACGTCTCTGGGATTTTTGTATGCATCGTTCAGAATTCCCCATGCGCTCATATTGTTTTCTTCCTTTAGGTCGACATGTCGTATCAACCTTTCTGCTCAAATCGAAGAATTGGGTCCATTTGAGCAGGTCCCCATCAAATTTTGGGATGCTCACCCGTGCCAGCTGTACGTCTGTCGTTCGATTGTCGTATCCTGCCTTCTCTGGATCGTCAAACTCCTCATGGATGTTCACAAAAGTGAACCTCCTGAGATTGAGTCCAAAGTGAATTTATCAATTCACCTGTTTTCTGTTCGTCTAACAATTGAGACCTGAGTCTCTAATCTTGAGTTCGTTTTCGTAAAATTGATTCCAGGCATCTTCAAGCAGGGCTATCCGCGTAGAATAGTACCCTGCGTGAGCCTTCCTGTCTGCCGAATCCTTTTTTTACTTCTTGATGATTCTGGTTATCTCTTGGCTCTCTTGGTTATCTCTTCCCCATTTCCAATTACTTTTCTCGTTTACTTCCGACCCGGTGGAAGTGTTTTATTTGCTAACTGAATAGCTGGATTACGCTTCGATTCGCAACCAAGGTTGCAGTCAGAAAGTAACAGAGGAATAAATTAAAGACTTTTTGGGGGCCTTGCAACTTGCAAGTTGGATAATGGGCTGTAATGTTGACTGAACCTCGAAGTCCACGTAGTTAAAGACTTTTTGTTTTGTTTTCGGTACACGTCCTCTGAGCACCAGATAGAGTACTAACTGTACTGTACTGTAGTACTGCATGTCGTGTATTAACTACATGCGACCAATAATGTTCATTCGCCAACATTTTTTTTTCAAGCACCGAGCCAATTTTGATTAGTTGCTAATTTAGCACCTACTCTTTCGATCGCCAAGTTAAATAATTTCTTGATTGCCAAATGACCAAGCCGGGTTAAGAACACTGTGTCACCAAATTGACCAGTATTCCAAGTTGTCTTATTGCTCGGAGGTTTTGAAGCAAACCGTCAGGGTTTCAAGCTGGACTATTTCAAATGTCGCCAAGTTGACAATTCGAAATGATGAATCCAATGATTTGTTCGGAGGTTTATATCAAACCGTCCAAATTTTCAAATGTCGGAACCACCAGAATGTTTTTGGTGACTACCCAGCTGCGCAAATCGACATTACATAATGGATTACTCCTTCATTACTTTGCCTTCAGTTTGACGGAAATGCTCCCATATAGTCTGGCTTGCTTTGTGCGCACATCCTGCATTACCAGTAATAAAAGATGTATGCTAGAGCCGAACTGCCATCGGATTTCCATTACAAATGCGTGTACCTTCTTTTAAATTGTAATGCGGATTATTCGCAGTCTATTGACTCTCCCTTTCGAGAAAGGCAGCAGTTGTAGCTCATTACTTTTTCGTCAGGCGTAATGCGTACTTTCGACATAACACATTTAGCTATGCACCGCTGGGTAGTTGTTAGTTTCAAGCTGGAGTATATCAAATATCGCCTAGTTGACAATTTGAAATGGCGCATCCAACTTGAACTGCAGACCCACACAAAGATAGTGTTGCTGCGACGTTGCCTTGGTTTTCAACTTCAGAGTGAGTGTTCATGCAAAAGTTCCTTAATGTTGTCCAGTTGACAACTTCGTAAGAACTCTCCACGGTAATGTCATTACCAGATTGGTTTTCTGATGATCACGTCGGGGTCAGCAAAATGTTTATGTGCAGTGTTCTACAGGCAGTGCATTAATTGTCTGTAATTGAGAATTGTGTGTAGTAAGCTGGGAGACATTTAGTGCATTAATTATTTGTCGAGTGGCGTCGCAACTAATGCATAAACTAGTTGGACTACGGAGCAGCTTAGTGGTTGTACTGAGACTGATTGTATTGCTATTGTAGGGCTATTTAAAAGATAAAGTGTGTAAAAATTTGGTCAGCAACTGCAGTAGTTGCTCAATCTCTTTATGAGAGCTATACTATCAGCATATATTGGAATTACTGACGCATTGACTTATTGGCGTGTGTGGTATAGCTGACTCAGCAGAACTGTAAGTCAGCTTGTGTTTCTGACCTGCTTTAATGTGTTGAATGGTTGTATGCATATAGGTAAATGAATTAAATACATTTATTATAATTAAACTTAGGTGCGACCGTAACAACGCTCATCAATTTTGATGCTGCAGTAGCAGCTGATTTGATTCATGTTAAAAAAAAAGGTTCAAGTAAATCAAGTCTGAAAATATTTTGATTCGAGTTAGTCAGCCCATATTTATAATGACTCCAAACAGATCAAGCTCCAAACAGATCAAGCTCCAAATAGATCAAGCTCCAATCTGTGCTCCAGTGGTTCATTAGATCAAGTCAACACAAAAAAATTGTTACCATATTCCCCAACTGCGCAATTCGCTATACTCCGCACCTTCCTCGAAGAACGCTGCTTCATGGTCAAGCTTAGGTACTAAATAAATATATATGCCCCCAAGGAACCTTAATTGGCCCAGTTATGTAAAAATGCACACCGCCGACTTGCTGGTTTCAGACCCCCAAAACACATCCACTCATGCTCCTGATACAGCCTTTCTGGTTTCCAGTCGATGCGTAACTCCCTCAAGATTAACTCCCCCATGGATAAAAACCTTGACATTCTACCAGCAGATATCAAGACCGTTTGCCGGCCTATACAATCCGGCGACAAACAAAATACGAACACGGCTCAAAGGGCGACACGGCTCATAGGGCGTCATCCGTCCGACCTATGGATTTACAGAAGGCGACCAACATGCTGTTTTCAAAATATTGTTTTGTCATGTCCTATCCGTCTGTCTGTCCGTATAAACGCACAGATCTCAGATATGGTAATTGATAGAGGTTTGACATGTATGAGACACATGCTTCTTATGTCTGCAGGCAGATCAAGTTTATTTTCAATTTTGGCCACGCCCCCGCAATTTAGAAATTAAGGCATATCTCCCACAATTTTAAAGATAGATGGTTCGTTTCTCTTTTTGTGTTCTATTGGGCATTTAAATACTTGTAAAAGTTCCCGGCTCATGCCTCATGTCATGAGCTCTAATTCAATGACTCAATAATTTTGTGAGCTATGACTAGAAATTCATAGATGGACCAAATCAGTAAGAAATTCAAGGGGAACTTTGAATTATCTCATGCAGGGCTCTAGTACGAACCATCTATTTTAAAAACTGTGGGAGATATGACTTTTATCCAAATTGCGGGTGCGGCAGGGGGCGTGGCCAAAATTGAAAATAAGCTTAATCTCTCTGCAAGTACAAAAAGTTGTTGCCTCATACAAGTCAATCCTCTATCTCTTACCATCTCTGACATCTGTGCGTTCGGACGGATATGGCTATAACGACTCGGCTGTTGATGCTGATCAAGAATATATATACTTTATGGGGTCGGAGATGCTTCCTTTTTGCTGTTACATACATTTACATGGACCTCCGGTACAGAGTATAATGAGCAAAATAAAGGAACATGTAATTTTTTATAGGCAATTAAGCTATATATAAAGTTGTTCAACCTGACTGACAGTCAATCAGTGACCGTCGCGCAGCCCAAACCATAAAAGATAGGAAGCTGAATTTTTTACAGTAGTTTTGTCTTATGCTGAAAGTGAGTACATGGAAAATTCCACCCGGAAAAGCGTCGGAAAAGTTTGTATGGGGAACATTTTATTTTTCATCAGATTGACTTGAAACTCGGTCTATAAGCAAATTATGCGAAATAATTGGACACGAGTTTCCCGATTTCGGAAAATCCGCCCACAAAGAAAATTCCCGGAAAATTCGATATACAAAAATCTTATTTCACCCGATTGACTCGAAATTCGGTTTGTACGGATAGTATGTGAAATAAGTCTAGATGTAATTTTTCGATGTTGGAATATATGACCGTAGGGCAGGAAAAGTTTGAATGGGAAAAATTGTATTTTTCATCCGATTGACTTGGAACTCGGTTTGTAAGCAAAGTACTCAAAATAATTTTACACGTCTTTTCCCGATTTTGGAAAATCCGCCCACAAGAAAAATTCTCGGAAAATTCGATATGGAAAAATTTATTTTTCACCCGATTGACTTGAAATTCGGTTGGTAGGAATAGTATGTGAAATTAATTGAGATGTTATTTTCCGATTTTGGAAAATTTGACCACATGGTCGGAAAAATCCCGGAAATTTTAGCATACCAACTATTTTTCTCCCGATTGACTTTAGACTCGGTTTGTAACAGTAGTATGTGAAATAAATTGAGATGCAATTTTCCGATCTTGGAAAATTTGCCCCTTGGGTCGGAAAATTACCCGAAAATTTAGCATACTAACAACTATTGTTCTCCCAAATGACTTAAAAATCAGTTTGTAACGATAGTAATTGAAATTAATTGAGAAGTCATTTTCCGATGTTGGAAAATTGGTCCGCAGGGCCGGAAAATTCCCGGAAAAGCGTCAGAAAAATTGTTTACAGGGAAAATATGGTTTTTCACTTGATTGACTAGAAACTCGCTTTGTAAGTAAAGTTTTGCGAGAAAATTGGACACGTATTTCAACGATTTTGGAAAAATGAGACCACAAAAAAATTTCCGGAAAACTTGATTTGTAAAAATCGATTTTTCATCCGATTGACAACAACGAAAAATCCAAAATTACAGATTACTATTCTTTCGAAAAATTTAGTCTCATGGGTGGAATATTGGTGTTCAAGGTTATATAGAAATTTAGTTCCCAGCGATTAACTCCAAACGTATTTTCTGAGCTACAAAGGAAAAGTACGGAATACGTCACAGTAAATTTTTAAAAATCTATCCACAAAGTTCAATAATGGGAGGAAAGATGTTGTATGAAACTCTTTTGCTCTATATCTGATCAGCTCCATTCTTATTTGGAAAGCATCACATTAAACAAGAAAGACAGTCGGTCAAGCCCGAATAAAACATACTCTGTACCAACGAAAATATTTGCTCTGCATATATATTTATGCTGCAGTAGCGGGTGAAAACAGCGCTCCAGATGCGAAAAGTCTTTTGATCATAGCTCGACAGCCGCGATCTACCCCATTTCTTTGGTTGATTGATAAATAATGCTGTGAAGTTAATATGTCAAGAAGGTACGAGCCATCTATCTTTTAAACGGTGGGAGATACGAGGTTTTTTCCAAATTGCGGTGACAGGAGGGGAGGGTGTCCAACATTTAAAATAAACTTGATCTGCCTGCAGAGATAAGAAGTTTTTGCCCCATACATGTCAAACCTCTATCTCTTACCATCTCTGAGATCTGTGCGTTTATACGGACGGACAGACGGGCATGGCCATATCGACTCTGTTGATGATGAATGTGCAAAGTTTATGGGGTCGGAGATGCTTCCTTCTGAATGTTACATACTTTTGCACAAACTTAATATACTCTGTGTAACTCTGCTACAGAGTATAAAAAAATACCAGTATGATAAATAAATAACAAATTTATGCGAGCGAGCGAATAAATAAAAGCTAGTTTAACTATAAGAAAACACTAAAATAATAAAATGAACCCAACAAAATGAAGCAAACATACCACAACAGACACGTCACCACAGTTCTGCTTACCACCCAATAACAACAACACGTGAATGAAGAAAACATCACAATAGCACACTACCTGCAACACGTGAACACAACGAACGAGAGCGTAAGTTAAAGTCGGCCCTGCCCGACTACGAAATACCCGTTAATCAGATCAATTAGTGCTTAATAGCTACATGCGGCTCGCACAAGTATGCAACATTTTTTTAACTCGGCCATTTATTATCCGATCTTTTTGAAAATTTTGTGAGATTGTAGATATTGGTCACATAGACTACACTGCAAAATCTGAGCTCTATATCTTACAAATTGTGAAAGTTATTCAACATTTTATATTGCGGGGGCGGGAGGGGGCGTGACCAAAATTTGAAACAAACTTGATCTGCCTACAAACAATACTACCTTACATATAAAATGTGGTTGCTCTAGCTTTTCTAGTGTTCATACATACGGACGGACGGACAGACGGACATGGCTATATCGAATCGGCTGTTGCTGCTGATGAAGAATATATATACTTTATGATATCGGAGATGCTTCCTTCTGCCTGTTACATACATTTGCACGACTTTAGTATACCCTTTTTACTCTACGAGTAACGGGTATAAAAATCGAAGCTGTTAGCAAGAACTATTTTTTCCCGAATTTTCTAGAACTAAGTGAGGCGCAAGGTGGCAGCCAAATGTAACCGTTTTAGAATCTAAATTGATTAACTAATACTATACCAAAACTCCCTTTGGAGGATTTTGGAGGGGTATCAACTAAAAGCTTACCTGAAAATCATTTTGATCAACGAGAAAACACAAATAAAGCAGTTGACAAACAAATATATTACAAAATAAATGCACAAAAATTATTTAAACTTAAAATTAATAAAGTTACTACCTATGATTTCAATATACATGTTGATTAAATAAATTATTTAGTCATTTTTTGCACTTTTTTACCTTTTTAGTAACACAAGCTGTGAAGCGTTTTACAAAAAAAAATATAACTGGTTCAATAAAGGCTTTTTAGACGCTATTTGGACGCTATCGATTGGAATGGAAAAAAATTAACTACTCTATCGAATTGGTTTCGAAATTTTGAATTTAAAATTTTTGATTTTTGGCCTCTGACGGATGGCCTCTGACGGATCCATTGTGCATTGGCGGATGCCAATGGGGAAGCTCCATTCCCCATTACCATCTTATAGGCTGCCCCAAATGGCTGAGCATCCGCAGAGATGAGTTCTTAAAAGCATCTGGATTTGCTTTGCCTGATGGTGTCCATTAGGATCTTCCTTGGATCTTGGCTCTAAATACCTCGACGTACTGGCTGTGGGTCGTGCGATCTCGTGACCTCTGGCTCAGCCTTCTTTGGCAATTTCCTCGTTCTACCACGGTACAGATCGGTGTTTCTGTCCGCCGCTAGATGATTTTGCCATCGACGCATCGCAGGCTTTCGTGATAGCTTCCGATAAACCTCTTCGCAGCTATTAGCATTCCCGGTACGCTGAGCTCACCAATACTTGAATGGAGCATACTTACACTCAGAGTATGTGCTTTGTAACTCGCTCGCTGCACTGAGTGCGGACTTGTGTTGCTGCCTGTCGTGGATGTCTGGGTTATTACCGCAAGGTGATCCCTGTGGGTATACAGGTCCAATGCGTGCCTTGCAAAGGTCAGGGCGGTAATGGACTCCCTGCCTGCTTTGCTGTATGAGCTCCTCACGCCTGTGTTTTGGAGGCAGACGTTTAGGGATGCGAACGCGTCCTGGAGACATGTCCCTCTGGGCGTTGTCTTACTGCTTCCCCAATCCACAGCCCATGCATTGAAGTCCCCTGCTATTATGACCGGAGATCTGTCAAGTGCATCGCTTGCTATGTTCTATGGATCTGAACACTCTAGCATACAACTTTTACTACTAGTAATGCAGGATGTGCGCACCCTGTCTACAAAGCGGCTATACATATGGCAATGTAAAAAAGACTGTATGGGATTCTTTCCGTCATACTGATGGTAGCGTAATGAAGGAGTAATCAATTGTGTAATGCAATTTGCGCCGCTGGGTGTTGAGTTGAAGGAGTGGACTGTAATGACATTGAAGTGTTGCTGTTTGAGTGTGCTGTTGCTGGGGGTGGTATAGAAATGTCACCACTATGTAACAACTTGTTATGACGCCGCTTGCATGTAAAGCAATTGTGGGTGCTTGGACGTTCCCGGAGTTGATGCCGTCTGCCAAAGCAGTTTAAGCACAGCTTCTGTTGGCGAATGCAATTTTGCCTTTCTTGCACTGACAATTGAAGGAATCGTGGACACAACCGGATTAGATGGTTTTCGTTAGAGCATATTTTACACGTCTGAGCTTTGACCTGGACTGTTGTTTCAAATGTGTTTAGTTTTTTAGGAACTGTATTAGGATTGGAAGATTTTTGACTGCCTTGATGACTGGGGCCTGGTTGTAAGTCTTCCATAGCCGGAAACGTACGATATTCATCGCTAAGGAAGTCATTTAGCTTTTGCCATTTTGGGATTTCACTTTTGTTTTTCAAGGATTGTTCGTAGGTTCATGTTGCGTTGGTTTTGGCTATTTTAAAGAGCACAGGAATATTAGCATGTTGTAAGGAAGAGAGGTTAAATAATATTTTCAGCTGGCTGTTCACCAACAGTCTCTTATTCTCAAACCGTTCTTTTAAATCGGACCAATCCGTTACCAATCCTTCGTTGGTCAGCGGAGCTTTGGAAACAATGCACCGCTCCTCACCACTAGTTTTAGCCGTGAGGTGAAATAGTTTTTCAACCGGAGTCAGCCGTGTGTTTTTAATGTACACCGCGGTTAACAGTTCACGAAACGTACCCCACTTTAGGTAACCACTGTACTATGGGCGATTAGCCAAATTTTGTGGCATAAACTCTAAAAACAAAGCTAGGCCCTTGAAAATTTGTGTATATGTGTCTTATATTAAACTAGAACTTCGAAAAAAAAGTCGTCAATTGGGCCACGCCTTAACTTCCCGCCCTCACAACTACCTGAAATGCTTTTATAAAAATCGAACTTTGTGCAATTTGGCACATTTGACAAATCGAAACATAGGTAATTATGTGTATTAACCACGCCCCCTGCCACTTGCCCCTTCCCAACCGCAACCCCACTACAATAGATGAAAAATTAATTATATTTATTCAATTTATTCTAACAATATAGTTAGCATATTTTTACTTTATATTTCCTCTTCATCTAAAACAATGGAATAAGCTTTATCGCAATCTTCTTCGTCATCAGAATTAGCTGGCGTTTCCGAATCGTTGTTATAAAGATCTAATCCAAATGACGAAGAACTCATTTGTTGGGTTGGCAACTCCAAAAGACTTATTACTTATTTTGGTAGGGGTTTCTTTCTAATCAGCTTTTGTCTCTCACTTAAGCGCAAACTTGACAGCAAAGGATCGGAGGAGTCCATAGCCTGTTTCAAAATTCCGGAAACTTCAATATCCTTTCTTTTTTTTAGCAGAGGCACAGGCTGCATGTAAGTTCGGAAGCCAATTTTCTTTTCAATCGTGGCCCTGCCTCAGTATAGCTTAATTTTGGTCGTCCAATATTGGAGGGTGATGATCTTGCGGTATTTTCATGATCAATTTCCACTTCCAAATTTTTCAAAAGCCATTCTGAGTGCTTGGTCTTAAATCTTGACAGATGTCTTTGGCATTTTGGCAAATATAGATTTATATGAGAGATAAATCCTTTAACTTTGGCTTTAACTTGATCTATATTTTTTAGGCTTAAATCGTTTTTGTTGATCTCTGCTTTAATGTATTCAGTTGTGGCATCTGCATTTCGATTGTTTCTGTCCCATATATCGATCAGAGTTTCGTGCGAAAACTCATATGTCACTGAAAATGCAAATTATTCGATAAAGCGCAAAAATGCGCAAAAAAGATTAATAACACTATATACCAGGGGCTTTAACAAATAACTTGCCATTTTTAGTTGCTTGCGCCGACATGCGCAGCAAAAGTATTACTCCACGGAACACAATTACATTTGTTATTTTTCTGCTAAAAGCACAATAAACAAAACAATTGACAACAACAACAAACCAAACATTTCGTTTCTTATCACAGCAGATATCAATTTTACATACCGTCAGCTTTGTTTTCCATATTAAACTTGATTTTTTGCTTAAAGCTTTGCCTATTTATTTACTTTGTAAATACAATGAACTGGTTACGTCAATTTGCACAAGCACGTGTTTTGATAAATCAGCTGACTTCAGAGAGCTGCCACAAGAGAAGAGTTGCAACCCAGGCGAAAAAAAAATATTTTTTAATCTATCTGAAGTATTTACTTTTGATAATTAAAGTCACTTTTCGAAATTAGTACCATCGATTTTTTGACTTTATGCCAGAAAAATCGTCATTTCGCCCAAAGTGCACTGGCAAAAACCTCAGTATCGCATGAAGGAAGGCTGCTTTCTCTGGGTGCAGGGGCTATCATCTGTGGATTTGGTCTTCTCGTTGCTGAGGCTGCAGAAGTTTACCTCTCCATGCGGTTTTTCCATCCACGGCTTGATACTCGGGATCAGCCTGTGCGTCCATCGGCCCTGCCACTTTCTAAGGCTTTCTTCTCTAGCGGCCGCTCTTTCGTTGGGGTATGCAATCCTTGGTGTACGGTCTCGAGATGCATTGTAGACGCTTGCCGATTCCGCTGCCAGGTAGCCCAATGGCACCATTCCTGTTACGACAAGCACTGCGCTCAGGCGCTAGACTGCCTCAACGCCTCGGCAGTAGCTCGGGACCGAAAAAGCGTGTGCCCACACCGGAGCAGCATACAGCATAGTGGACTTGTAAACTCCCATGAGGAGTCGTCGGCGCTCATGCTTTGGACCGCGGATGTTTGGCATTATGCGTGATAAAGCTCTGCACGCCTCTGCTGACTTATTTTGGACGTACTCCAAGTGCTCACGAAATCAGAGCCTGGTGTCTAAAATGACCCCGAGGTACCGTATAGCGCGCTTTGATACCACTTCTGACCTGCCCACGTGGGTGTTGGCAGTTTCGACACGCTTTCGGCTGCTCACTAGCACTGCCTCTGTTTTTTGAGCTGCCAGTTCCAGTCCCACCGACGATAGCCATCGATAGACCAAGGCTATGCCTGCCGGCATGCAGCCTCAGCCATTTGAAACTCTTTGTCCACCACCACCAGAGCCACATCATCTGCGAAACCGACGATATGCGTGCCTGCTGCGAACGGTAGCCGAACAATACCATCGTACATGATATTCCATAAGAGGGGCCCCAGGACAGAGCCCTGGGGTACTCCCGACATCATCATGCGTCTTTATGCCTTCCTATGTCTCGAAGAGCAACTGTCTGCCCGAGAAGTAGCTGCGTATCATGGCGTACAGGTATGCACGAACCCCAAAAGTCGAAAACGCGCTTAGGATGCTCGCCCAGTCCGCAGTGTTGAACGCGTTCTTGACATCCAGTGTCACTATTAGGCAGTACTCTTTCTTACCCTCTCGCCACCGCGTTCCAGCTATAGCTTCCTTCGAAATCTCGGCCACTTTTCCGATGGCGTCGATGGTGGACTTAGCCTTCCTGAACCCAAACTGTCTTGCCGAAAGACCGCCTGCCGATTCTACAGCTGCTTCGATCCTGTCGCACAGCAGCTTCTCCAGGACTTTGCCTCCTGTGTCCAGCAGGCAGATGGGCCTGAAAGCGGAGGCATCCTCCGGTGGTTTGCCAGGTTTCGGAAGTAGTACCAGCCTCTGCAGCTTCCACCATTGCACTCCGTCTCCAGCTGTTCTGCTAGCTGATCCACCATATTCTGTGCACTTCCGGCTACTCGGATCCTGGACAACTCCACGGCCGCATTATCTCTGCAGAGCGATTTTACGCAGAAGGCTTTGGGGAGTCCTACTTGGCTCGGCTGATCGTACAGGCGATAGCCTCATGGTCACTGGCTGTGTACACTTGGCTGATTTTCCACAAGGCCGATGGGAGAAGGGAGCTGCTGACAAAGGTCAGGTCGATTACTGACCCGGTACCTTCTCTGCTGAATGTGTTCTGCGAGCCGACATTTAGAAGGGACACATCGAGCACCGCACTCGCCTCAAGAAGAGCTCGTTCACTGGAACTGGTTCTGCAACTCCCACTCCTCGGCCCAGGCGTTGAAGTCGCCGGCTATTACCACTCTGTTGCGTTCTCTGACATCGCGTACCAAGTCATCAAGGATGGCTTCAAACTCTGTAAGCCCCAGGCTGGGAGCCAGATAGCAGCTGTACACCCATAGGTCTCTCACTTTTGCTCTAACGTAGCCATCTGCAGACACAACCTGTTGTATGTGCAGCGATTTGCTTCCACACAACCAGATTGCAGCTTTGCCGGAGTGGTCGAAGATGTGTCTTATCGCCATTTGCTCCTGTCAGTGAACCTGGAATAGCGTCGGCTACGGCCGCCCCATGAGGCTGAGCCATGGCTGCATGCTTGTACTTTTCTGCCTATTTGTAATTTTGCTCTATAAGGAGCCCTGGGGTGGCCAAAAGTTTCCCTCTGACTTTTTACCGAGCTATACCGATCCGACCCGGTCGCCAGCGGCCTGTTTAGATGTGCGCAGCCGCAGCGGAAGGGTTGGAAGTTAGTCAGTTTCGTGACCTATGCACTTTTTCTCCTTATAAAGATAATTCAAATTTATATATAAATGCGGTAGATCGCTGTTAGATCGGTGTTAGTGTGATACGCTAACCAACACTACCAGCAGCTGATTGAGTGTCAGCGAGATCCACACAGTGACAGTGAGCTGGAGCCAATTTGTTTGTTGTGCCACACACAATCACCGAAAAATGGGGCGGGAAACACAGAACATGCACCCCCAACCCCCCTCTGGGACTGTGAGGCTCGCCAACTGAATCCGGGAAGATCAGCTAGATCAGCGCAGCGCCGTGGGTGCCAATACACAAGGTATGTGCCCACGCTTGTTGGAGTCCCATCCAGTAAACTCTCTACCGTCACAGGGATAAAACAAGAGAAAACCGAGGATTTGTTTACAACTTGGGAGCGACTGCGAAATCGCGACCGCACTCGGAAAACTCACCACATGTATGGATGTGTGGATATGTGTATTTGTATGGAGGTGTGGATATGAATTTATGTATGTTTTTACAAGTATGGCTGCCTCCATGATACAACAAGAGAGGCAAGGTGGCATCAGTGTGAGTTCTCTGCAAAGTACCTTCACGTTCAGTGCTGCGAGTACTTTTGTAGCGGAAGCATTTGGCAAAAATACGCATCACACTGACACCGCCCCACCTGTATTGTTGCATCATAGCTGCCTCCTTCGGCAATGACTTTGGATATTAGGAAAACTGACACACATACGTACATTATCAAATGGATCAAAAAATATATGTGTGTAGTTAGCTATGAAACTGCCAAGACAAAATGGAGGCCAAGCTGGCTGACCAAATGGAGTGTTAGGGTTTTTAGTTAGAAACTATACACATTTGAATAATAAGAATTAAAGTTAACTTTTTTTGATGTTGCATGCTGGGGCGGGGGCTAAAATCCAAAGGATCCGGCTCGAAGGACCAAAGTTTATGTAGTAGGGTGTAAACTTCAATATTTTGGAGGTAAAAAACACGTCTTGTTTCAATTTTTCTGACTTCATTAGTGGTGGGAGTTTTATTTGCTTCAGTGAGTTTGTAACTTCTAGTACTAAAAAGACTCCCTATCGTTATATCTATGGACTTATTTAAGTTAATAAGTATTTTGGGACATTAAACATTAACTCTCAACAGTAATGTTGAAAATAAATAGTAGTTTGAGAGTTCTTGGAGAGGGAGAGAAGGGTAAATTGCCACAGCCGACAAATTTAAATCGTTGAAAGTAGGGCGGATACGTTTCCGGCGAGAACACCAAAACCGGGGCACCAAGCTGGTCATCAGATAAAGCTGATTTTCGTAAGGGAATCTTGTTGTTTGGCAGTTTTATAGTGCTAGTTATTTTTTTGTAGTGATTGTTCGACCTGCGGGCTTATGGTTAAGAATCTCGACCTGAACGCGTCAAGCTAGTCGGTGTCAGCCCAATGTAAATGGAGTGCGGCGCTGGGTATATTTTCGTATATATGTTGCGTCGTGCGAAATCCAAAAAAAATAAATAAACAAGGCGACGAGATCTCTCTTTGATCAATTTGGTCAGTCCATAGCAGCGACTTATAGGTAGCTTGGTCTAGCCTGCAATTGCGATGCGAAGATTCGACTGGATGAATCACTGACGAGCCGTATAGAGTCCGGTTATGGAAATTATGAGTAAGACTGGAGGCTCATCCACCGATGACAGTAGGATGATTGCTCCAGAATTCAGAAGAGCATAATGCAAAGCGATCCGAGCTACAGAGCTATGGTGAGTTATCACTGCCTTGGTTAGGTCAGTGTTTTGCATCCAAGCCGTGTGTTGAGGAAAACTTCTGTGATATGCACTGTGATAATCGAATAAATTAATATTAAGGCAAATCAAATATTCATGTTAACTATTGAGTCGGCAATTGCTTAACATAGTGGAAGTGACCCTGACTTTATGATACAGTCTGCGATGCATATTGCACTCGACCGAATACGGAGACGCAGACCGATGAGAAAACCAAACGAGTCAGAGTGAGTAAATAGTTCCTTAACTCCCAGCCATCGATCTCGAGTCAATGGCCAGTACAGTTGTCGACTATGACCGATGGATCCCAAGCAGAAAGAGTGTTGAGATAGGTACGGATCTACAACGGTAAGTGTCCGCTTCTCTCTCCCCAACATTATATTGAATTTAAAAAAAAGAAAATAAAAGAGTCCGATTAAGATTTTTTGTGTACTTTTTATTAGTATATTTATTTGGTATATTCATTTATTTCGTTATTTATTAATTACCGGATTAGGAGAGGTAGAATTAGATATGACAGGTAGGGAACAGAAGCAACAGGGCAACGCGACCACCAGCCAAATGAGTTGACCTGCCACTCCTGACTGAGCCGGCAGGAGAATTCCTCAAACAATAGCTTGGGACAATAGAGACCTCGGCCATAAATTTAGCGATAGCTCAAGCCCATGAAACATGGAGAAATTTGCTTGCCGCGAGCATAAACCGGGTGTTGTAGGAAGAAATTTGGAATGGTTTCATGGAATTGATGAAGCATATGAACGATTTTCTCGAGGCGCAGTCCTCGGTGCCCGGTGTCCTTTGGCGGAGAAAATGCGAAGACGTCTGTGGAGGACTTCGTGTTTCGGTTTGAATTTCTCCAAAGGCAATATCTTTGCCCATGGAAAGAAATTTTGCGAGAGTTCCGTTGTTGGGTCGGGCCAGGGAGTGGTACTGGGTCCATGTGCGCCAATCCAGCGTAGCGAATTGGAAGTAGTTGCGTAAAGCCCTTAGTTGATAGGTTATGGGGACACCAAACTGAGCATGACAGGATGCATGAACTGTTACAAAGGGAACAGCTCGCAGACGAAAGTGCGGATGACTTTATCCTTACGATGCGGCACTTCGCATCTCGGTTGTGCAAGCCTCTGCGGGACCGCTACTTGGTAAAGATTGTCAAACGGGACAGCGCGACAAACATAGCTCGCTATGTGTACGCTATGGATATCCTCAGATTGGAAGATCTAAGAGAGAAGTTCGTAGAGGTAGAGAGAAGAATTGGTCGACGGGGGCGTTCCTCCTACTCAAAACTGAATTTTAAAAATTAAATTATAGAGAAACATTAAGAAGAAGAAGCATATCTAAAATATATTTAAAATTAAAATTTTAGTTTTAGTTTACAACAATAGCGGAAATGTCCTTGAATAATTGCACATCTAAATCTAAGTTTCAATATTGTTCCAGGAAAACTGTTTTTAGATTATAATGTATGTAGTAAGTAAGTTATTTCATCACTAATTTCAATGTTTTTTATTTTATTTTATTTTATTTGCCCCTGTGACTAGCGCAATAATATATAAGTTTTTGTAACTTGTAGCGTTAGGATGATACATAAATAAATACAAATACAAATGCAGCCAAGATACCCGTTTGGCACTAAAGCGATGGTCAGCGAAGCTAGGGCTTAGTTGGAGGAATAGGATCCAGTCACTGGGGTGAATGAAATCTGCCAGGGAGGCTGACGGCCAATTAGAGTCGGATGCTGGAACTGTGGAAAAGAAGATTACGGATTTCGTTACTGTGATAACACAGAAAGAAAGGTGTTCTGCTTCCGCTGCGGGCGACCAGGTGCGATTGCGCCGAAGTGCCCAGAATGCGTGGAAAACGTTCGACTGAGTGCCCTGATATGAAAACACCAGTTTACTCCCCACAGTGTAATGCTTCGGAAAGGGTGAGCCGAAGTGTGTTGACTGCAATAAAAGCCTACTTGAGTGAGGATCATCGGGAATGGGATGTGTATTTGCCAGAAATACAGGTGGAAGTTCAAAACGCTGTCCATACCGCAACAGGGGTAACACCATTCTTCTTCGAGTTTGGAAACACCTGAAGGCGGGGGACTTAAAACCAATAGGGAGTAATGCGTACCTTTTATAAGATCTGCAGGGTCGTAACCTAGGGGTGTATCATGCCATAGACATTCGAGTCTGACCTGCAGGTGGGGAAAAGAAGAAGAAGGTCGCAAAGTACACATGGCAACTTTTTTGTAACTTGTAGCGTATATATGAACATATATGAACATCTACTTCCCGGCTTTAAAGAAGAAGGAGAAAAGCGCCATCCAACGACGGAATGCAAAACAGAAAAGATCGCCATCCCATTCTATAGGTTGCATGGCAAGATCGGGGGTCTGGGTACAGTTATAGAGCAAATATGCGTCCTCCCATCCCAAAGATAAGGGCTTAGGCGTTAGCCTTGGATTCGGGCGATGACCCGGGGCATGGGAATGGGATCGGCAAGGGCAAATGGGCAAAGGCTGCGCATCAGTAAAGAGATTTTTTAGAATATATTAGTGTGGGAGGGTTATGTTATCGACGGGAGACTTAGCTGTATATGTTTGTGGACTAATTGCTAACGCGATTTTTTGATATTACGTTTCCAATGACACTGTCTGAATTTGCTGAATTTTTTAGATTTTTATCTTGTACCATTGACTGCTAAGTTAAAATTGTTGTCGCTTTGTGTTGCTACTACAAAAGTACCCAAAGAACGCGAACATAGGGTACAGATGAAAAACTGGGTATGAGGCGATGCTTACAGAAGTGCCTTCTATCAGAATTTATGGGTCTCATCCCGGGTTTTTTTTTAGTGTCGTACTGTGCCATCATAATGTAAGTTAGCGACAACATTTGCTTACCTATATAAACAGCCGAGTCGATATAGCCATGTCCGTCTATCAGTCTGTCCGTCTGTCAGTCTGTCCGTCTGTCCATCCGTCCGTCCGTCTGTCTGTATGTCGATCTTATGAACTACAAGAGATAGAGCCACAAATTGTTGCATGGAGGTAGGTGCATATCGTACGCAGATCAAATTAGGTTAGGTTAGGTTAAATAGGCTGCTCGGCAGAGGCCTTTTGGCCCATTGTGATGCCTAGTAGGGGGGTGGGGTTTGGGAGGGGAGGGGGTAGTGGGGATTGACGGTCAGATTCTGCGCAAACTCTCTACTTAAACCATTTTGAGGAATCCACAAAAAGAGCCAAGTCTTCTAGGGGTACATTTGCCAGACTGCCCAGGTCTTCAAAGAATGGTTTGCCCAGATGCCGGTTGCGTTTCCTAAGAAGTGCAGGGCAGTCGCATAGAGAAGGTGATGGTCTTTTAATGTCCATTACCGCTTGCGTCGCTGGCAGCGCTGAGCCGTTCCTAGCGCACTCGTCTGCTCCCTCGTTGCCCGGTATGCCTGCGTGACCAGGTACCCAAACTAGGGTGATAGAGTGCTGTTGGATTTGGTTCAGCGCTGTCGCCGTGCTGCGGACTAGGACGCTCTTTGTGGCGTTTGATAACAGAGCCTTAATAGCCGCCTGGCTGTCGACCAAGATTGAAATGTTCCTTGGAGTTTCATCCAAGGTGTATATCAATTTAGCCGCCTGCCAGATAGCATAAATCTCTGCCTGGAAAACGCTACACCAGTTTGGTAAACGGAATGAGAGCTGTGTCGCAAGTTCTTCGGAGAAGATTCCTGCTCCTGTGCCTTCTTCCGTTTTTGAACCATCTGTATAGATGGATAGCTCGTTCTCCCTGATGGTTGTGTCTTGCTTCCATTCCTCTCTATCCGTGAACCGTGTTCCAAACTTGTCATTCCATTTCTGAACTGGTATGCAGTAGTCACTTCCCTTTGCCTTTGCACTTATTCCTACTTCCTGTAGGATAGTGCTGTGGCCTGAAGTAGATGTTTTAAGAAGTTTCAGTTCCCGGAGTCTTACTGCTCTTCTCGAAGCTTCATACTTCAGGAAAGTGTCTACTGGATCCAGATTCAGAATTACATCCAGGGCCGCCTGGGGGGTGGATCGCAGGGATCCTGTAATGCCCAGGCAAGCTGCTCTTTGTACCTTATGGAGGTTGTTTAGGTGAGATTTGGCCGCCTTCTACCATCAGGGATCTTGTATCTCCTTGTGAACAGCACCAGTTGGGTCATCTGAGGGTTAACCCCTAGACCGTTCTGGTGTGCCCATCTTAGGGTTCTAGCAAGAGCAGATTCTAATAGCTCACTGATTGTGGGTAAGAATTTACCCGTTACCATTAGAACCAGGTCATCTGCATATGCTGTCATCCTACATCCGTTAAACTTCAAGGTAAGAATAAGTTCGTTGAGAACCAGGTTCCAAAGAAGCGGGGATATGACTCCCCCCTGCGGAGTGCCTCTCGTTGTTCTTCTTCTTACCTGCACAGAGAGTGGAGTTGATCATTCGGCTGCTAAGCATGTTCCTTAGCCAGTGAGTAATCATCGGGTGTGAGCCGATATTAGCAAGAGCTGCCGTAATCGATTCGGTCCTGACGTTGTTGAAAGCTCCCTCGATGTCGAGGAAGGCCGCCAACGCAAACTCCTTCTGATTCAGTGATTCCTCAATGCTCCCTACCACTTCATGTAGTGCGGTGTCAACAGATCTACCATTAAGGTAGTCGTGCTGCGCACCGCTGAACATTCGTGGTGTGAGCTTGCTTCTCAGGTGGAGGTCCAGGAGTCTTTCCATCGTTCTCAGAAGAAACGATGATAGACTGATGGGTCTATAGTCTTTTGGAGAGTTGTGGTTTATCTTCCCTGTCTTGGGGATGAAGACCACTCTCACCTCTAGCCAGCTTTCCGGGATGTACCCCGTGAGGAGACAGCCCTTGAAAATCTTGGTCAGCCATGGCAGTAGATTCAAGATCGATACTTGCAACATAGCTGGTCGGATGTCAGCCGGTCCTGGTGATTTAAAGGTTTGGAATGACTTGATAGCCCAGATTATCTTTTCTTCAGTGATGATTTCGTCAATCATCGTCGTGTCTCTTTCCCCAGGTGCCTCACTGATTTGTAGCTCAGTTGACCCGACCTCTGGTTCAGCATCTAGGCAACCTGGAAAATGTGTGTTCACTGGCAGTTCCAGAGACTCTTGGCTGTTATTTGCATACGTTCCGTCCGGGTCCGGGTGCAGGCAATATCCTCTCAAAATTTTGCCCAAGAGTCTCTTCTTGCCTTTCGACACGCCCCTTTGAATTTAGAAAAACCCAGTCGGTAGGCGTGCCAGTCTTCTTGCTTGTTGGTCGATTTTGCTTTATTGAAGAGCTTCCTCGTTTCCTTCCTAGTGTGGCCGAGCTCCGTTGTCCACCACTCTAACCGGGCAGGATTTAAGAAACGCCCTGCTTAGCACGTCTGTTATCGTCAGGGTGCATTCTTCAAGTGCGCCAGGCTGCAACAACTCTACGTCCCGAGGATCGGGGAGTGTTTGACTGACTGTTCTTGCGAATTTTTCCCAGTTTGTTCTTTTAGGGTTCCTATAGGGAGTAGGTTTCTCTCTGCACCAGTTGACATCGAACTGTATTCTGTAGTGGTCCGAAAAGGAGCACTTGGTGGTGCCAGTTGTCAGCGGTCAGAGAGCCTCTGCTTAGCGCAACGGTTATGTCTATAACCTGAGCACGATCCTTATTCCGGAAAGTGGGGTGTTCTCCCCTGTTACACAGAATAAGGTTTGTGCTCAAAATGTAGTCCAGCAGTGCCTCTCCTCGATCGTTAATTCCCGTACTACCCCATATGGAGTGGTGGGCATTCGCATTGCACCCCAGGACAGTTTCGATGCCCTCTTTCTGCGCGTGTTGAATGAAGGCTCTGATGCTTTCCGATGGGGAATCCTTTTCCTAGGAAGATAGGCCGAGGCAAGGTATAGATTTCTCCCGTTCCTTCCCTTGATCGTCACCACTGTGAGGTCCTTGTCGCTGTAACGAGAAGAGAAAAGCACGTTAAGCTCGGTTCTTGCCACGATACATGTTCTTGGCTTACCCACGTTTCTGGGGAAGAGGAGATGGTATCCGCGAGCACTCAGTCCACGAACCCTTTCACCTAGGATCCAGGGTTCCTGGACGAGTGCAACATCAACCCTCTCCTCCTCCATGAATCGTAGTAGGTCAACAGAGGGTACCATGGAGTGATGCAGATTAATCTGCACCACCCTTAAATTGTTCTGTTGACCTAACATCTTAGCTCAGAAGTATTGCCGGAGGCAGCCCAATCCAAGCTTCATCTGGCCTTGCTTCTTCAGGATGAGGCTCTTGGATTCCCGACCAATGCTGATCCAGAGATCCTTGCCGTTTCCATTGTCGCGCGCCAGTCCTCTCAGTATGGTCCAGTCGTCGGTTCCGTACTCCTTGTTCTGACCTTTGATCATGTTTAGTATGGTTCGGTTCTCCAGGATTGGGGGTGGGATCCATAGCTTCATGACCGAACGTACAGGACCATGGTCCGGTGTTACGACGTCGATCATTGCACCAGGCCAAAGTTCACCAACGCCGTGAATTGCGTCGGTGAGAAATCTCAAGGACTCCTCGTTGACACAAGCCACGACCTTAGAACCTTTATACCACTTGACGCCCTCAAAATCAGCTAGGAATGAATCTTCGCCTCGTGTCATGGCATCGTGGATGGCCTGCATGATGAGCCAGTTATCGGGTGAAAGCTTCCCTTCCGGGTTGCTTCGGTCGATAATGGCTATCATAAGCTCCGGTTTTGAGCTTAAGCTGACCAGAAAGACTTCTGGTCTTCTACGCTTGTTTTCCGGGGCCTTGGATGAGTCATCGGATCTTTGCCGCTTTGAGTTTCCACCCCTTCCGCCATCCGGTCCCTCCTTTTGGGAGGTGTGGTCGACGTAGGGAGTGTTCTTCTGCGGTTCTTCTGGTCCCCAGTGGATGCTTTGGCTGCCTTCAACGTGGACGGAGATTCGGTCTTTGTCACAGTACTCTGTGCTGGTGCTTGGTCCGAGCTATCCTCAGACAGCCGGTTGTAGCGGCGCACTTTGTACTCGTACTTCTTTTTTAGTGCTTTCTCCCTTGCGGTCAGCGACTCCAGGGTGCGGCCCTCAAGTGTTCTGAGAAACTTGAGCGATGCCTTGTACCCTTATGCGATGTTTGCGGTGAGAAGCATCTTCCTTCTTTCTCTCCACTAGGGCCGTGGCCGATGTAGGCTCACCCACTTTCGGGGGCTCGTCGTTGAGAGGCATGCGAGCCAGCGCAAGCGCAAGCTCTTCGTCTGTCATTGACGGGCCTGTGAAAATGAATTCTCTATTTTTGACCTCCGGCTCCATGTCCACCCCATCTTGACGATGAAGTCCACCTTCACTTGCCACAATACGCAATGAGGAGGCCAAGTGGTCCACCTCCACACTGGGTTTGCAGTTGCTTGATATCGACGCCGTGGGGCCTACGTTGGGGATCCGACTCCCTGCACCGTAACTTCTGCTCCTCCAATGACTTTAGTCATTTTGCCTATTGGCTGGGTTGCGTTTTTGACCTATCC
This sequence comes from Lordiphosa fenestrarum, assembly GCA_035044985.1. Taxonomy (NCBI): domain Eukaryota; kingdom Metazoa; phylum Arthropoda; class Insecta; order Diptera; family Drosophilidae; genus Lordiphosa; species Lordiphosa fenestrarum. The sequence continues at coordinate 5,689 of JAWNNO010000468.1, read as the reverse complement.
GCCAGGTTTGGACTGCTTTTTGCTTCAGTGCTCCCCCTCGACCTTACCGGCATGGGTGGCATGGGTGGCTCTTAGGTTCCTTACACCTACTAAGCCCTGCCACCCTGCCATAGGAACGATCGGTCGAAAAACTAGTTCTAGTGAGAAAACCTTTTTTGTTTTTAATGCAATCGTCTCCAAACTCCGTATTTACTAGTTTTGAATGCTTCTACATAATTCTGCCTAATTTGGTCAAAATCGGACATCTATATGGTACAGCTGGCATACAAAAGTAGAGTCAGAAAAGTAGTCTTATTGCGAAAAACTTGTTTGTTATCAGTGGACATGTCCTTCAAATTAATTAAAAGGCATGCTGCAAGGGTATACAAACTTCGGCCGAGCCGAAGTTAACTTTCCTCTATTTTTTATTGTATAAAAATCATCCCTTATATCTAACTTATCTGTTGCTTCGTTTGTAAGACGGCACATGTGTATGTTTATGTGTCTGTGCGTTGGTAATTACCATCTGCACACATATGTATCGGTCTAGTGGGAGGGGTACATCGTCTGTGCATCTCAAAGGGTTCCTACGCGCTTGGATCGATTTATCCAGACCCTCGTCAAGCTCCATCCAAAATGATTGCTCCTTGTTCTCGACCATCGAGCACTGCATCTTAATGTGATGTTTCAATGGTATGATCTTGCAGAAATTCTCTGATGCATCCTTCCATGCCCAATTTCCCTCGCATTCTCTAACATTTTGGCTTTCATACAGGCCTTTATTTAGTTCTGTTTCTGTCATCAGATGGCAGGAGTCAAGTGTTGAGCTGAAGATCTGATGGTTTGCCGATACTTGTGCAACGATCCTCTGTTTATTTCTGTCCAATGGTAGTGGAATGATTTTAAAAGTGTCCGAGTGTTGATTGGGATAAAGCGGAATTTCGGTCTCTATCACTATGACACCATTTTTGAAAATTCCTTGCGCAGTTACTAGCTTGTTCACCGATTTCAATGGATGTCTTGAGTCTCTTCCTGGCAAAACATGATTACGAGCTAGCGAATGTTGCATGATGCTCATCTCCTTCATCATTTGAGCATGTTTGATGAGAATGGGGCTGATTTTTCTATTGTTAATGTCCATTAACAGATCCATGACCTTTGCCTGCATTTTTTCTGTCTCATCAATCCAGCTTTGGGTTTGGTTCATCAGCAAAAAGAATTTGATAGATTCCCTGTAGACTAGGACCTCTTCATTTACCGTCTCCGTGACGTTGTTTATTTTCTCGGTCATTTCCTTAAAACTGCTGTTTTCTTTTTCTGGCGTTATCTTCACCAAATTTTCTGTTGCGCTGATTACTCTGTCAACATAGTCTTTCACACTTTCTCCGATAAATCAAACCATTCACCGGGACAAAAATAGATCGTGCTGCGGTCCCCTTTTTTCTTAAGGCTTTTCGTTTCCATAATAAGCCTGTTGTTGTCTTTAATTTCCTGCAACTTTTTACCTACGTTTAATAACTGAACTATTGCATCGCATTGTATACTAAACTCTTTTAGCCGTGGACATATCTTCTTTGCTTTTCCAATATTGCTGGCGCTTGCTTTTCAACATCAAAGTAAGCTTCTAGGTCGTAATAGATTACAAATTTCCAGCTTGACAATACGACTTTCGCCTGACCAAGTTTATCCAAAAAAAAATCGCTGTATCATTTATCTTATGAGTAGTTTGCTACTGTTATTATTTGGAATTAATGCTGCACTAGCGACTTGCAAAATTATAAGCAGGCTAAGAACAGCTGTTGTTGTCTGGCTGACATTAGGGCTTTTCCGCTTTGATTTCTCTTTTGGTGTCTCATCACTTTCCATTGGCAATGGGCATAATTTATTAAACGATCTTTTTACTTCCCCACTGTTGGCCCAGAGCAGTTTTCACCACCCTGCCCATATGCCATCTTCCTGGCTGAGTGTTTTCCTGCTTCAGTAACACCATCTGGCCCTCCTGCAGGTTTGCTTTCATTGTTCTGCCTTTCACTCTCTTTTGTAAAGAAACCAAATAGTGTTCTTTCCTTTTTTTTCAGAATTCTGCTCTGATTTCCTGCAGGTATTTCCATCGATGCAGTGATCCCATTTTTTCATCTCTGTTTTTATCCTCCGGGGCTCCAATGAGTAGTCGTCCAATCGAGAAATACCCAGGTGTGAGCACATCATCAATCTCGTTTGACCCGTCAGATGTTACTAACTGTGGAGTTTAAAACTGCTTTAATTCTACATAGCAATGTAGAAAACTCCTTAAACGTGCATCTGTTTTCCGCAATTTCTCGTTTTAGGTGACGTTTGAAGGACTTTACTCCTGCTTCCCACAATCCTCCCATGTGGGGACTTCCCGGCAGAATAAAATGCCACTTGATGCCTTCTGTCATTAATTCCGGTGCCATTTCGGAATTATTTTTATCGCCGCAGATAATTCTTTAATCAGCTTCTTTTGCCGCTCCAACAAAATTTGTAGCGTTGCACACACATATCCTTTGTGGCATTTCAGACCTCGTCCATTTGAGCAGCGTACTTGATAAGTGGTGTGAAATGGGTGATTTGCTGTCACTCTGTAGGTCGGTAAATTTCCCATAAGTTAATTCGCTGACTGCTTTCTGTGCCGAATGCAGATTACACAATTTCGAAGATGTTTTTTTAGCGCATATCGTAAACCAAATATCCAATATTCCCGCTCTAATAGATTTTTCATTATCTTTACTCCTCCATGAAGAGTTGTTTTGTGCGCATTATTTATTAGCAGCAAAGTGAAGTGTGATTTTCGCAAAATAATTGGATGCTTCATTGCAGCGTTGAATTTTGCAGTCGACCTCCTACTCACAGCACTCCTTGATCGTCCAGGAACGGGTTAAGCGGAAGGAGTTTGCTTTTCGTCTCTAGGGGTTTTCTATTCAACTGGCTTATCTCTTTCCCAAATTCCAGCTGCTGTTGTAGCTTTATAACAATTGTCCTTGCCTTTGTATATTCGATTTCATGGGAACAAGTATTCTCTGCTGCTCTCGTTCGCGGCTTTCCAACGATGCGCAAAACCAAAGTTTTACAGCTTCTTGATGCTAGAATACTTTGACAGCAGCGGAATAAATGGGTTGTTATCTGGCAGCGCTGTTGACACAACAAGTGTTTCAGCATCTTTATGCTCTGGCCATTGATTGGCAGGCCTTGATAACCACTTTGGTCCGTGCCACCAAATGGTTTGCTCTTCCAGCTTTTTGGGTGAAATTCCTCTTGAAGCTACGTCAACTGCATTTTACTCGGACCTTATGTCATTTCATATCACTCCTAGCAGTTTTTTTAGAATATTATCTGTTGGGGTAACTGGTAGCCTCAACTTCTAATGTGCACGCAAAGAGGCACAAGCAACTTAGGTTCAAAAAAACTTCTAATGGGGTTGACCGGACACAGGAGCGGAAAATAATACACACGTCTTTCACTTTCAATACACCAATTTGGAGTGCCCTTTAATTTGCCAAATTCAATGCTTACAGGCTAACTCGCTCATCTGCATGCATGCATGCATGCATGTATGTGTGCGCAGATGATTGAACAGATAACTACAAAGATCAACGAGAGAGCAACTAAGGGCTTAAGAGAAACTTCAGATAAGCATAGACTTAAGAGTACAATCTTCAAGTGTATTCACAATATGTATGCTGGCTGCAACCAGCTGTGGCAAGTTGTACTAACTAATTAACAAGGTGAAATGCCTTAACATCGGCCGCGTTGAATGGCCGCAGGACTTCAAATTTCAAATTTTAAACTACAAGATAAAATATAACTACTGATTTGTAGGAACAGGCGCTAATCGATGAATAGCACGTTTGAACAATCCAGATTTAGTTCTTATGACGGCAACTCGAACCTTGCCATCCGCGCCTTTGACCGTTTCCTCGACGACACCCATTATCCACTGCTGCGGTGGAGTATTGTCCTCCTGGATGACGACTACGGCCCCGATTTCCAAATTTTTGGACTCCTTGGTCCACTTTTGCCGTTGTTGCAGACTGAGCAGGTAGTCTCTTGAGCAGTCGTCCCAAAACCGTTGCTTGATGCCTGACGTCAACTGCCATCGCTTCAAGCAACTCATCTTGGCGTCTGGTATGGGCTGCGTTGATGCGAATGGCAGCGCTACGAGCGTTGTCCCGACGAGTAAATGGGCTGGCGTCAGTATTTCGCCATCGTTTGGGTTGCTGCTGAGTGCGACTAGCGGTCGCGAGTTGAGAATGGCTTCTACCTTCACCAGCACCGTTTCCAGCTCGTCCTGGCGCAGAATAATAGTGCCGATGGCCTTGAGCAGCAGGTTCCTTGCGGATTTGACTGCCGCCTCCCAACGACCTCCGAAATGCGGTGCCCGTGGAGGAATGAAAGCAAAGGTTATCCCTTTGGTTGCAGCAAACGCTGAAATGGCATCCTTGTGATCCTGAAACCGGTCCTTGAGGTTCTCCAGGGTTCGCGCAGCACCCACAAAATTTGTGGCATTGTCGCAGTACAGGCGTTTGACAAGTCCACGACGGCCAATGAACCTAGACAAGCACATAATAAAAGAATTATACGTGAGATCGGTAACTACCTCAATTTGAACAGCTTTAGAAGCAAAGCAAACAAATACGGCTATGTACATTTTTACAGGTGCCTTGCCACGAATTCCTAATGTGACCGATATTGGACCTAAAAAGTCCACTCCGCTGACTTCAAATGGTCGACATCCATGAAGTCGATCAGCGGGTAGGTTTCCCATTATTTGAGACAACAACATTGGTTTATAGCGAAAACACAATACACACTGCCGAACTACTGCATTACACGCCTCACGTGCATTAATTACCCAGATTTGCTGGCGAAGAAGACCAACCAGAACTAGTGGGTTTGCGTGGCAATTTGTACGGTGCAAATACTCGATGTACAGTGTGACAAAACGACATTTCTTTGGCATCAACAAAGGGAATTTGGCATTGTGTGGCAAAGGTGCCTTTAACAATCGACCTCCCACTCGCAACAACTCTAATTTTCGGTTTCCCTCTTGATGTGGATAAAGGAATGGTGTCAACTTTTGGTACGATGGTTGCAAGTTTAATGACTTGTTCAACCTTGAAATTTCCTCTGCAAATTCAAAATGCTGAATCACAGAGACAATTGAAAGAAAAGCGAAGTTCAATTCAGACGCCGAAAGTACTACTGAAGAACATTGAGAGCTTGAGCCATTTATGAATCGGAACATATAGGAGACGATGCGAAGAATTTCGAGATATGAGGAAACCTTATCGATCAACTTGAGAATACTATTGACTTCCTCATCGGCCGCGATCATAACTACCGCCGTCTTGCGTCTTTCCAACAATAACTGCTCCTTTGTTAGAGCAAGATGTGTGTTTATTGGCCAGCTTTCTTGGGAGTGTTGTAAAAACTTCGGCCCATTAAACCAGAACGAGTCTCTGAGCTCTACAGTTGAGCAGCCACGGGAAACTATGTCAGCCGGATTCTCCTTTGTTGGAACATGAAACCAAGTTGCATCCGCAGTTATTTCTTGAATATCTGCAACTCTGTTGGCTACAAAAGTATCCAAGTTTGAGGCGTGCATTCGTAACCAATGGAGCACCACCTCTGAATCTGACCAAAACACGATCTGATCCACCGGAACATCTAGCAATGGTTTCACATTCTTCCA
>JAWNNO010000461.1:0-54417 GCA_035044985.1 Lordiphosa fenestrarum | reverse complement strand
TCTTCTTGATTTTTTTAAGACGAAATCTGCTCGAATACAAGCAGACAAACGTTCTTGACTTTGAGCTTGATGGCAAGGGAAGTGCGGGGAGCCACAAGTGGAGAGAGCAAACAACAAATGAGAACAATTCTCTGTCTCACTCTCAGAATTGCCAATGGATGTTGTCTACAATTTATACCGAGAATTCGCCGCTGCTTTGTCTAAACGCGTTGTGGCGGTGCCGGCTGAGATGTCGGTGTCGGTGAGTGTTGCAGTCTTCGTGGCCCTGAGTTCAAGTCCCAGTTGAGGAAAGTACAAAATAAAATTCTTAAATGACATTTAAAAATTAATCACAATTTATTAGGAGAGGAGAGTGGCATTGTTGTGGGGTGTGAGGATTTTGAGGTGGTGTGTGGTGTGTGGTGTGTGCGTGTTGCGATGTATCTTCCGTGCTACTCTTGGAATCGAAACTTTTTTATTTTTGCAACCAAGAGAAACTATTCTAAGAGTCGAGAATATTTATGCTTGCATCGAAGAAGATCTTTTCTTGGATCCAAGACTATTTATGTTTGATATCAAGAAGACTAATTCTAAGACCAAGAATATTCTTCTCGAAAATCTATGCTTGATTTCAAGATTTTTCTTCTTGGATCCGAGAATATTCGATGTTGCCGTACTTTTGACATCGAATCTTCTTGATATCAAGCACGATCTTCTTGATTTTTTCTCTGAGAGTAAGTTTTGAAGACGAAGATCTGATAAACATCAGAGGCAAATATGGCTGGAGATTCGAATGGTTATACGGAACATTTTTATAGATACTTACATTAAACTTTCCTATCAATTGCAAGACCAAAGACCATAGAACTTAATAGATAAATAACGGCCATACTAGTGAATGTCATGCAAAATGTTGTATGTGGATTTTCCGTTGGAACTTCGATTGTACATTAGTATGCTGTGTGTGAGCTTTGCGTATGGTGACTCTCTTAGCGCGCTCTCACTTTTCTTTCTTAAATTTTATTCAATTCTGCTGTGAAAAAATGTTGTCCCAATGAATTTGGATGCCGCTTGGCTAAGTTATTCGCTTATTTGTGAGTACACATCGAAAATATAGTATTTTTTTTGAGTATGCTTACATATAAGTTAATGATTTAATATGAAACCCCAAAGGTATAGGTATAAAGGTATGAGCCTAGCTCTAAACTCTTTAAAAATGTAGAATTTTCGGAGCAGATTTTGTCTCTTAACTAAAATACCTTTTTTAAAATAGCCTAAATATATTTTATATTATTAATATTTAATTAAACCAAACTTCAAACTGCTAATTTTTCCAAGTGTAATACTCTCCAATTATTGTCAATAATATTTTAGTTATTTGACAGATGTATTTTCGGTTAGATGGTGTCATCGAAATGAGTCGACCCTTAAGCCCCCCACCCCCAACCCAACTCTTCACATTCTTTGCCCGTTTGAAAGAGTTTGAGACTCAAATACCAACGAAACTTTACAACTTCAGCACTCGTCAGTTTACGATTTGGCGCCAAAAACTGTGTCAAAATCCTTCGAGGCCGGGAGTGAGGATTCAACAATTGTAAACAAACGCTTGCGCCCCAGGTTTGGCGTCCTCCCACCCAGTAAGCCCATTCTTCGTCAGGTTGCCAAGGTGTTTGGTTCGCTCCCAGCGAACGGAGTCTCAGGCGACTGGCAAAATAGTTTTGAGCTGGCAAATCAGAAACTCGCAGACGCTCGTGGCAAACGGTTGGCTCAACAGTCGAGAGCTCTGCCAAAAAGTAGAAGTGAAGTGGCAACTAGAGGAAGGGAAATTCTTGGCCGTTAACGCACACGCAACCAAACCCATAAAGAAGGCCGAAACATATAAATTTGTGTAGTAAAAGTGAAGAAAGCGAAAGAATCAAAGTGGAATAATGGTAGAGCGGATGTGTTAGCTGTGGTCCCAGAACTCTTGTGTGTGTCTGTGTGTGTGCGAGAGAGCGCTTGTGTGTTTGTTGTTTTTGTGTTGCCAATGAAAATGCAAATTGTTGGTAACAAAAAATATTGGTAAAAAATAATGCGGCGGCCGACAACAGAATGTGCAACATAAAAAAGCAACGCCAAAAATCTGATCAAGTCACGTGCGAAATCAATAATCATATTCTACGAAAGTAAGCTCGCCCCATTCTCTGGTTGTGTAATGATGGACTGAGGTCCTGGGCTGACGGAGCAACCACCAAGCAAGAGAATGTCTCAACCGCGTGGCGGACGCGGTGGTGGACGCGGCGGTGTCGGGGGAGCTGGCGTGGGACGCAAAACGCCATCCTCGCTTACCGGTCCACCGGATGATTCCGCAACGCCCAGTGAACGTGCCACGCCGGCCAGCAAAGCCGACTCAGATCCCAAGGATGATAGCTCCAGTAATGGCGATAAGAAGGATACGGATATGTTTCCCGCCCCAAAGCCACCAAGTGCCGGGGCCTCCATACGGGATACGGCCAATAAAGTGCTGGGCCTGGCCATGAAAAGCGAATGGACGCCCATCGAAGCGGAACTCAAGAAACTGGAGAAATATGTGGCCAATGTGGGTGAGGATGGTAATCATATACCACTGGCCGGAGTACTCGATTTGGTAAGTAGACGGACGGACGGACGGAACGCGGAGAGTGTGTGTACTTAGTTTGTAAAATCAATTTTGAGCCAAAAAAACAAAAAAAAACACCAAGGTACACAGGTACAAGGCGAAGGCAATGCTGGGAACACAGTGGTTTCGGTGGCGAAATGGTTGGTTAAACTTGCGGAACCTAAAAATTCTTAATTTTATTCAAATTTTGCCAAGTTTCACATATTCCGGAGTTTTCTCATTGATAGATGTATATTCAAAATCTTTTAAGCCCCACGTTGGGCGCCATTTTTGAGACTTGCTGTGTTAAAGTTTGACATATTTTGACCTAGATGATCTTTACAAGATTTTTTGTCAACTGTTTCAAGTTCTCCAAATGACAAATCCTGGCAACTTACTCCTTTCATCAAAAGAGGTTTGCTTCATATTTTCATTGTTTGTTTTTACCACCAAGTCCCAGCAATGCACTCCACCGTCCAAATACGTCGCCCTTATCAACGTGGCCTGGCGGCATTTTCATTTTTGGTTGTTTACTAACCAAAATAACGGAACAGTAGCCCGTGGCGCGGAGAGTGTTATTTGATAGCGCGTCCCAAATGTTTCGCTGCCAAGGCAATGGGCCTCAAAGCGCGTCCTGCCACAAGTTGCTACCCCCGATAAACTCATAAAACATCGAAATTGAAGCGCTTCGATTTCAATTTACCATAAAAATATCAAAACGAAGAAAAGTCGTTGACATAAAATTAACGTTTGGAAGAAGTCAGGCAAACGGAAAGAAACGAAACGAAAGGAACCAACGGCAAATGGCAATAAAAAAAGGGTTGGAGTGTTTTTTGGCTAGACTAGACATTTGCATAAATACTGACTTCTTCGGGCCAAAGCTGGCTGATTTGCAGTTCTCTGTTTTGTTTCTTGTTTTTTTTTTTGATTTTCGTTTCTTTCCTAGAGAACCCTTTGTTTACGATTTGGTACTTGATTTGGTTTTAATTATGAAAATTGGCCCAAAAGACTGGCAACATGTTGGCTTATCACACAGAAACAAGCCAAATCCATTATAATGATGATGACTGCAGAGGCGTAATTACCAAAGTTAATAATGAGGCTTAGAGTTTGTTGTTGTTGTGTTCGCTTATTTATAGTATTTTGTCGAATTAATTTATTACACTATGCCACAAAAGAGGACTTTATTTTACTGTTTTCGGATTGAAAAAGATTCTTAAGAGATTGAGATTTCAGTATAAACGTCTGGGTTACAATTTTAAACTGTTTGAAGTGACCTAAATGGTCTGGATTGGACTAGATCAGATAATGCAACTGTAGCGAATTCAAACCCACATTTAGAGCAAACATTTTAGAGGAAAAAATGGAGTTTGATGATGGTCTAACAACGCTCCAAAATTTTCAAAAGTATATATCTAAATTTTGGTTATTAAAAGATCGCTATTTTTGGTACTTCAACCAAAGGATGACTCTTAAAGTATTTTGGGAACAACTTTCGCCAATTGGTCCTCAATTTATATTGCCTAATTAACCCACCAAACATTTTATATAATTTTGGTCACATTCGAGTCTTGTTCGAGTCCTAAGTATGATTTTCCGAGCATGAATGATACTTAAGTCTGGAGAAAATGGTACCCTATCCACGATTCTTCGTAAACAGTCGTTTAAATCCGTTCTTCTAGTCAGCCACCAATCAGTTTCGAATCATTTGAGAGTCTTATTTAAGTCTTATTTCACTAAATCACATTTTGAGCATGTTCATGAGTCATTTTCGAGTTTCAATTAACCGCATATAATGATGATGAGATATGCCTCTTTTGGATCATCAAACGGGGTCGGAAAAGGCTCATCAAGGCGATTTTTATGAAAATTATCTTCCAAATGTTGGCTAGGAAGGAGTACATCTTGGTGATCAGATCTAGTTTTTTGGTTGTATGTGGAATTAATGCCAATTCGGATCGTTTGCGAAGAAGCTGAGAAGATGTGCATCAAGTTGGGATGATTTTGTTGCATTTCATCAACAAGTTACTTATGCCAGCTTCCATGCTGGATAATTTTGAGTGGTTTTGACATAAAATATGAAAGTCTTAAAAAATGCAAGAAAATTGGGTCTGAAATTACTCAATTTTATGGGGAACAATGAGGTATTGCTCAGTGCAAATAGCGTATTAAAGCCAAATAAATCTACTTCAAGCGGGTTTCATTCCAAAAATCCCACAAATGGATGGCAATGATTTTTTAAAAGTGGCAACTCTTCTCGTACATTGCTCATCCCTAATAATAAATTTTGGGATCTGACTCTATATTACTCTTATCACTTCAGCTAAGTTCATCAGATTGCAGTACAAAAGGCAATCGTTTATAAAAAGAACTCAAAAGAATTCTTGAACATACTCAATTTACTAGCTTATAACTTTTTTAATCAAAATATGTATGAAACTACATAAAAATGTAGGTTTTCTCTACGTTTGATAGGGATTTTCCGGCCGTTTATGTAGCTGTTTATGTAGCTGTTTATGTAGCTGTTCTACATGACGAAAATACTTTACTCATTTCTACATCGCCTATTTGCAATACACTATATACACATTGGATGGAGTGTGTTGGGGAAGGGACACGGGAAGGGGGAATCTTTCTTCTAATAAACCTATACCTTAAATAAGTTTTGTTCACTCACCTTGTCTGGGGTTCGAGCTCACAGCTCACTTTCTTTGTCTCTGCATTTGAAATGCCGGCATCTCAGCCCATACGACTACCAATCACTCGCGCAGCATTGCCGCAAATTACAGTAATGAGCGATGAGCGAATGGATCAACAACACGTATCGCGTAGATTTTCTATACATAGCATTCAGCATTTTGAAATTTTTTAGGATTCGAAGTTTTCGAGTGGTTCTTAGATTGCTGTACAGACGGACGGACAGTCAAACGTGCACAGAAAGAAATATTGATATGATCTGGGGCTCAATATTACATATTATTAGATCCACAAAGATCCAATTGAAATTTATAGTTGTTACTATCCTTTTTTTCATATTAAAATATCTATTTTTCATATCATTTGGATGATTTTAAGTTTCGCTGGATGAAAATTCAATATCCATCTAACATCATTTTGGACATTTCGTTTCCTACACTTGTTTTCGTTGCAATATCTCAAAACCTAAGACACTAAGCAGATGGTCAGAGCAACTTAGCTGAACAAGAATAAAGTGATCAAGATTAATTTATATTTTGTTATATTTTTGACAATTCTATTTTTAATAGAAACTTACTTAGTCCACCACCGAACTTAAAACCGGTTTGGTTCAGGTCTCTTTTGTTCTCTTAAACCTCACTATGAATCGAACCTTTTAAATGACTAAGCTATCGATGTTGAGCACCAAACAGGCTTTTGAGAAAAGGTTCGACATTCAGACTAACTATGAAGGTTCTTTCTTCCTCTCACCATCCGGCCACAGTTCATCATATCTGAACTTCAGCAAAACTAACGATCCAATAAGTTACATATGAATCTCCCATATAATTATGCAAAACTATATCTCTGTATCAATTGACTGATGTTATTACACTATATTTCCAGAACACCGGCATGACACCCCTTATGTATGCAACCAAGGACAATAAAACCGCCATAATGGATCGCATGATTGAGCTGGGCGCCGATGTGGGTGCCAGAAATAATGTAAGTAATGCTGGGGTCTCTGTCTACTCGTTTTAAAGTGTTCCCAACTCAAACCGGCTGTTTGCCCAGGGGCCAAGCACACAAAGAAAACAAAAAAAAAAGAAAAGCCGCTGAAATTGTGTCAAATCAATAAAAACCGCATAATTAAATCTCACATGGGGGCGTCAATACCAACGCACAGAAAACATCCTGCCTGCCACACGCACCGCACTGTTGGGAAATCTCTGGGTCAACTGAACAGAGCTTGGCCAATGGTCGCGGCGAGTTCAGTTAAGTTGAGTGGAGTTGAGGTGGGTAGCCACAACACGCACATGTCAGCAGGGGAATAGCTTCAACGGCTCCTTATCCCCGAGGGCAACAAATTAATCAGTGATTTTTGTATGGCTTCATTTCTGATTTAATGATGTGTCACTTGAGCTATTTTTAGATGCAACAGGATGCTCAAAAATTCTAGTTTGATATTCAGGACACATTTTACACGTTGATTTTGCCAGAAATGTGTAATTCTTGCTCTTCAAATGAAGTGAGCAATTGGAACAGCCCATTAGGCAGGTCAACAATTGTATTTGGCCCTTCCTTTGCATGCCACAATTACTTATTGCTATTTCACGTAGGACCTGCGATATGTGCTGACCGGGCGGCGGCGGGTGTACTTATGCGATAAAAATCCTTGACCTAATTACAAAATAATTGTTGCCAAAAACAAAAAAAAGAATGAGTATACGGCAAAAACCCAGACAAGGCGAATGAAATTAACAAAACAAACACAGAAATGCCACTCACGATAAATAAGCAAAAAGAAATTTGGCAAAAACAGGTGGGTGGGCGTGAGGGCTAAGCAGGATACAATACAAAATCAAGTAAAATATGGTTTTATATGTTCGATTCAAATGACTAAGGCCTTTATTCTGAAAAGTTCTGGCCATCAAATTTGTTGCCCCGAGTTGACCATCCATTCCACTCGCTGCAGCAGTGTGAACAGACACTGTCAACGAATTGGGTTTATTTGTTAGCTGACAGCTGACTCCAAGTTGCCAATTGCACGAGAACCACCCTAAGTTTGCTCTCTGATAACAATGCAGGATTCCTCCTAACAATCCCAGTTACAATGAAGCAAATTGTTCTTGATCTCTAAGCTGTTTGAGTATCGATAAAAATATCGATAGTTCTATTGGGACTTAACTAGCGATTACCTTCGACCAGAGCTTGAGCTGCTGTTAAGTTTTTTTTTATACTCTGTACCGTAGGTACACAGAGTATTATCAGTTTGTGCAAAAGTATGTAACAGGCAGAAGGAAGCATCTCCGACCCCATAAAGGATATATATTCTTGATCAGCATCAACAGCCGAGTCGATATAGCCATGTCCGTCTGTCCGTCCGTCCGTCTGTCTGTCCGTATGAACGCACAGATCTCAGAGATGGTAAGAGATAGAGGTTTGACGTGTATGGGACATATGCTTCTTATGTCTGCAGGCAGATCAAGTTTATTTTCAATTTTGGCCACGCCCCTTCCCGCCCCCGCAATTTAGAAAAAACGTCATATCTCCCACAGTTTTAAAGATGGATGGTTCGTTCCTTCTGGACATATTTAGTTATTAGGATACCTTATCGATCCGCCAAAGAAATGAAGAAGATCGGATGAACGGTTTTCGAGTTATGATCAAAAGACAAATTTTCTTGGTACAGAGTATGTTATAGTCGGGCTTGACCGACTTTCTTTCTTGTTTTCAGCTGGAAAATGCATAAAATCAGACAAAGTCAAGGCACTCGACCGCAGGCCCTTTCTTGATTGCTTAATACTTGCCTGAAACTCACCAACTAATGTAGATAGAGCTCCGCCCTATGGTTGCAGCGTCAAGCTGAACCAAGTAGCTGAATTATTACATGATTCTGCATCGCTTATTCAAAACGTCTCACAACTGAATACACTTTATTGACTCTTACCCCGTTTATACACAAATTCATGAATTTTGCTACTAGAGGTATACTATATTTGTGAATATGAATGATTATGAAGTCTATTTTTGATATTTGCCCCAATATTATTGATAATCATATATATAGCATACCTTAAGGGGCAGAATTCATGAATTTGTTAACGGGGTATCTATTATCTTGTGGTAAGGACTTCTAATGTTCTAATCGAATAATTGAAGTATGAACGCTGAATTTTTTAAGAACTTTGCTCTTAAAACCGAGCTAAATTCGTTCTAAGATTAGTGCTTGTAGGACAGGAAAGTAAGCTAAAGGATTAGGAAAAGAGGAGTAAGATAGGAGATCAAGCACATTTGAAAGAGTAGCGTTAAATCCGTTAAACCGAATGCTCTCTTGGTCTTGAACGAACATTCTTGGCGTTTGACAGTGCACTTGATTCAAGACAATCTTGGATTTGATTACATTTAGCACTGGAATCAAGACTTTTTCTACTTGATTTGAGAATGTTTCTTGGGTTTAAGTATTGAAACTCTAGGATTAAGTAAAAGAGAATCAAAATTTCATACTTGAAACAAGAATGTCGCTCTTGGATTAAGAATTTGCAAACTTATCAAACTTCTGACCATAAAAACTGACCATTTGAAACGGTTTATCAATCTCAAAGTAACTTTTAGCCATATTTGAACCATTTGCAAACAGTTTTTAGTCAATATCAAATCGGCTTGGCCTATGGCTTAGTCCTATTCCACATGAATATACAGTCAAAATCCAAAATACTTCAGTTATAAGACCTGCAGGATAAGGAAGGAAGCTTCTTGATTGATTGATTGTGATTCCTAGACTAGATTTACACGGTGTAGCAAACTTTCTGAAGTTCTCTTAGTAGACGGAATACTCAAGGCAAAGTGAATACGTTTTTTAAAGGAAAGGAAAGAACTTCATGAAGTTTGCTTCACCGTGTAAATCCAGTCTGGGTTTTAAATTCATCCAATAATCATATAAAAAGGCTTTTATTAAAAGGCATTCCCACTTCCTACTACTCCAACATATGACTCACCATTTGTGTGTGTGTTTTTATGTGCTTAGTAATGTTTTTTAATCATTTTAAGTATGCAAAAGCACAAATTACCCATGTTAATTTTTAGGCAAATGAAATGCTGCCTCACCCAAAGATCTAATCGCTTGTCTTACCTCATTTATGATCTTCTTTTGGCTTGACGCAAGACCCTAATGATAATTCCTATCTCATGTCATCGCAGTTGCGTTTATTCTGGTCGTATTTTGAATTCTGCAATTTAACTAATTCCACCGCAACACGACACTATAAAATGATGTAATGAGAACTAATTAACATTTTTAACTTCCTCACACACACACAGAACAGCTTTGGGCGTGTTGCTTTTTTGGCATTGCAACTTAAAGGCCAATTAATCAAGCACATGACTTCCAGAGAACGCCCAGTTCTAAGCTGTTTCTTTTTTTTCGGGGTCTGACCTTTTGGCAGAGGACCTCGAAGGTGTCGAGTGGGGCAAACCACTTCCGCGTACAATTTTATGGCCAATGGCGTCATTAATATGCAGTTTTAATTAAAGGACCCCACGAAAGCGATGACAGCGTGAAAATCTTCTAATTTGTCAAGCACAGCTCGTGCGTGTGTGTCAACTGAATTAATTAAAGGAGAGTGTGTGTGTGTGTGTGTGTAAATGCCAAACGGAAGTGCACATGCGAAGTGGTTGGAGCTGACATCAGCGAAGGAACAAGGGTTTTTATTTTTTTGAATATTGTTTTAAAGGTGTGTGACAATGTCAGGTAATTGCCAAAATGACTTCATTTGCAACAACGTCCATATCTGGGTCGACCCTAACCCCCCCTTCCCAATCAGGCGAAAAAATGTGCTGGAAAATTTTACGCTTCCGTTTTTGTTTTGTTTCCGGTTTTTGCCACGGCCCAAACAACACAACAAGGAGTACAAAGAAGGCTCAAAACTTTGAGCATGTGTCTATGTGTGTGTGTATGCAAAACAGGAGCGTGAAATATTATCTGTCTACCATGTGGTTGGCATTGTTTTACTTCCACCTCAACTTGGTTTTCTTTTCAACCAACAGCAAAAGCCTTTGGCCCAGCTGGACATGTGTCAAAGCCGTCGACTTAAGCTCTTTCGAGTGCTTTCGACTTCGCCGTACTTGGACTGCCTCAGCATTGGCGTTCATATGCAAATTAGGGCAAAAACTGCCAGCCAGAAATAGCCACAAATAAACGGAAAGCCAAACAGACCTAATGTGGCATGCAATTGCCCCGAAGTGTATATACCCTATACATTTATTACAGGTTACATTTTGAGGTTTTGTTTGCCATTCGTCGGGCAATACATATTTCAGTAATTAGTTCAGATAAGCTAAGAGCCCTTGTAATTGTCGAGAATTTAACTTTAAATGTAAATATAAATATAAGTTTAGTTATATTACCTTTTTCTTTCCTTTGGCCCACTTTTTTGAGATGAACATGAAGTCGGATGACTAATTTTTCGTTTCGTCTGATCTTGTTTCTTATATATGGAAGACTTCAAGCTGTCATGTCAAGCTCGAAATATGATTATAATTCGAACGAGGCTTTGGTATTCAAATGAAAGTGAATGATTCCTTTTTATACCCTTGCAGAGGGTATATTAAAACTGTACCTCCGACCACATAAAGTATATATATGTAGTCTTGATCAGCATGACAAGCTGAGTTGATTTAGCCAAGTCCGTTCGTCTGTTTTTATATCTCCTCCCTCAGTTTGAATGAATCAAACTTTGTACGAAGTCCTCAAATACATATACGCTGCACATTTGTCGGAACCGGCCAGATCGGATGACTTAAGCATATAGCTATCATAAGAACGATTGGTCGAAAAACTAGTTTTAGTGAGAAAAACTATTTTGTTTAAAAAGGAAACGTATCCAAACTTCGTATTCATTAGTTTGCTATGCTTTTGCATAGTTTCACAAAGTTTGGTCAAAATCAGACTACTATAACGTATAGCTGCCATATAAAAGATAGGTTTTTAAAATAGTCTTATTAAGATAAACTTTTTAGATTTCAATGTTAGTGTTTTACATTTTTGCAGTTATTTATTTTAAGTAGTTTCTCACAATTTTACTAAGTTTTGTCAAGATCGGATGACAATATCATGTAGCTGCCATAGGAACTATGTGTCGAAAAACTAGTTCTTGTGAGAAAAACTTTTTTGTTTTAAGCGGAATCGTCTCCAATACAGTAATTATTAGTTTGCTATGTTTTTCCAAGATTTCACCAAGTTTGGTCTAAGTCGGACAACTATATAGTATAGCTGTAATAGAAAAGTAATGTCTGATGAGTAGTTTTAGTACGAAAAACTTTTATGTTTGCCATGGAAACGACCTTAAAATTTACATATAATCTTTTTACTATATATACCTTCACATAATTCTACAAAGTTGTGGTAGAATCGGATAAATATAGCGCATAGCTGTCATAGAAATGATCGGTCTAAAAACAAGTTCTAGTAAGAAAAACTTTATTGTTTTCAACGGATAAGTCTTTAATCTCTATATTTATTAGTTTGCTATGCTTTTCCATGATTTGACTAAGATTGCTGGATATTGGACATCTATATGCTATAGCTGTCATAGAAAAGTAGAGTCTGAAAAGTAGTCTTAGTGAGAAAAACTTTTTTGTTTTCTATGGAAATGTCCTTAAAATTGGCCTTTATTTATTTGGTAAGCTTTCACACATTTCTACAAGATTTTGTCAAAATCGGATGACTATAGCATATATCTGCAGTATGAGCGATTTGGTCGAAAAAGAAAATCTAATGAGAAAAATGACTCCAAAAAAGGCTTTTGCAGGATTCCACTAAGTTTGTTCGATGTCGGACAACTATGTAGTAAAGCTCCCACAGAAAAATAACGTCCAAAAAGTAATCGTAGTTAGAAAAACCTGCTGCAAGGGTATACAAAAAGCGGCCGAGCCGAACATTTAACGTTTTTTATATTTTTGACAATTTACAATAGTTCATACATCGATACATAACATTTATATACATAACATCAATCTATACAATGCGTAGTTAAGGCAATCCCGTTTCGGATCAATTCAATAATGTTTTCGGTGTCATTAATATTCTTCCGATTCATTCCTTATCAGAAGCGTAGTATACTTTAAGGGGCATTTATTACGAAAGCTTAGCTTATCCTTTTTAAGACATGAACGTTTCCGATAATTTCCGGCATTGTTTTACTCTCTTATCAAATCAGTTGATGAGGCATGAGGTAGAGGGTTTTCTCACGGTTGTCCTAGAATGATTCTACACAAAATACCCTTAAATGTGTAACGATTTAGGGCACCAATATGAAGCTTAGTATATGCCATCATTAAATAGGAAACACACGAGTTATATAATGCAGGCTCCTATTGAGCCACCCTTGTACATGTTCTCCTGGAACTGTCAGTATCTTACCCATACTGTTAAAAATGATTTTGAACCTTGCTTTAAATACCTTTAAACACTGTATAATTACCTCGATATTAGGCCAAAAATGAATCAGTAGCTAAATAAATGTTAAAATTGTATTAAAGAAGTCAAGGCCTAGTGGCTTTTCTAAAACAATAGTTGTTCCAAATTTCTGCAACGAAATGGATTGCGTATTGAAGTGAACTTGCTGTAAATTACATAGTACACATTTCCTGGGTATTTTCCGTAGGCAAATTTACGCCTCTGCTGCATATATTAAATAGTCTTTTTATTTTTTTTGTAGTATAGTTCCACTTTTCGATCAAATTTATGTTGCCAAGCTCATGACAATGCAAAAATACTCTCACATCGAGGCTCACATACGTGTATGTGTATAAAACCGGCGTACTTCCGTTTTGTGGTTTTTGGGCTCTGCCAGGGGTGGCTAGTTATAGCCTAAGCCGACCCCTAAGGCGTATGTGTAGCGTTATGGCTTATTATATAAGGTAATAAATAAGACTCCCGAGTCGCTTGCGTTCCAGTTGTCGCCAACCAACAACGAGCCAAATTACGTTTTTGGGTCCGACGTTATCTTTAAGTATTTTTCACAGCGGTGATTTGGTCAGGGTCAGTTGATGCAGCTCTTGCATGCGGCCATTAGGTACTGGCCAAAAGTGAAAGTCTGCATGCAAGATTGTGGCTAAGTAATCAACCACACCTCACACACAAATTGAAGCCAAAACTCACATGCAAAGTGGAAGTGAATTTGACTTTGACCCATTCACGGGGGGCGGGAAGGGGTTTTTCCAATGAATTGCAATTGATTTAAGTTCCTTTTTCCTTCTCTTTTTCTTCCTTTCTGCAGGATAATTATAATGTGCTACATATTGCGGCAATGTACTCGCGTGAGGATGTCGTCAAATTGTTGCTAACAAAACGTGGCGTTGATCCCTTCTCCACTGGTGGCGTGAGTATACCAATATGTACGAGTATATTATTCAGTAATGGCCCTTGAGTCACTGCCAAATCATTGCATACTTTTAGGCCTTTGTCAGCAATTTAACAGCCATTAGACGCATTTTTGTTGTGCGGTGCTCAAAAGGTCAGACGCTTAAAGACTTGGCTTAAGGGGCTAGCATGTTGCATGTTCTTGCTCTTGTGACTCGGTTGGGGGCTAACAATTAACCGGCGACAAGGTTAAGATGGTAATTTTTTAAAGTCGCGAAAGCAAGAAGCCAGCTGTTTGGCTCAGTGTACTGCAGTTTTTGTATTAGAACTTATGAATTAGAAGGGAGGGGGCGCTGAAATTACTGATGTTTATCAGAAGAAGAGGGAAAGCAAATCCCACTGAGAAAGAGATGGCAGATGTAAAGTTTTTTGTTTTAGCAACAGCCCAAGTTTGAAGTGTGTTTGGTTGTTGGCGTGTGTGCGTGGCAAACTCCAAAGCCAACACCTAGCCGCCGCCATCCCCCAACAAATCCACCCGGGCCCCACTCACCTCACCTCACCTCCATGGGCCCTGTCAGTGTGAGTTCTGTTTTTGGTTGCTGTCAATCTGTGATATGGAAAAAAAATGTAGCAAACTAAAACAAAAGTGACACGAAATGTGCTTATAAACGTAAAAGCCAGCCGTTCGCCTATTCAGTAGCATTTTGAGTTTTGAAGCGAGTGGGAATAGGGATTAGGCAACAGGATATTGTGGGTGTTAAGCATTAACACAAAACTAAAGCATACTTTTCAGCGCCCACAAATGCAACTCAACTAATTTTGTATTTCTATTTTGCAGTCGCGCACCCAAACTGCAGTGCATTTGGTGTCCAGTCGTCAAACCGGAACAGCCACAAATATCCTGCGCGCTCTTTTAGCCGCCGCTGGCAAGGACATACGCTTAAAAGCAGACGGCGTAAGTGTGAACAAGTGTCTTCTCGTGTGTGTGTGTGCGTGTGTGTGTGTGAGAGAGATTGTTGCATTAGAGCCACAAGTGTTGCTAACCCAATTGATGCCAAACATTATCTTTGCTGGCGCGTTGGCAGCTTTTTACACAGTTTTCTTTGTGAAGTACACTCAAAACTAGTGCCAGGCGGTGCCAACGTAAACAAAAGCTTAATAACAAAATCCAGCTAGTAACATAGAGCAAACAACAAAAATTGTAGGTGGAAAATCGATATGCAAAAACCACCCACAGGTAAATGCACTCAGAAAATAGCCCCAAAAAAATATATTGTTGCTCTGTTGCACTCACAAAAAAAATAGGAGGTTTTTCAATGTGGAATGGAATATAAAAAAGTTTTCTAAAATCCACACACACAAAGTATATCATGCTTAATGCCCTGTAAAGTATGCTACGTTATATGAAAATATTTATTTTATCTAAGTATTTATGTTTTAGATGTCTTAACTCAACATTTTGATGTATACTAATACATTACACATCAATCTGGGTGAATTTGCAGTGTCGATTATCTATGACGTGGCCATAACTGACTAGAAGGGGCTTCGATCTAATAGGAAATAAAGTTAGCATACTTTCAAGGGCATTAATAAGGAATAATTTTGTGTGTATAAACATAGTTTGTCTTTTTAGTGAATTTTCAACCATCTCTGATCTAATTTGATACGATTTAGTGCTGGTTCAAACCTTTTCCTAAAGCCATTAGCAAAGTTGTAAGCACTAAAAAGTGAATTAAAATTTCAGAGATACAAATTATAAGGGAACATTTTGACATTACTTTCCATTACCTCGAATTTCGAACCTATAGCTAGCCCATTTTATAATTTAAGCGATATTTCCCCAACAGAGAGAAGAAAAATAGAAGATGTTGAAGATCCATTGGATGATTTTGGTAACCATTTGAACCATTTTTTTGTTGAAAATATAACTGAAATGTTAAATTGATCTTAGATTTTTATCCAACGGTACTGAAAAACATCAAAAGGATATCACAAAATTAGAGGCTTGTAATCTTCGGCTTCCTCGAAGTTTTTTGTATAATTTCTTTAAATATAGGACTTAAATGATTTTCATTCAAGAAGTGGAGTTGGGTGATTTTCCAAACTGACCAATAGATGGCGCCTATAGTAAAATCAATTGGCTGTTCAGTTTATTGTATGTCAGATATATAATTGTATTCGTCCGATTTCGATTTTTTAAGAAAAGTCCCTTTTTAAAATTCTAAAAAAACCTCAAAAAATTTAAAAAATCTATAGCTAAATTTTCCTATTAATAGAAAAGTGTTCTCATAATTTTTCTACCGCTCGAGTGTCTTCTCTCCTTTTTCTTTCTTTGTACCTTTCTGCTAACTAACCCACTCCTCAATCATGCTGATGCTAACGATAGACCAGTATTTGACCAGCACCTTCTCACATCCATACTCAATCATTATTTTCCCCAAGTGCATTAGCCAGAAAAGTAAAAAATATTTCCACCAAAGTCAGAGTCAAGGAAGAAATCCCCAAACTATAGTTTTGATTAACTTGCATTTGCCCCCAACAAGAAACAAAAACAGTAGCCAAAAATGCGGAACTATTTGTCGCATCACGTGCATGGGTGCAAATGCAGGGCGATATTTCCATTACGCACGCAATCCAAGCACATAAATTTACTACAGAATTGCTACACATTTTGCCCCACCTCCGATTGATTGTCTAGACAAATGCGCGATTGTATTTCGATTGTCGAGCTGCGGCAACGGCAAACTTGATTTAAATCAATTAGAGGTACCCACCCAGCCAGTCGGGCCAACTCCCGGGTGAAAGCCGCACACATAATGGCACTGTCAAGGAAAATTAGCAGGATAAAGTATTTAGTTTTCCGATTCGCTTTTTACACACTATCCCAAATAGCTTAACAATGACACTGGCACGCACAGGCCGAATTCCCTGAACCGAACCACTCTCGTTGCCAACAACAAAACGAAATAATAACAAACCAGGAAGAGGCCCAAAAATGGGGGTCAAGTCATGTGCAAACAACTTGATTTACCTGGGAGAATACAACAGTTCAAAGTTCAGGCGAAAAGTTGCGAACTTTGGCTAAAAATAGTGCGCCACCATTCACACTTGAGGCTCGAATTGGCTAATTGGTTATTTATGATGATGATTATGCGTGTGTGTGTGTGCGGGGGTGGGTGGTCATATTCTTTATCTTTATGGCAATTATGTTGCCTGTTTACTAACCTCTCATATCTCTCTCACCTAGCGTGGCAAAATCCCATTGCTACTAGCCGTGGAGTCGGGCAATCAGTCAATGTGCCGCGAATTATTAGCTGCACAAACGGCGGATCAACTGAAGGTAAGTTGTTTGCGAGATTTCAATTATGGAACAAGAAACTATATATTCCACATGAAATTGGATATGACTTTCTATATAACCATGAACATTATTGAGCCCTGCTCTCTATTCCATTTCCACAAAAAATTTTGGTTTTAAAACCGGTTTTTGGTCTAGATTTTGTTTCAAAATCGCCTAAATTTTGCGGAAGTGGAATTGAGTAGCATTCTTTTAATCTTTTTATTCAAATCGTCGCCGAAATAGTGAATATATTTCAAGAAAGTTTTCATCTTATGTGAAAACTGTTTATTTAAAACAGTTGGTTTAGCAAAATTCACGAGGCGGTGGATTGAAGGGCAGCATGCCTGGCAGAAACACCTCAGCCTGGAAAGCCGCAATCTCCTCTGTAGTTAGATTTTCAATGCTACTGTAAACGGAAGTTGTGGGCCAGGTTAATGGTTCACTCTCCGCCTGCATGGGTTGAATCTGCTGCTCATCTGCAGTTGTCTGCGACGCCATTTGTCCGTTCCACATATATCCCCCGGGAAAGGAGTTGAATACCCTAGCTGTAGGCTGCAACTGAGTCTGTTCCATATGTGAAAAATGTGGTGCAGCCTCCATGCACTTCGTCTGTAAATTGCCTCTAAATAAGATGGGTCCCATGTTGTATGCATTAAAGAATGGACTTTTTCCCGGAGCTGTCTCGTATATCTTGATGGCTTCACATACAATTTGAGAAGTCACCACATTGGTGCAATTAAATATATGCCTGGCTTCCAGCAATTTGTTGCTAAGCACACTAAAACTCTTTGTCTGGTAGCACAGTAAACGCATTTCTTCAAAGGACTGATCTTCCACAAAGTTGGGCAGGTTACCTTTGCCCTTGAACGGGCCATATACGGTTAGGGGCCACATTTCACCGTTCATTGATTCTGTCAAATCCTGTTTTATCAAAGCACTTGATAACACACATTAATTTTGTATCCTTAAGTTAGAAAGAAACATCGCAATACTTACCCGAGATTAAAGTGCTCATTTTGGCATTTGCTGCCATAAGCGCAGGATCCTTGCTGAAAGTATCGGCAGATAACCATTTCAATGTTTAAAATAAAAATGTGTACACAAATTACTGGCTTGACACAAGCTTTGTAC
The DNA here is from genome assembly GCA_035044985.1 of Lordiphosa fenestrarum. Classification (NCBI taxonomy): domain Eukaryota; kingdom Metazoa; phylum Arthropoda; class Insecta; order Diptera; family Drosophilidae; genus Lordiphosa; species Lordiphosa fenestrarum. The sequence goes on along the minus strand of JAWNNO010000461.1, from coordinate 36,306 downwards.
TAGTGTTCGATAATGCCACAGGGGGTCAGACATAATGAACTAGCTCAATTAGTGCTGGAAAACTCTGATAAGAATGCGGCGTTTTGCTAGCATCGTATCGTAACGGTGCAGTTTTATAGGCTAATTATATAGCAGTGCGTTATGCGTTAATAGCTATCAATCAGCTTTTTTCCCATACAAAAAAAGCTGAATTTTGGCTATTAACGCATATCACACTTCTAGTGTAAACCGCTTGTTAGTGTTGTTTTGTTGGTTTTGTGAACTAGAAAACGGATCATTACATCATTTTGAAAGTAGTTGAACAAAATTAGGAAAAAGAGTACAAAATAAACTCATGACTTTGTATAAGTGTGAATATACATAAGTTGTTAAAGCATTTATTGAAATTGAATTAGAAAAATAAACTCAAAAAATCATTGTAGAATTGATGTGAGTTTAGAGCAGGCCTGGCCAGCCATAGCCCCTGGGGCCGAAGTCTCTGGGCAAATCATGCCGAATGCATGCCGAAGTCTATCATTACTGTGTGTCCGAGAGAGACAGGCATATGTTTTTTCGCTCTCCATTTGGCCAGGCCTGGGTTAAAGGATCCTCGCTGTTAGGACTACTTCCATCACTAACTGAGTTCCCTTAAGAGTATTTTGACAGGCAACTCCCAGTAAATGAGAGGTATTTTTTAACCATTTCACATGGAATCACAACTATTTATCGATCCGCCAAGGTTTTGGTGAAGATCGGATGAACGGTAGTCGAGCTATGAGCAAAAGAGTGTTCGCTGCTGCAGCGAATGCAACCTGAACATAGATTTTCGTTGTTACAGAGTTTATTACAGTCGGTCTTGATCTACTTTCTTTAATGTTTTTAGAATACCTTTTGAATAAAGAAATGTTGTTAAACTTGTATTAGATTCAGGAACTAGTTCCATTTCCGAAGCGCCCCGAAATAAGGGTTTCTGTTAAAGGCTTTATACAATTTTGAATTTATCTAGACTTTCAGTTCTGATTCAATGTATTAGTTCGGATTTTAGTTCCAGTTATAACAGGTTTCGGTACAGAATTTTTCTATTTATAACATTATTATTTCATTTTACCCTAAGCTTAAGGTCCTTGACGAACGACTAGAGGATTTAACTTTAAACTAACTACCACCTACTCTTAGACTCGACTTTTAACGTTAAGTTAGGCAAACTTCGATAAGATCCACTCAGCTAGTGCCAATCAAACGTCCAGTTGCCATCAGTTGTCAGCCAAATGTCCACTACATGTTGCCTTGAACTGTCCAAGTCCTTTCCAAATAAATCAAAATATGCAAATAAAGGTAACCCCCTACGCACCCACCCAAAATATGGCGTGATGAACGGCGCATTCTCTGCGTGCCCGGGAAATGCAACAGCGTGTGGCGGCGACGGCGACGGCGACATTGGAAAAGTTAAATTTTTGCGCAATTTTCAATTTGCATGGCAGACAAAAGAGGAGCGTGGAGCAGCTCACCGAAGTTCTCAAGTGCAACACATGCCGGGCCCCGAATGCGTGTTGATTAAATTAACCGAAAAGGGGGTTAAAGTTAAAGTTAAAGTTGCCGTTGACTTTGAGCTTGGCACGCAATCGCCAGCCGGTGGCATTAAGTGGGTCAACTGGGACGGACGGGAGACGGAGCCTGATTTGCATTTTCAAAAATAAACTAAACGAAGTGCAATTTCTCATGCAGGCAACGACGGCCAATGGAGACACGGCCTTGCATTTGGCCGCCAGACGGCGGGACGTTGATATGGTGCGAATTTTGGTTGATTACGGCACCAATGTGGATACCCAGAACGGCGAGGGCCAGACCCCGTTGCACATAGCCGCCGCCGAAGGTGACGAGGCCCTGCTTAAGTACTTCTATGGCGTGCGTGCCTCAGCGTCCATTGCGGACAATCAAGGTGAGTGCTAATTTGGAAGTGAGTATCCTACCCCATCTACTGACAATTGTATGTTCCTACCAGATCGCACACCGATGCACTTGGCCGCCGAAAATGGACATGCGCATGTCATCGAAATACTCGCGGATAAATTCAAGGCGAGCATCTTTGAGCGCACCAAGGATGGCAGCACACTGATGCATATTGCATCACTCAATGGCCATGCTGAGTGCGCCACTATGCTCTTCAAGAAGGGTGTCTATCTGCATATGCCGAACAAGGATGGGGCACGCAGTATACACACTGCGGCGGCCTATGGACACACCGGCATCATTAATACCCTGCTGCAGAAGGGCGAGAAGGTGGATGTGACCACCAATGTGAGTAATTTATGAATGGAAAGTGATTGAATTATCTGTTTATTTGACCCACACTGCTTAGAAATGGTTCAGATTGGCCCAAAATAAGCCACCGTCTATCCGTCCGTCCGTTTCTACTCTATCTCCTCCGTCAGTTTGAAAGCTATCTTCACCAAACTTTGCACAACGTTTTTAAATACAAATAGGCTGCAAATTTGGGGGAACCGGCCGGATCGGATGACTATAGCATAAAGCTGTCATAGCAACGATAGGTCAAAAAACTAGTTTTTGTGAGAAAAACTTTTTTGTTTTCAATGGAAACGCCTCCAAACTTAGTATTTCTTAGTTTGCTATGCTTTACCATGATTCTACTAAGTTTGGTCGAAATCGGACATCTATGTAGTATAGCTGTCATAGAAAAGTAGTGTCTGAATAGTAGTCTTAGTGAGAAAAACTTTTTTGTTTTCAATGGAAACGCCTCCAAACTTTGTATTTCTTAGTTTGCTAAGCTTTTCCGCGATATCGCCAAATTTGGTTGAAATCGGACATCTATATAGTATAGCTCCCATAGAAAAGTAAGGTCCCAAAAGTAGTTTTTGCTAGAAAAACATGCTGCAAGGGTGTACAAGCTTCGGTCGAGCCGACGTTAACTTTCCTCTATTATTTTGATATTTAAATAAACATTTCCCATATCCTTTGGATGATTTTCAGCTCCGTTGGAGGAACATTTATGATCCATTTAACATTAGATGGATATTTGATTATCCAATGTATATTTTGTAGTATCCTTTTCTTCTCTGTGTACTTACCAACCAATTTCAAGTCAATTGAATGAAAGTTTAGTGTTTTACTAGCAGAATTTTCCGTTGTTTTCCACCCTGTGGGTTGATTTTCCAACATCGGAAAGTCACTCGACATATTTTATGGCATACCATATTTACACGCCGAGTGTCAGGTCAATCGGCAGAAAAATACATATTTGCTTAAAGAATTTTCCGGGTATTTTCACCCACTGAACGAAATTCTAAGCCAAATCTTCGATCTCTAGCATAGAAAGTGTGGGTTGTGGATTGATCACCTCACATATGTAATCCTTGTTGACTCTCCCCACACACAGGACAACTACACGGCCCTGCATATAGCCGTTGAGTCGGCCAAGCCGGCTGTGGTGGAAACACTGCTCGGTTTCGGAGCCGATGTTCATGTGCGCGGCGGTAAACTACGGGAGACGCCGCTACATATAGCCGCACGTGTCAAGGATGGAGATCGCTGTGCTCTCATGTTGCTAAAGTCTGGTGCCAGTCCCAATCTAACGACCGATGATTGCCTGACGCCCGTCCATGTGGCTGCGCGTCACGGAAATCTGGCCACACTTATGCAATTGCTGGAGGATGAGGGCGATCCACTGTACAAATCGAATGTGAGTAGTGATCTTTGAAACCTGCCGGGTTTATGCTTAGATTGTTCTCCTTTCCTTCAGACGGGTGAAACTCCCCTGCATATGGCCTGCCGTTCGTGTCATCCCGAGATTGTGCGTCATCTGATTGAAACGGTTAAGGAGAAACATGGCCCGGACAAGGCTACCACCTATATAAACTCAGTTAACGAAGATGGCGCCACCGCGCTGCACTACACTTGCCAAATTACCAAGGAGGAGGTGAAAATACCGGAATCGGATAAGCAGATTGTACGCATGCTCCTGGAGAACGGAGCCGATGTGACGCTACAGACGAAGACCGCCCTGGAGACGGCCTTCCACTATTGCGCGGTGGCCGGCAACAATGATGTGTTGATGGAGATGATCTCCCACATGAATCCCACGGACATACAAAAGGCCATGAACCGGCAATCGTCGGTGGGTTGGACACCCCTGCTGATAGCCTGCCACAGGGGACACATGGAGTTGGTCAACAATCTTTTAGCGAATCATGCCAGAGTCGATGTGTTCGATACCGAAGGGCGTTCGGCCCTGCATTTGGCGGCGGAGCGCGGATTCCTGCATGTGTGCGACGCCCTGCTGACCAATAAGGCCTTCATCAATTCGAAATCTCGCGTGGGTCGCACCGCCCTGCACCTGGCGTCCATGAATGGATTCACGCACCTGGTGAAGTTCCTCATCAAGGATCATAATGCTGTCATTGATATCCTGACGCTAAGGAAGCAGACGCCTTTGCATTTAGCCGCCGCCAGCGGACAGATGGAAGTCTGTCAGCTGTTACTCGAGCTGGGCGCTAACATTGATGCGACCGACGACCTGGGCCAGAAACCCATACACGTCGCCGCACAGAACAATTACTCTGAAGTGGCCAAACTATTCCTGCAACAGCATCCCTCGCTGGTGAACGCCACCAGCAAGGATGGCAACACTTGTGCCCACATAGCGGCCATGCAGGGTTCGGTGAAGGTAATCGAGGAGCTCATGAAATTCGATCGATCTGGCGTGATCTCGGCTAGAAATAAGTTGACCGATGCCACGCCCTTGCAACTAGCGGCCGAGGGCGGGCACGCGGATGTGGTGAAAGCCTTGGTACGTGCCGGAGCCTCGTGTACGGAGGAGAATAAGGCTGGGTTTACAGCGGTCCACCTGGCTGCCCAGAATGGTCACGGTCAGGTGTTGGATGTGCTGAAGAGCACCAATTCGTTGAGAATCAATAGCAAGAAGCTGGGTCTGACTCCCCTACATGTGGCCGCCTACTATGGACAAGCGGATACAGTGCGAGAATTGCTGACCAGCGTTCCGGCCACCGTTAAATCGGAAACACCCACGGGTCAGACCTTGTTTGGAGATCTGGGCACAGAGTCGGGCATGACACCCCTACACTTGGCGGCCTTCTCGGGCAATGAGAATGTTGTGCGGCTGCTGCTGAACTCAGCGGGCGTACAAGTGGATGCGGCTACCATAGAAAATGTAAGTAAATAAATTTGTTGCTAATTAAAAAAAAAAAAAAATTAGTTATTGCATCGGCCGGGAATCGAACCCGGGCCGCCCGCGTGGCAGGCGAGCATTCTACCACTGAACCACCGATGCTCTTATACTGAGTGCAGCTGAAAATACCAAGAAAAGATAATTCATAATAATCAAATTATTAAAAATCAGAAAATCCAAATTAATTTTGATATAAATATGAAAGTGTTTACCCACTCAAGGGTCATCTAAGTTGAGGGGCGGTTGATAAGATAGGAATTAAGTGAGGCAACTTAGTTTTGTTCAGGAAATCAAAATAAATTTTTAGATTATGCTTACAAATTGTATAAAGTCATTCAAAACGACCAAGCTTTTGTTCTATTTACTTAATTTTCCATTGTAAAGCGCATTGCAGCACTATTGTAAAAGAGTATAACTTGATGTTTCACCACAGATTCTAAGTAGGCAATGGACTTAAGCTATCACAAATTACCGAAACCTAAAGCTTTCTCAAACACTTCATTCGACCGACTTAGAAGAATGAAGAAGTGAAGTCTCCACTTGACAATTCTTCCCACCAACTGAAAATTACCTCTTCCCTGGCTTGTCAACTGTTGCTGAATATAATTGACCCTAAGTTGTCTTTAGAATCTTATGATTTCTAAAAAAGTAAGCGCATTAAGACAGCTCCGATGCTCGAAAATAAGAACTGACATGGTTCGATTCAGTGGTTCACTAGTAATTTTCCACATATTTTATAAAGGCGCGATTGCGTTTTCAAATATATAGATTTCTGAAGTAAAAATTCAACTTTTCGCACATGATTAGCTCTAAAATTCTCTAAAATTCTTATATAAGTGCTTTCAATAGCTAAATAAGTCTTAGAAAATAACGAATATCGTCCCCTAAAGCAAATGGGATACTCAGAAATGTAGTCTGGTGAAAAGTATATTAAGAGATCTGTGAAAAACTGCAGGAGATGTAGGGGCTCACAGGATATAAAATGGTGACAAGTCATTCTTAAAAGAGTTATCCTTTTAAGAAGTTCCATCAGCGATTCTCAATTCAACTGAAACTCAAATGAAACCTTTTTATTCCATCAACGAAACTTCACGAGCCACTACACAAACATTACCGGCCAAATGTGTTTTCGGTTTCCTTTTTTTAATGGTATCCTAGGGTAATTGTGTTTTTCTGTCTGTCTGTTAAACTATAGCAAAAAGTTTTCTCATTCAAACTTTACTTATTAATTTAGCTTAAAGAAACAAAAAAATGGTTATTGCATCGGCCGGGAATCGAACCCGGGCCGCCCGCGTGGCAGGCGAGCATTCTACCACTGAACCACCGATGCTCTTATACTTGGCGCAGCGGAATATACAAATATGGCCAAGACTTTCTATTGTCTGCAAGCAGATCAAGTTTGTTTCAAGTTGGAGCCACTCCCCTTACCGCCCCAGCAATAAATGTTGAATAACTCCAACAATTTTGAAAATATTAACTTCATATTTGCAGTGTTGTGTGTGTGTCAAATATATACAATCTCTAAAATTTACAGGGTTGTCCATATTCGACGGACCCATCTGGCAACGCCATAACTTTTGACAGAGATGTCAGATCGCTTAATGACATACCGCGTTTGAAGCGTCAGTCCAAGCAGATTTTTACCATGGAACAAATAGTTGAAATTTACATTCAACAGAACAAGTCAATTGTGAAAACTCAACGTGGTTTTAAAAAATTAAAATTTCACATTGAATGGGACCGTAAATAAGCAAAATTGCCGTATTTACGCCACTGAAAATCCTCAGGAGATTCAAGAAGTGCCTCTTCATGACGAAAAAGTCAATGTTTGGTGCGGCGTTAGTGCGAAAACGGTCATTGGGCCGTTTTTCTTCCAAAATGAAAATGGCCATGCTGTTACCATCAACCAGGAGCGTTATCGCGACATGATGACCAATTTTGTGATGCCAATTATTCGTCGAAAGCGTATGAGGCAGTTCTGGTTTCAACAAGACGGCGCTCCACCGCACACAAGTCGCATAACAATCGATTTTCTGAAGAAATTGTTTCCGGGCCGTTTGATGTCGAAAAGTGGTGATTTGGACTGGCCACCGCGTTCGCCCGATTTGACGCCGCCTGACTTCTTCTTGTGGGGATATTTGAAGTCAAAGGTTTACGTTAACAAGCCAAGGACCGTAGAAGAGCTCAAGGACAACATTCGTGAAGAAATAGCCGCTATTCCGGCCGAAATGTTGGCGAAAACGATGGAAAATGCTGCAAAAAGGGCACAATACGCCATCAACGCCAGAGGCGGCCATTTGAGAGATATCATATTCAAAAATTGATGTTAACAAATCTACTTGGAACAAATTAAATGATTAAGATTGCCAACCGCCAAATTTTTATTTTTTTCTTTGATTTTTTTAAAAAAAAACATGGGTCCGTCGAATATGGGCAACCCTGTACATAAAGATCGGATAATAAATGGCAGAGTTATAAAGGCTATAAAAAAACGTTGCATACTTATCTGAGCCGCATGCGCAGTTTCCTAACATAATGTTGAAATATTCAAATTAATGTTAATGCTCTGTTAGTTAAAATAGGGAGAGGTTATTAAACACTAATTCCCCTGAGTAACGGGTACATCGAAGTCGGGCAGAACCGGCTTTAACTTACGCTCTCTTTGAATATGTTGCAGTGAACTAGAGCTGGGCACGTGTCGTGTTTTTTGTCGTATTACAAACACGCACGACTCATCACGAGAGGTCGTGCTGCAAGATCAGTTTTTGTGCGTGTCGTTTTTAAGCGAGAAGATTTTCGAATTTAAGAAGCTTTGTGTTAAGAAGAGATCTTAAATACCTATACTTTTATAAACTAGCGCTTTACATTTATCAGATTATATTTGAGAGTGAAAATCGGAAAAAGGTATTCTTTTCAGTTTAATTATCATGATAATAATGTTGCTTTAATAAGGCGTCAAACAAACTTCCGTTTGTTATTAATCCTCCTTCACCCACCTTAATAGCGTGACTTAGTCTCCCCGGATTGTTTGTTGCTTAGAAACTTTGCCCACAATGAATAGTTAGAGCCAAGTTAACCATTATTTCTATACTTAAAATAAGGCATCGAGGAAAAATTATAAAAAAAACCGTTGGAGTCTATTTCGTTAGGCCGACAGTCCTTTAAACCATTAACTTCCGTTTTCGGGTATTTAACAATTTTGGGAAGCTATAAGAAAACAATTTGATTAAATTTTATATCCAAAATGAAAAAAAAATGGTTATTGCATCGGCCGGGAATCGAACCCGGGCCGCCCGCGTGGCAGGCGAGCATTCTACCACTGAACCACCGATGCTCTTATACTCTTATACAAAAATCTGCGAAATTCGAAAGAAAATCTTAACCTTTATTTTCTTTTTTAACAATCTCTTGATAAAAATATATTTAATTATAGTTATAATTCTATAATTATAATTATCTTTCTAAAAAGTTGTTGATATTTAGTTGATTAAACGCAGTAGCTACTTTATATTGGGTAATTTCGTCATGGAAATTATAAGAGCATCGGTGGTTCAGTGGTAGAATGCTCGCCTGCCACGCGGGCGGCCCGGGTTCGATTCCCGGCCGATGCAACGTTAATTTTTTCTTGGAATTTGTTCTTTTTTTGAAGATTTTAGAAAACGAACGCCTTACATTCTACTTCGCTTGAGCTATGTTGCTTCCTAGATCATATATATCCAGTACAAAGTCAATAGATTGTTAGATATTCGGGAATCGTTCTTCGAACAACTAAAAGTTGGTGATACACATAAGTAAGGATGTATACGGTATACTTTCCGGAACGTCTGAATCGAGTTAGAAGATTTCAGAATATGCTGCTTTAAATAATAGAATTTTGAGAGTATTCCAGTTGGCATAGGACAGTTGTTGGCCTCATTGTACCACTCTTTATTAGCAAATAGAAGAACTAAATCGGACTTGTCTTATATCTGAGTGTTATGTTATAAATATGCGGAATAACTGGTTGGGCTGACTTGGAAACCTTATAGAGAAACACAGAAAATATACATTGAAAGGGATATTTTTGAATGCTAAATGGATCTTAAACTATCATCCAATTGAGCTGAAAATCATCCAAATGATATGACAAATGGATATTTTAGAATGCTAAATGGATCTTAGGTTATCATCCAATGTAGCTGAAAATCATCCAAATGATATGCCAAATGGATATCAAAACTAGAAAATGTATCTTTTTGGATCCTTTTTGATTTTATTGGTTAACACCATAACTAATTTTCTTTCTCAATTTGATCCCTTCCAGGGCTACAATCCGCTCCATTTGGCTTGCTTCGGCGGACACATGTCAGTGGTTGGTTTGCTTCTGAGTCGTTCGGCGGAACTCCTCCAATCCACGGATCGTAATGGCCGTACTGGCCTCCATATAGCCGCCATGCACGGCCATTTCCAGATGGTGGAGATTCTGCTGGGCCAGGGCGCAGAGATAAATGCAACCGATCGGAATGGTTGGACGCCACTGCATTGTGCTGCCAAAGCCGGCCACTTGGATGTGGTCAAGCTGTTGTGCGAGGCCGGGGCCTCGCCCAAATCGGAGACGAACTACGGTTGTGCGGCAATTTGGTTTGCCGCCTCAGAGGGTCACAACGAGGTGTTGCGCTACCTGATGAACAAGGAGCACGACACATACGGCTTGATGGAGGACAAGCGTTTCGTGTACAATCTGATGGTTGTGTCCAAGAATCATAATAACAAGCCCATACAGGAGTTTGTGTTGGTCTCGCCGGCGCCAGTGGACACGGCCGCCAAGTTGTCCAACATATACATTGTGCTGTCCACGAAGGTAGGACGCAAAAGAGTGGGTTGCGATATTTGGATTAACCGTTTCCCTAACCGTTTCACAGGAAAAAGAGCGAGCCAAGGATCTGGTAGCGGCTGGTAAGCAGTGCGAGACCATGGCAACTGAACTGCTGGCCCTGGCCGCCGGTTCAGATTCAGCTGGCAAGATTCTGCAAGCCACCGACAAACGCAATGTGGAGTTTCTCGACGTTCTGATTGAGAATGAGCAGAAGGAGGTCATTGCACATACCGTAGTACAACGATATCTCCAAGTGTGTGAACAGTTTTGCAGTTGGTGCAGGCAGCAGATGGTCCTTCAGAATAATCTGCCAAATGCCGACGCCTTACTTGCGGCCCATACCCATACTAAATCTCTCTTCTCCTTCCCGCCGCAGGAACTCTGGCATGGCTCCCTAACCTGGGCTTCCTGGAAGATAATGCTTTTATTGGTGGCCTTTATAGTCTGCCCGCCTGTTTGGATTGGCTTCACCTTCCCCATGGGCCACAAGTTCAACAAAGTTCCGATCATCAAATTCATGTCTTACCTCACCTCGCATATTTACCTCATGATCCACCTCAGCATAGTGGGCATTACACCCATCTACCCGGTGCTGCGGCTCAGCCTGGTGCCCTACTGGTACGAAATCGGGCTGCTCATTTGGTTGAGCGGCCTCCTTTTGTTCGAGTTGACGAATCCCTCGGACAAGTCGGGCTTGGGTTCGATAAAGGTGCTGGTGCTGCTGCTGGGTATGGCCGGCGTGGGCGTCCATGTGGCCGCCTTTGTGTTCGTCTCGAAGGAGTACTGGCCCACGCTGGTGTACTGCCGGAATCAATGCTTCGCCCTGGCCTTCCTGCTGGCCTGTGTACAGATTCTGGACTTTCTGTCGTTCCACCATCTGTTCGGGCCCTGGGCGATTATTATTGGCGATCTGCTGAAGGACCTGGCGCGCTTCTTGGCCGTGCTGGCCATCTTTGTGTTTGGCTTCTCCATGCATATCGTGGCGCTGAATCAATCGTTTGCCAACTTTTCGCCGGAGGACTTGCGCAGCTTCGAGAAGAAGAATCGCAACCGGGGCTACTTCAGTGACGGTGAGTCCAGACGTTTGCTTTGCTTAACTTTTCCTTTTTTGTTTTCCTTTTACTCTTTTTCTGTTGGAATGTTTAAAGTTTCCATGTGTCTTGATAAGTATCTGAAACTCTCTCTGTGTGTGTGTGTGTTTGTGTGTGTATGTACACTCAATGTTGCCACCTAAAGAAAATACAACCACAAAATACAACAACAATTGCATGCTCAACAAATCAAAAAACAAAAACCAGTACCCCCCTCCTACTTTGATGTCGTCTTGCCCCCCCACTTGATTCCCACCTGCCATGGCCTTACTAATCCATAACCCAATAATATCTATGCCATCCAGATGACATGCCCACCCCAAGACCTCCGCCCGTGGAGAATTATGTCGATAGTCGTTTCAGCGAATTTCGACGCAAGCACAAAGATGATCGTAAGTCCTTTCTACACATTATTTCTGCATGGTCCTGCCATGTGTGCTCCTAACTCTACCTACTACCTACTTAACCCCTGCCTTCAATGTTGTGTCATTTTATTTTCCAGTTCTAATGGAAAAAGCAAGAATATCGCACACACCGTTTACCGTTGTTACCGTTAGCCTTGCTCGTTTAAGTTCCTTTCGTTTTGAGGCATGAGGGCTGCGAACGGCCCAAGTTTTGTGCATCCTTGATGTTGTGGATCAATGTTCATACCCAAATACAAAAAATAGGTATCAATCATGTGCTAAGTTTGTGTTTCTTTTTTGTTGATTTCAAATAGTTTTTATAGTTTTTTTCGGATTATTGGTTCCTTAATTTGATTTGGAAAGCATGTTTATGTTTGTCAACTGTAGTGGAATTTTAGTGATAGGTGATAGGAAAGTCCTTATGAAACATAATCGCATTATATTCTAATTAGTTTGTATTATTAGACATGAAACACTTAACCAAAATGAACAGCTTAAACGTTCTGAAAACAAAGTTCGCAGAATCTGTTTAATTCGGAATATTTGGATCTGCGGTTGATTGGCAAAATTGCTCGAAAAATCCGTCGGTGTCCCAGAACTTTGAGAGAATTTGAACCCTGACTCGGACCTCTATTAGAAAACAAACCAACTTTGAAAAGAAAACCCATAAATAGGGGTTCAAACATGACCCTTACTTCAACTTACAAAGTCAAGCCAAAATAAAGAAATAAACAAGAAAGAAAGTCGGTCAAGTCCGACTATAACATACTCTGTACCAAGAAAACAAGAAAGAAAGTCGGTCAAGCCCGACTATAACATACTCTGTAACAAGAAAATTTGTCTTTTGATCATAACTCGAAAACCGTTCATCCGATCTTCTTCATTCCTTTGTCGGATCTATAAGTTATCCTGATAACTAAACATGTCCAGAAGGAACTAGCCATGTATCTTCAAAACTGTGGGAGATATGACGTTTTTTCTAAATTGCGGGGGCGGGAGAGGGCGTGGCAAAAATTGAAAATAAACTTGATATGCGTGCAGACATAAGAAGCATATGTCCCATACATGTCAAACCTCTATCTCTTACCATCTCTGAGATCTGTGCGTTCATACGGACGGACAGAAGGACATGACGGACATGACTCGGCTTTTGATGCTGATCAAGAATATATATACTTTATAGGGTCGGAGATGCTTCCTTCTGGATGTTACATACTTTTGCACAAACTTATAATACTCTTTTTTACCTACGGTACAGAGTATAAAAAGATGTCAAGTCCAACTATAATATACTCTTTACCTCCATTACTATTAAGTAGCAACAGAAAGCAGCGCTGCGACAGCGAACTTTCTATTGCTTATAACTCGACTATCTTGCATCCGATCTTTGCCAACTCTTTAGAGAAACGATAAATATTGCTGCTTACTAAATATGTCGAAAAGTTTCGAACCATCTGTCTACAAAACTGTGGTAGGTACGGAGCTTATGTCCCCTACACGTGGATGCGCTCTTACCATCGCTGAGACAGAGGTACAGGCAGAAGAGCCTGACTATATCGGCTTGGTTAATAATGATGAACAAGAATATGTATACCTTATGGGGTCGGAGATGATTCCTTTAGTCCGTTACAAACTTAATACACTTTGTGTACCTTTGGTACAGAACCAGTGTTCCCCAGCCTTTTAGGCTCTTTTAAAACGAACTCTTTCTGCAATTCTCTTGCTTAAGAGCCAGTCGCTGCTATCAAGCAACACTGCTATGAGGGACTTATACGTTTTCTGTGCCCACTTGGTGGGGGGAATCCTGCTTTACACAGCCCAAAGGACCAAGCCGAGCGGGCAATGCTTGAAAGTCGTATTCTTTCCAATAGCTGGAGAAGCTGACCGGTTGTATAATTTTCTATATTTTCTAAACTTTCTGCCACCTTTGCATTGGCCACTTCATTTAGATTGGGAGTACTTAATAATTTCAACTTATTTGAAGTAAGTGTGACTAGCGTTTGAGAGCTCATTATGTATAAGTGGATCTGTGATGCTATAAAACATGTTTAGGTTACTAATTATGTCTAATGTATAGAAGATGAGGTGGTTCTCTGGGGAATAGTTTCTTCAGGCGTCGCGTCTTAGTTTACTTCCTGCTTTGCATCGTCTCCATAATAGTCTTCTGGCTAATATGTTGGAGTGACTTCTTAATTTTCCATGTAATCACCTGCCTGTGTATTCATTACGTCACCAATCTTGGGTACAATAAGTTGACTATCCAAATGTGTTGTGTCCAGAGGCGGAATCTAACCCTAACAATAGTATAAGCCCGACCAACAAAACAGTGTGACCGTTTAACCTTAGGTGGTTTTTAACTGTTGAAAGGTGGCATTGTGGCGTGTTTATATTGGACTCCAAACTAACCACAATCCTAATAAGTTGCTGATGAGAATTCCGTTTATCTGAGTACCAAGTTTAAAAAATACAAGTTCTGGACCGGTTTTTTAATTCCATTTTAAAAATTGGAAAATTTTAGTTGAATTTTAAGCTCAATGCTTGGAAAAACTGGTCCCCCAACCGAACCCTAAGTTTCATAATAGGGTCGAACCTCTGAGTCAAGCCTTTCTAAGCCTGGTCCAATCTAAAGATAAAGCTTATGATGATGTATTCCGAGTGATATTTTGATCAGCAAGTTAACTATTCCTCCAAAAATGTCCATGTAAACTAAAGAAAATACTAAAAAGTAATGCGAATAGGCTTAAGTTTAACGATTTACTCAGGATAAGTAGAAAACCGTCTTTGGAAGAGGAAAAACATATTTATAAGTTTTCCAAATGATTCTAGATTGAACCCACTTAGAAAAAACATTCGGCTTATGACTCAGTCAGTCAGTTGTGGGAAGCGAATACAGTTCCAACAGTTACTGGGCATAGTTCTCCACTTGAATTCATTACAGTTTCTTTCAATTCTAATTTCAAATTGTGTTTATTTCATTTCTTTGGTCGATGTGTGTTTAGAAAACAATTCTCCATTCAGCCACGTGTAAAAAAAAACCAAACAAATTCCAATATTGCATGTTGATGTTTAACAAAAGTACCAAAAAATAAAAAAAAAACAAAAAAAACAATAATACCATATTGCTCAATGCGCTCCTGCGAGCGGCTTTAAGCTTGTGCCGCTTGCCTAACAATCCACCCCCAATTCGCTGCACATTCAATTCAAAAACAGAACAATTATCGAAAGCAATCGAAGCGAATCGAACTCGATACTCGTATTCGTTTGAGTTGGCCGCCTCGGGCCGGTAACCAAATTCAAATCCAAATTGCGATATTGCCAACGTGTTTGCTGCTGTGCTGCACCATTCACCCTAAACAATCCTTTGCACACACGCCTGTGCCCGAAACCATCTCAACTAATCCCCAAAAACTTACTAAACAACCATTGTTCGGTGTGTGCTAGGACCCATGACGCCATTTTTGGCTTTCGAGCGTCTATTCTTCGCCGTTTTCGGACAAACGACCACTCTGGACATCAATCCCATGCGACACTTGCGTCCCGAGTGGACCGAGGTGCTCTTCAAATTTGTCTTTGGCATCTATTTGTTAGTGTCTGTGGTTGTACTAATTAACCTGCTAATTGCCATGATGTCGGATACTTATCAACGCATACAGGTTTGTATTGATTGAACGCCCACTAATCTATATTTTTCTTGCTTCTCCCTCTTTTTTGTTGTTTCCCGCCCACACACACACACACAACTCTGCTCGATGCTTGACAAATGACCAACCAACCAACCCACCAACCCCAAATCGACCAACTTCCGTTTGCAATTGGCGGAACTGTTGCTGCGGCGGGACCAATCCGCATGTCCAAATGGGCTGGGCGTCCGTTATCTTTTTATTTTTCAATACGAATATCGAAATGTCATGTGTGTGTGTGTTGTTGCTGCTGCCGCTGCTGCTGTTGCCGCTGCTACGCCTGTTGGGGGTGTCGACGCAGTGCGCATGCATCCGATAAACTCATTCGAGTTACTATTCTTCGCCGTGTTCGGTCAGACGACGACCGAGCAGACGCAAGTTGACAAAATCAAAAATGTAGCCACGCCCACTCAACCGTACTGGGTCGAGTATCTATTCAAAATTGTCTTTGGCATTTACATGTTGGTATCGGTGGTTGTACTCATTAACCTGCTGATTGCTATGATGTCAGACACCTATCAACGAATTCAGGTAGTATTCAGCTAACGGCGCTTGAACACAGAACAATTTTTGCAAAGAATACTTCTATTTTTTTTTATTCTTGATATAATAATAATTAGGTTAAGTATTTATGCATTGCATTGTGATAATATTGAACTAATCGTAAAGTTTTCTTTCAGCAAACTGACACATTTTTGGACAAGTTGAGATGCATATTAGATGTTGCGAAGAGCGGGGGGGTATTCGGGATAGTGTAGGGGAGTTTTATTGGAAAAAGATCAACTTCAAAATTGGTTAAACTCAGCCAACTAAGTGGGGATATATTCAAAATTAAACTTATAAATTTGGCAAATCATTTCCAAATTTAGATTCTAATTTGATCTCCATAGTTTGAAGAACAAACCTTTTTATATTTACCAAAATTTGCTAGTAGATCCTTCTTATGGAAGCTATTTTATCAGATGTTTTGCTGTAAATCTGTAGAAATTTTCCCTTAAGCAATTGCATTGCGTTTTGTTTGTGAAGTGACCATAATAGTTTTGGTTGGGAATCAAAACTACATTCGGTTTCAAAACGATTAACTTGCAACTTCTGAGCATATTTGTCTCACTTCAGAAACAGTTTCTACAAAGAATTCTGGTACACTTCCAAACAAGGCCGCTTGAACCGACTTTATCCTTTGAAAGGAAACATTAGAATGTTATAAAGAGATAGACAACTTGGAATTTATGGCGTCAAAACTACCAAACCGATCTATAAGAACAGTATGCTCATAATTTGACAATCATAGGCTATTACTCAAGTCTGTAAGTGGTTAAAATAGTCCGTCTTAGACAGTATTTACTTGGTGAAGCAAACTTAACGAAGTTTTTCAAAAAGCCCTCGTTTGTTGGAAGCAAAAGCTTTTCTCAAACCGCCTAACTGTTGGATTTGCACGGTGAAGCGAACTTTAAAAAGTCTTCTTAAAAGCTCTTGCTTGTTGGAAGTGAAAGCTTTTTCCAAAACAGTCTTACATGGTGAAGCAAGCTTCATGAAGTTTTTAAATAAGCTCTTGCTTGTAAAAAAGAGGTTTAGAGGGGTATGCACTACTACTTCACGTCCCTCCCACAAACGAAAGCTTTTTCAAAAACTTAATGAAGCTTATTTCACCGTTTATGACCCGTCTTAGACTGGATTTACGCTGTGAAGCAAACATCAGGAACTAATTCAAAAAGCTCTTGCTTGAAGGGAAGGGGTACAGAGGGGTAAGCGTCCCCCTTACAAGCAAAAGCTTTTTTCAAAAACTTTATGAATCTTTATTCACCGTGGTTAGACCTGGATTACACGGTGAAACAAAGTTCATGAAATTGTTCAAAAAAACTCTTGCTTCTAGGGTAGAGGTGTAGTGATGTTTGGTAGAGGGTCTCCACAATTACCTATAACCGAAAGCCCTTTCAAGAAACGGTGAAGCAAACTTTATGAAGTTTTTCAAGAAACTCTTGCTTCTGGGAAAGAGGTGTAGTGGTGTTGCTTGACCTTCTGCACCACTTTCCTACAAACGAAAGCTTTTTCAAGAACTTTATGAAGCTTATTTCACTGTGTAAAACCCGTCTTAGACTGGATTTACACGGTGTAGCCAATTTTATGAAATTTTTCGAAAAGCTCTTGATTCTAGACCCTCTACTCCACTTTCCCAAAAGCAAAAGCTTTTTCATTATCTTCATGAAGCTTATTTCACCGTGTAAGGCCCGTCGTAGACTGGACTTAGACGTAGACTGAAGCAAACTTTATGAAATTTTTCGAAAAGCTCTTGCTTCTAGGAAGGGTCTTTCCTACACAACTTCCCCTATAAAAGAAAGCTTTTCAAGAACTTCAATGTGTAAATTTCAAAATGAAGTATCTTTTTGTTAGTTTGCTCCGAAGTGTAAAGCCCCAACTAGTGACATTGAGGTCAAATCTTTAGTTTTGAGACCTTAATTCATCTTAAATACTTCACAGTGAACTTTTGCCATAGTCTGTAAATCCATCATTTGTTCAGACTTGCATCTTCCAGGTTTTTTCAGAACAGACTTTGAAGAACACTGAAATGTAGTCATCTGAGAGATACAAACATCTAGCCAAATTGTATCTTGAAGATAGAAACATATGCCCGTATGCCAAACACAGCGCGTTCTACAGTACTAGAAGTGTATATTTGTGTAGCTTTTGTAGATGCCAACAGCTTTTGTGTTCAGTGTTGGGTAACCTGCCGGTGGAGCCAGCCAGTGCCAGTGTTGACTAATATAGCATGCTTTATAAAATCCTTGCATGTTTCTGTGTGTCCTTGTCTGTGTCTAGTCTTAGCCCTAAGCCCCATGAAATATACCAATAAATGCGTTAGGTTTTGTATACCAATTTCCACCGAAATCGAAATTGTCATCCAAAACAGGCGTCTACATTTGTATATTTCTCTTTTACCCAAATATTCTTTGTTGCAGTGCTTAAGTTATATTTAAAATCGAACGAAATGAATCGAAAAACGAGCCCTTCAACTCATCTAAAACTCATGCGTCTACTCTGTGTTTCTTGTTCTACTCTCGTCTCATGTCTACATCCACCTCAACCATTTCACTCTGCAAAACAAACTCGAAACAAACAAAAAACCTATGAAACACTAGGCCCAATCCGACATCGAATGGAAATTTGGCTTGTCCAAGCTTATACGCAATATGCATCGCACCACAACTGCGCCATCGCCGCTTAATTTAGTTACCACCTGGTTTATGTGGATCGTCGAGAAGGTCAAGGTAAACAATTTGCAAAAAAGTGCTAACTATTGCTAAACTCGTAACTTTCCCGAATCGAAAGAGGCAACACTATACCAGCAGGACGCGTGTGTAGTTTGGCTCAACGACCTTTTCTCCAACCCATTTAAAGCAATTTGGCAACAACTGCAAAAAAAACAAAAACAAAAATGAAGTCACTCTTATGATTTGTGTAAACGGAATGCTTTAAGTGTGTTGACGCCCCCCCCCCCACCCCCCTCTAGAGTATATGAAAGCACCCACTATGTGATCTGTGTGGCCTATCAAGAGCACCTTCCCCACCCCCCAGCACTCTATGTGATAATTAAGCAGCACCCAGCACCAATATAAATAACCAATTAAATCAGTGATCGGCAGGAAGGAAGTGATCAAAAAAGGGAATACTCATAAAAAAACCCTCTTGAATTTATGCTGTCTCGTTCTCGAATTCTTTCGATATTCTTACTCATAGTATGAATCGTTCTTAAACACTAAAACTACCTTTTGAATGTAGAAATAAGAATTACAATTCTTGAATCAAGCGCTTTTACTATTAATACAAATCTGACTGCTTCAAGATTCAAGAATAACACGAAATAGATTCAAGAAAAAACTATAACTAATTCAAGCATACAATGGGACTTATCTAAGAGCACTATAGAATGGAGATATTGCAACAAGGGATTGGTTAAGGGACATCTTGGCAGTAGTTTCAGACCGAAGAGAATTACAATTTGTATTTTATAGGCTCCAACTAAGAACCTATGGGTTTCATAGTTCCTTTCCAAGCATTATTCGTTGTTAAACTAAGCAAAAAAAGGACTTCATTAAGTCTAAGATGCATTAAATTAAAATGTATTCGCCCTTAGGTTGGTTTTTTTATACCCTTGCAGAGGGTATATTGAAATTGTCCAGATTTCCGACCACATAAAGTATATATATTCTTGATCAGCATGACGAGCTGAGTCGATATAGCCATGTCCGTCTGTCCGTCTGTTTCTATGCTATCTCCTCCGTCAATTTTAAAGTATCGCCACCAAACTTTGCACGAAGTCTTCTGGTCCAAATACGCTGCACATTTGTCGGAACCGGCCGGATCGGATGACTATAACATATAGCTGTCATAGGAACGATCGGTCGAAAAACTAGTTTTAGTGAGAAAAACTTTTTTGTTTTTGATGCAAAAGTCTCCAAACTCCGTATTTACTAGTTTTTAATGCTTCTCCATAATTCTGCCAAATTTGGTCGAAATCGGTCATCTATATAGTATAGCTGTCATACAAAAGTAGAGTCAGAAAAGTAGTCTTATTGGGAAAAACTTGTTTGTTATCAGTGGACATGACCTTCAAATTAGCTAAAAAACGTACTGCAAGGGTATACAAACTTCGGGCGAGCCGTAGTTAACTTTCCTCTATTTTTTTAATTTAAAAAAAATTTTAATTTTAAATAAAAACCCACAGTCATTAAATTTGTTAGTAGTTTCAGACCGAAGAGGACTTAAATTAGAATTTTACAGGCTGCAACAAAGAGCCTTTGGTTTATATAAGTTCTTTTCGGGAATTAAACTAAGCACATAAAGGACCTCATTGAGTCTGAAGTGTATTTAAAAATTAAAATTTTCTGGTTTTTAGAAATACGCCCTAATATTATATTATTTTTTTTTAATTTAAAGAATTTTTCTAGTTTCTAGACAATTTTTTTTTTAAAACTAAGAAAGAACAACCCGAAAAATTGAAGGTTATTTCTTAATTTTAGAAACTCGGAGATTTTGTTCTCAAATTTGGGGTAAGAAAGTTTCTCTAGATATTTTTACATTTTAGGGCAGATTTACCCTTGAATTAAGAAAAGAACTACAGGGCACCGTTGAATATAGTAAAACAACCTTAATATAAGAAAACTAAGAAATTATTTTCTAAAAAAGTAAATTTTCGGGTTGTGCTTTCTAAGTTTTAGAAAAAACTCCCTGGAAACTAGTTTTTAAAAAACTGCGTAAAATTTAATTTCTTAAAACCAATTTCTAAAAGAGTCCATTTTTGGTATTGTCCTTATTTATCAAATGGTTTCTTAATTTTAGAAAACGTTTTTCTTTGGCCTTTGACCCTTTTTTTAAAGCGACTTCGCTTAAAAGTTGTTTAAAACAATTCCGAATCGTGCTTAACCAAAAACGATTCCGTTCCGTTCGACTTCGATCAGATAAAGCGGAATCGAAATGGCTTAGCTGTGCCCAATGGGCTGTTAATGGTTCAAGATCAAAATCTACAAAATTGAGCAAACTTGAACAGAGTTATGGGAAACGATATTTCAAAAATTCGCTATAATCGTACAATGGGCTAAGGTATCTCCAGAAGGAATCAATCCTAAGTTCTTGAATATAGATTTTAATTTAAAACTACATTTATGAGTGGGCTTTTATGTAACATTTTAAGATTCAACCACGATTTACTAAAGCGAAAAATAGACCGAACTGCATTTTCGGTTTTACCAACTGGCAGGTTGTCATATTATATTTTTAGGTGGCAGTTGCTGTCATACAGTGAGGCAGGTGACTTGTGACCTTCTGATGTATTTTACAGTCTGAACAGAGTGTCCGATAACTGGCATAACTATCTGTTGTGATTTATCTCACATTTATATAATGCATTTTTATTCCGAACTCTTTTAAGGACTTTAACCTAGACCTACTTTATTTAGGGCCGATATCCCATCATCTAGTTAACCCCATCTGTTGCATAAAGTTTCAGATAGCAGAGTAGCCATCTAGAAGATTTGAAATCCATCCTTAGAGTGTTAATTTCCAGATTGGATATTTGTGGAACAGACTTTTTCTGTTAAAAAGTTAAGAAAGTTAGACAAAGATTATGCAAATAATTGCCATTAATATTAATCCCTACCATATCCCGCCGATCACTGTATTTGAGCCATATCCAATCCCAATTCTCAATGCCAATATTTCTGCTGTAACTGTATTTATACTTGTATCTGTTGTCTCTTGTCTTGTATGTGATTCAAAATGTCCTGTGTCTAATTGCTAACTAACACACCCAAATGCAACAGGCACGCATGAAGAAAAAGAAGCGTCCAAGTCTGGTACAGATGATGGGAATACGTCAGGCCAGTCCACGTACGAAAGCAGGCGCCAAATGGCTATCGAAGATCAAGAAAGGTGAGACATGTATGTATCGCTGCAGAGCCACTTACTACGAATGTGCTTGTAAGCCCTGAAAGTGCAAGTGTTTTGTAGCTAACAGCGTGTGCAGCTCAGCTCCTTCTCCCTCTCTCTCTCACTCTCTGTGTAAACTTTCTCTGACCTCTCGCTCTCTCTCTCTCTACAATTGGCTCGCTCTAGCTCCAAATTACTACTTTCCACTTCCAATCCTTGACTTCAGTTTTTAGTTGATGGTTTTTGGTCTGCTAATCGCTTTATATTTGTGTGTTCCCCACTAGACTCGGTGGCCCTATCGCAGGTCCATTTATCACCGCTTGGCTCTCAGGCCAGCTTCTCGCAGGCGAATCAAAACCGCATCGAAAATGTGGCCGACTGGGAGGCCATTGCCAAGAAATATCGCGCTCTGGTGGGTGACGAGGAGGGCGGTTCGATGAAGGACTCCGAGGCTGAGAGTGGCTCGCAGGAGGGCAGCGGAGTACCACAACCGCCGGCACAGGTGGGCAAGAGAGGAGCGGCCATTAAGGCGGCACCGGCAACAAAATAAGAAATATATATGCAGTTTTATATGAATTTTTGTCGTATTTATAAAACAGTATGTTTTGAACAAAATGGGGCTCGGAAAGTAACTGAAAGCACTCACCAAACAAAAACTTGACCAGGGATTCGTGGTTTTTGTGTTACATTTTTCGCATAATGTTGTTAAGTTGACAAAATTACCTGAAAAGTTAACAAATAATATTTATTAGTTTGTTCAAAACATGGTTTTGTTTTCATTTTCCTTAATTTATTATTTTGATTTAGTAATTTTTATTATTTTTTTCAGCCTTTATCATTTAAGTGCTTTGCACCTTGTTTCCAGCTCTGCCGCAAAAGAATACTAAAACAGTCCGAAACGTATCATTTGCAAAACTGAATTCACATCCTTGGTCACTGTTTTGCCTCAACCGGTACGAGCCCTGTTTTAGGCCCAGCTTTATTTGCTATTTACTAAATTAGTTTCGATTGCAGGTCTAAGCTTCAAGATCACTTCTCCTCTCTACTCTACTCTACTCTATCTAACTATCCTTCCAACATCAACAACAACAAAAACCAACTATCTCTATCTCTATTTCTGTTCCCGACTATCCAACCGCCTGTCCTACTATTACTCTTAAGCCTTACCACTAAGTCAAAAAAAAAAAACCTAACCTAAGCTTCACCTTCCCTAAGACCCTAAGGTTAACATTAATTTAGCTAGAATATTGAAATTGTTTTGGGTAAATTTATAATTTGAAACAAAAGAACATTTTATGCCATACGAAACAACAAAACAAGTTTTCCATATTCGAGATTTTTTGTAATCTAAGTAACATTTAAAGGGATCCCCGTTTTGGATCTGGAAATTTTGAAATTAACACTTAGAATTTGATAAGATTGAGGATTTTTTGATAGTTTTTAAGTAAAAAACCATTTTGCTTCACTTGAAAATCAAAAAAAAAAAAAACAAAGAAATAGTTTTTTAATACTAAATGTTTGCCTTAATTTTTATGGTAGAAGGAATTTTTGAAATAAAACTTTGTTTATTTACTAAGCTTTTTTGATTTATTTTTTATATAAGAGATTGTATGCCTAAAATTTGTTAAATGTACTTTAAATTGTAAATAAAATTAGTCATATTTGAAGAACTGACGGCAAATTTGATGGGGTTTGTCAACAGAGAGCTTTTGAATTGTAAGTATTTCATCACAAGAACTTCAATGAAATATTAGCTGAAACAGTTACACAGGATGCCGAATTAATAATTTAAAATGGCTCATTGTGTACTTAAGTCAAATTCGATAAGGATATAAAATCAACTGCCATGGTCATTTGCTGAAGTTAAACATGTAGATAGTGTGTATAATGTAGATACCATGTAAAATGAATATTTTAATTTAAAATTTGGTATTTTCCTGATGTGAGTCATTCATTACCTTAACAACAGTTGGGTTGGTACCAACACTTTTAACATTCTTCACAAATTTGAACAAAAATCAACAAATTAACGTATATTTTAAATTGCTGGCATATTTGTTTACCGCTGTATTTGATATTTTGGCTAAGGAAAATAGCTAAACGGCCAACACTGGCCCCCACAGAGCCAGAAAGAAGAAGCACAGCAGAAGCTTTATTTTGTTTTGTTGTCGCGCGCCTCGCTCTCGCTCCGACGTTGGATAAATAAACAAAAAGTCAGCAAGCTAATATTAACTAAACTAAAATCAAATAAAATACAAGCGATTGGAAATCGCCCCTGAAATGCAACCTCCTTCCGTTGTGGGCCAAGTGCAATTGCAGTTTGTTCTATTATGTTGAAACGTTCGCTGAAAGTGCTGGTGGCCATTGTGTTAAGTTTAATGTTTACCGTTTCTTTAGTAAAAATTGTTTTATTGATTAATAACTACTTCATTGACAACTACAACAACAACTACTACGAATTGAGTGTCGACGAATGGCTGGATGCAGAGAAATTGTCCAAATATAAGCCATTGTTTCGCGAAAGAGGTAAGTTTAATAATCAAAGAATTCTTAACCTACGATAAGAATTGTTGATAATTTCTCTCTCTACTACGCGCGCTCTCCCTCTCTCTGGGTACACCTCACGTGCGCTTCGGCGTGCTTAAAAGCTTTTGTGCAAAAATGCTAACAATTTATGAGCTTTAGCCATGTTTGATTTAAGACAACAACAATAGCAATTGATTCATCCACGCTTTAAAAGATTGTTCAATAACTGAAAATCATAATTATTCAAGGGGATTGAAGTTTGCAGTTCCAAATTACATCCAATCTTTAAATGTGACTTTGCCTTCGGTGTGAAGCAGGGTTCCATGGTGTAATGGTTAGCACTCAGGACTCTGAATCCTGCGATCCGAGTTCAAATCTCGGTGGAACCTGGAATGAGAATTATTTTTTTTTTTATGCAAGAAAAACTAAAAGTAGTCAACCATAACTTTTTTGAGAAACAAAAGCAAATAAAATGCTTCTGATGTTTGCATAACAATAATAGACAAATAACGAAGAAATAGTTAATAAATTCACGTTCCTTCCAATATTCAGAGTCCTAAGTGCTAACCATGTTGCTTGGTGTGCTTAAAAGCTTTGGCAAAATGCTAACAATTTATAAGCATTAGCCTTACTTCATTTCAAACAATAACAATAGATTTACGTAGACTTCTGATGAGTGTTCAATAAATGTAATTAAAAATTTTTCAAAGGGATTGACGCTTGCAGTTGCAAATTACATACAATCTTCAAATATGACTTTGCTCTCCGTGTGAAGCACGGTTCCATGGTGTAATGGTTAGCACTCAGGACTCTGAATCCTGCGATCCGAGTTCAAATCTCGGTGGAACCTGAGAGGATATCTTTTTATTTTTTATTTTTGGCCATCTTTTTATCTGAGATGAACAGAAGCACAAAAAATGTCATTCAACTTAATTTGTGGGTATTTGAAGATTAAGATTCAACTCTAATCGTACTACAAACAAAAGCAAATAAATGACTTGATGTTTGCTTAACAACTAGCAGACAAATACGTGCTAACACAATTACTAAACAAAAAGAAAATTGCAAAAAATAATTACTAACTGCAGGTTCCACCGAGATTTGAACTCGGATCGCAGGATTCAGAGTCCTGAGTGCTAACCATTACACCATGGAACCTCGCTGATACTGCTGCAAACCTAATGGGAGCAAAAATAGCATGATTTGCAAGAGATATTAAAAAATGTATATTATTTAAATAATAAAAAAATCAGACCATAAAAAAAAGAATATTAAGAAAAATCTCAGGTTCCACCGAGATTTGAACTCGGATCGCAGGATTCAGAGTCCTGAGTGCTAACCATTACACCATGGAACCGTTGAACGCAAGGTCGACAAAAGTCTTTGACATTCTACGCTGTGTGCAATCAAAATGTGAGAGCAAAATTGAAAGCTTTTAACTTGTTACTTGATTATTTTTGCCAACATATTCTTAGCGCAATATTTTATGAAATCTAGGTAGAAATAAATCTCTTGGCCAGAAAGATAGATAATTGAAAATGTGGATTTTTCATTAATATGGAAGTTTTCTTAAATTTCATTTACTTGCTTGCTGTATGGCAAAACTGAACTTTGCCTTCCATTTGAGCACAAGCATCGGTGGTTCAGTGGTAGAATGCTCGCCTGCCACGCGGGCGGCCCGGGTTCGATTCCCGGCCGATGCAACCCATTTTTTTTCGATGATTTTTCGTTTTGGTTGCAAAAAAGTTGCTTTTTGCCCAAAAAGTAATTACTCTTGTTGAACATATTTTCATATTTTAATTTAATAAGTAGAGGAAATTAAAAATTAAATAAAAAATTTGGTTGCATCGGCCGGGAATCGAACCCGGGCCGCCCGCGTGGCAGGCGAGCATTCTACCACTGAACCACCGATGCTTGTGTTCAAAAAGCAGGCAAAGTTCAATTTTCCTATACAGTGGGTAAGTGAAATTGGCGAAGACATCAGCGCGTTAGGAGTCCGGGTGTCTGGGGTCATAATACCGTTCAACAAGTTGTGCACATTAGTTTAGTTTCAGATTTGTAAGAAATATATTTAAATTGGTATGCTCTTATGGCTTTTCTATGGTATTGACCTAATACCACTTATGCAGCTTGTAATTCATTGTGGGTCTAAATTTATTACTTCCGATTTACTGTCTTTATTTAGAATGTAGAAAGTTGTTGTCCCTTATTAATGATTTTGGAGACCAGATGTCATGGGCAATGCCTTAGTTATGGGGATGGCTCAAACTCCGATAATCGGTTCATTCATTTATCCATTCTTGAGCCCATTTAGCTGGGGTAGGTGTCGGAAAAAGTGTAAGCTATGTCTTCGGCCTCTACCCAGCTAAACTCAATCAGCTGCTTAACCAGTCAAGTCTGCGGCGCCACGATTATGGGGTATGCTGGGTATGAGCGAAAGCATTCAGTTTGTCTGAGAACTGGCCTAGCTAAGAGACCAGGCTTAGCAAGCCTTTAGCTACCCTAAATCGATCTAGCTTGTCTGCGTACTATGCTTAAGTTAAAACCGAAATCCTAAACCTTGTCAATTTTGTTCTGAATCAGAATTACCATATTTGCCAAATCGAACATTTTTGAATTTCGTCTCCTAGCTAAAAATTTAGCTATTTTGCTGCTTTGAATATACAAGCATCGGTGGTTCAGTGGTAGAATGCTCGCCTGCCACGCGGGCGGCCCGGGTTCGATTCCCGGCCGATGCAACTGTTTTTTTTTTTTATTTAATTTCCACTTTTGTTAAAATATGAAAATATGTTCACCAAGCTACTATTTGGAACAAAGCGAATATCTAAAAGTAAATAAACGAAAAAAAAATTAAGTTGCATCGGCCGGGAATCGAACCCGGGCCGCCCGCGTGGCAGGCGAGCATTCTACCACTGAACCACCGATGCTTGATGTGAATCCGCCGCTTAAGTCGTGGTTTGTTGCACAGCTCTCAATTAATGATGATCACTTGCGGATAATTTTAAGAGATGGTTTTCATATAAAGCCAAGTTCACACAGGCAAATAATTTGGCAAGCGACCAAACTACACCTCTTTTATTTCACCGTGTAAATCCCTTCTAGCATTCTAACACAACTTGTGTAACCAAGTGTCAGATGGCACCCCAAGCCAACTTTATATGCCCGTCTTGACTCTCCTTTCCATATGAAAGATATGTACCTCGGGCAAGAAGCAGCCTATTCACATACAAAATATTGTTCCAAAAGTTCTAGTGTGTTCTTTAATCTATTTGTGGAACTATTTATGGAATTATTTATGGAAAAAAAATTTAAAAAAAGTAGGTTGCATCGGCCGGGAATCGAACCCGGGCCGCCCGCGTGGCAGGCGAGCATTCTACCACTGAACCACCGATGCTTGTGTGGTTTGTCGCGACAAAGCTCAGCTTTGTCATTGATGATCTTTTATTAAATGAAAACGGAGAAAGTTGCTTTATAATACCAGATTTTATTATTGATATTATTTACAAGTCTGTGAGTAAGTGGTTTTTTCCGAATGACACATACCGTCAACAGAAAAGAGATCAAAAAATTTGTATATTCATTTTTGTCTTTAAACCGCTTTTGCATAAAGATTTCTATCTGGCACTAAAGCTAATTAAGCTTGTGGCTAGAACAAAACAAACTGAAGAGGGATACAATCAACAACCTGCTGGAATATGAACTTTGAAGCATGTCCAAAAAGCTTTTACTCCGAATGGAACTTCGGCACTCGTTTCGTGCGGGCACAACAAACGAACTTTTCTGTGTCAGAATTCACACTTCGGAGTCGCCTTTCGGTATAAAATCAATCGTGAATGTCCTTAAATGCTTAGTTTTGGTTTTACTTTTAAACGCGCTGGTTCTCTACACTCCCAAACGCGTTTTCGTTTTTTGGTACACAAAAAGCAACAACAACAACCACAACCATAATAATAATCATAATAAACCGCGCCGAAAGTTTTACCGTGCTTTTATTTTTGTTGATTTTTCCTTTCATACAAATATTTCGTGACAGTTGTCAAAAAAAAAGAGAGAGAACATTTTCCGGATAGCCCTAACCTACTAAACATTTGGCCAGCGAACTGGCAATGCCAGCCTAATGAAGCATACCTAATCTCTCATAATTTGTTAAAGCAGAATTTCGCGCCAAACAATTTTCCACTTTTTGGCATATTAATTTTTCATTGTTTTTGTGTGTGTGTAAAGATTTCCTTCACACTTCGGTGCGTACACGCTGTGTAGGGGTGCCATCTTGGCTCGTGTTTTCCATTATCCTGTTTAAATAAACTTGACTCCGCTGGTCGTCGGTCTGCAACTAAGTGTGTGTGTGTGGGCTCATAAAGAATTAATTGGCAATTAATTTTGATGGCACTCTCCCTTGTCCATGTCCATTTCCACTTGAATTCGTGGTGTTGTCGCACACATTTTTTTAAATCTCTGACACGCGCTTGTCCCTTAAATCACATTAGACTTTTGACCTGCATATTAATTAATGAGTTAAGAAGAGGGCGCAAAAAAAGACGGTGGTTCATGTGTGGTCAATTATGCATAAAGCGGCTTGTGGGAATTAATTCGGATTAATTACTCAAGCAATTAGAAAAATCTGTGCTTCTGTTTTTTCATAATCAAAAATATGGCAATTTAAATGCGATTTTGAAGGAGATTAGTTCTCTAAGCGTGGAATCGGGCCATATTCAGTTCAGTTTTGAAAAGATTTGGGTATTGCAAGTTAATATAAAAATAACCTCGATTAACAATAACGTAACAAAATCGATAACACGAGACCAGAAAATTCTAGAAGCTCAGAAACTTGTCAGTTCTCGAATTCTGACAGAGTCATTAATAAGCGGAAAGGAAGTCCAATGCTTCAGATCAGCGATGTTCACCCATAGCCCCCATGGGCCGAGCGCTATCGGCTATTTACAAGCACACGAGCCGAGCGCATACCGAAGTCGGGCATATGAGCGTAAGCAGCGCTCTCTTTGTTTGCATTCGCTGCCCAGCCTTCGATGAGGTGCACAGCACACAATACACTCTCCCGTTTTGGCCTCGCCAAAGTTCTTCTTGAACTTCACTGCTTTAGATCAGGGCATGATGAGTGTGATGCGTACTTTTGCCAAAAGCTTACGCCTCAAAAGTACGCGCAGCACTGAACGTGAAGGTACTTTGCAGAGAACTCACACTAATGGCACCTCACCTCTCTTGTTGCATCATGGATCAGGGTTTTCCAAAAAGAGAGGCTCTCTGTCTCTCCCCAAAACTTACTGATGCATTACTTCGGCAAGCATTTGGTGTGAATTGCCGAAAGTGTACGGCCCCCCGGGGTATGGCTGGGGAAGACTGCTTAAGATTCAGATACATGTTCAGTTCCTGCGATGGCGCTATTCCCATAAGTCCTGTTCCCTGGAAACTGAAGATTTAAACGAACGACCAATTAGGCAGCTATCAAAAATCTTCAAATAATATGAAAGAATATATTTAGCTTGAATTTAGGGAGTTATTGGGGTTGAAGATGCATTACCACAAAAGCTCTTCTGGCGTCTTTTTTTTGGGCACACGACAGACTTTGTATCTCGGATGGCTTAATGGCCTTCTTTTTAAGCTAAAGTTACTCTTCACTGCAGAACAATATTTGCTACTTCAGTCCTAAACCTGATGGTAGATTTAAGAATGGAGAGCAATTGAGCATCTGCCGCATATTTATGATTTTACAGGCTTCTCGGGAAAATCGATGTTAAAATTAAACTAGGTAACAAAGTCCAGTGTATTGATGAGCTGAACACGCATCTGTATTCTAAATAGTCCATCACGTCTATTGGTAGTATGATGCCTTATGCTGCTAAAAAGGCACATTTTTTAGGTTAGGTTAGGTTCGTTTTATGGATAACTTTATTGTTTGTTTAGCATCACGTTTTTTTTATCGTAAAGTACTTCTTCGTAGCTTTTTTAGCGAAGATTTACCATGATATAGGTTCAAAATGATGGGTGGGGTTGGAAGTTTTCATAGCGATTCAATATAAAAACCTCTCTGTAAAATATTATATCTTCGCTTAAAAAAAATCGCAGAATTGTTTTAGATAGTTTTTCTTAATGCTAAGAGGTAATATTATCAAAGACAGTACGGGTTCCCCATAAAATGTATCTAAAAAGCGTCCAAAACGACCATTTTAAGCAAATGTAAGCTCTAATTAATTTACATCTACACGCTATGGACCATTTCAGAAAACACACGAAAATTATTTAGAATCACCAGCAATTCTTCAATTTAATGAAAAAAGTCTAAATTTGTTGCCTTTTTATAACTTTTCTTTTGCTTTCCCGTTAAAAAGTCATATTAAACTAAATTTGGAAATGTTTTTCAAAACTCAAATGAACCAAACAATGCAACGATTTAGCTTCGGTTCGTATTGTGATAAGATTAAGAACATCATGAATCTAAGAGGTTCACCCAAACCAGATATTATCGCACCACCCAATATTATTCCATAATCTTTTTCTGAGGACAGTTTAAAGCTCATGAGATGTGATATATTTCAGGCATCGCCCATCCATTTTCTTACTAAATCACTCACAGTTTTCCTAAAAATAGAAATATTAATTGAAATAAAATAATTTTATAATTAAAGAAAAAAAAAATTATTTAAGGTTCTACCGAGATTTGAACTCGGATCGCAGGATTCAGAGTCCTGAGTGCTAACCATTACACCATAGAACCTTGCTGACGATCGTCGCCCAAACAGCCCACTTCCGTCTCTTCCTCTCTCTCGCACCAAACTGATTTTGGTGTTGACTCTTTCGCTGTCTAAAAATAGCCAATAAAAAAAACCCGCATGGGTCAAACAAAAAAAGAAAGAAAAATATATATAAGAAAAAAGTAAGCAAGAAAAAGCTGTAAAAGTCAACATTTGCATATTTCTCAAGCCAGCCGAATTGAAATTGCTTGCTCAATCAGTAGCAGCAGCAGCAACAACAAACGGTTATAGGTAAAGTCAGGCTCGGACTCGTCCGGGTCGGAAGCATTTAGTTTTGTGCGACAAAGGAGGAAATAATTGTTTGGTAAACATTGACCAATGTCCGACGTTGGCAGAAGAAAAACGAAAACCATTTCCATTTTATTTGCCAGCCTTTTTTCTTGACTGTAAGGAAATTAAAAGGAAATGGCACTTGTTTTGTAGTCTGTGTGTGTGTGTGTGGAGGGGAGGCAGTGAAAAGTGGAGAAATAGTCGCTGGGCAAATTAAAAGGTTTCATCTCGTGGCCAGAAGGCTGAGAAGCAGTTAAAAATGACACAAGGGCCGCAGCACACACACACACAGACACAAACATATACGCACACATGACCAAATGGCAAGAGACCCCCCCATTGTATAGGCCTACTCTATCTCTCCCGCTGTCCTGCCACAGTGGTTTAGACTAAGACGAACATTCTGTTCAATTTTAAAATTTTTATTCTAATTTACTTTTTGTTGTCAACCAACTCACAGTAATCTCATATGAGATCTCAGACAAGTGCAAATACAGCTTTTGAATAATATTAGAGAGCAATATTTAAATAAATCTATAGACACTTTTACTAAAAACATGCCAGCAAACCGGTTTTGAACCGAACCGGTTCGAGCCAGGCATTCCGACTTATATTTTCCTGTGAACCGAACCTTAAACCGAACCACTTAAGAAATAGAAGCTGAATCCGAACCTAAAATTTCGGTTCGGTTCAACAAAAATGATAAACAAAAGATATTTAACCATTTGCCTAGCGATTTCTTATGTTATATGGTTGGGTTTATTTGCGACTGACACCTAAAATTGGCAGAAAAGTGAAATGAAAAATCTAGAAAAATGTTTAGAATTACTTTTAACTATTACCCATAATAGCCTCTGATTTTAAAGCTCCTGGACTGTAAAACTTTTTAAATAATTCTCAAAAGTAAGAGTCATAACATTGGTAATATTTTTCCAGGAAAACTACGATATTGAATGTTACTAAACAGAAAGTAATATATTGAATATTTTCAAGTCTGCTAATAATCGATTCCGACCCAAAAAACACTCGATTCTCCTCCGATTTTGTGTAGTTTTTATGTCGAATGCGATTTTTAGAACACATAGAGCACAAATATGATTAATATTGCATGAATCATGAACTGAACCAAGGTTCTAACCAAAACATTCTCCCAAAAACCTCGAACCTTGAATTTTCCAACCTTAATCATTGGTTAAGTTTGGTTCGAACCAGTGAACCGGAGATCCGAATACGGTTTTTGTCGTTTCTCTCGACTACAGCTACCCTACTTGCTAATTTAAGTTTTCTTTTAAAAGAAGGTAATTTATTAGTCGTTAGATAAGTTTTACCTAATTGCATGTCAATGACCCACTGTGTCTGGTGCTCTGCCTGGGCTGCTGCCGCTGTAACAGTCGCCACTGCTTTTTTGTTATGTAGGCCAAAGATGCCAGCAGGATGGAAACACACTCCATTGCCATCTCACTCTCACGCTCGACATTTTGTATGCCATTGTTGTTGTTGTTGTTGCTGCTGTTGTTGTCGTCGTCGCTTGCGGGGCCGCTCTTTAGCGGTTAGTTATCATTATTGCCATGGCCCTCGACAGCATTTTGTTTTCCTCAACGTTGTTCTTGTCGCATTTGTCAGCCACAATTATTATAATGCAGCAGCATCCAATTCTCTTTTGCTTTGTCTCTTTCGTGGGGTCTGTCTGCCCTGCTCTTTCGCAAATTATCATATTGTTAGTGCCTTTTGTTGTGTCCTTGAATGCCACAAAAAAAAAAAAACAAAAAGAAAAACAAAACATAGCGCAATGGAGAACAATTTTGCGCATTTCAGCGGTAAAATTATTTTTCCACTTGCATAACTAAAATAAAACAATATGGAAAATGAAACAAATCAAATTTAGAAGTGGGTGAAAATGACAGTAGGTTTTGCCTAAGGCATACCCTGGAATTGGCATAGTTCAGGGATCACTTGAGTGTTAGGCATAGATAGTTTTTCACTAGTAGATGGGTCATTTTTTATTTTTTTCTCACTTGAAGTGTTTTAAAATTGCAATGCTTAATTTAAAAACTTCATTTCTTTTCGAGTCTGCCCGTTATCATACCTTCTTCTCTATATTTCTTTGTTATAAAGATTTAGGAATTTCTTAAGCTAAGGCTAGAAAGGTACAAGAATAGTTCCAACACGGTTCAGGCTCGGTTAGGACTTCTTCTTCGGAGCGGTTCGACTCCGAACCACCCTTTCGCTGTATTTTCTCATCTTTTACATCAGAAAACAAAGAACAAAAAACCCCAAAACTTCATAAAAGTCGATTTCCATCTAGCATTTGCATTTCATGAATGCCCCCACATACCCCCAATATCCTAGTCGAGGTTATTAAAAAATCAAAATATCAAAAAAAATAACTTTGCCGCAGTCTCTCAATCTCTCTTTTTGCTCACTCGTCGACCCTCTTTTTGGCATTAACATAAAGCCAACATTTCGCCAGGCTTTTATTTTTTATTTTTTGTTTGCACTAAAGAAATTTGTAGTCATAAAAGTTTCAGTATCATGCCTATATTTTTGTTTTTCTTCTTTTGGGTCCGTACCCCTCTACACGTATGTGTGTGTGTATGTACTTATTATGACAAGTTATGGCTAGGCCTGACTTTGCTCTTTGGCTCGTAAAAAGGAAGGAAGACAACGACACCGGCACAAACATGTGTGTGTGTGTGTGTGTGAGTGCGTGTGTGGGCCACTTGGCGACCCCAAAGCAAATGAACAGCTCACTTTCATTACAAATTCCAACAGTAAACACACAAACAACGTAGACAAGCAAAGTTTGTCAGCTCACATTACCAGACACCGCACAGGAGCAAAGGACACACACACATACACATATCGGTTGAACAAACAATAACAAAAATGGCGCCATCAATGGCCATGATGGTTTGATGATGATGATGATCAGGGTAGGAGAGAGAGAGTACAGCAAAAGCCTGTGCATAATTTTTGCACACGTTGCCACTGTCAAAGTCGAGAGTGTTATCAATAAATATTTGTTGTCTATGGGTAAAGTTTGTTGGTTTTTTTTGTTCTTATACATCCAAGATTGGTGAGATGGCCATTTGGCAGCCACTGACAATATTAGCCTTGGAAAGTGGAGGAAATAATTGTACAAATGTAGGATAAATGTGGCAAATGTCTGGTGATTCAAAGCAAAATCAATATATGAGTCAAAACTAAAGGCATTTAAACAGTTTATTCTTCTGCCCTGTCAAGCATTCATATTTCCGTATTTATTTAGGTATTTGGTGGCTTCTAAAGTTTCTTTTTTGGTTTCTATGTGACCTACTTAACATAACATTTAACGCACATTTGGCCTAAGAGTTTCATAAAAAAACATTTCTGCATATAAAATAAGAAAATGGTTGCATTTTAGAAAAAAACAAGAAAGCAAGACGGTCAAGCCCGACTATAACATACTCTGTACCAAGAGACAGTCTTTTGATCATAACTCGAAAACCGTTCATCCGATCTTCTCCATGGCGGATCGATAAGTTATCCTGATTACTAAATAAGTGCAGAAGGAACAAGCCATCTATCTTCAAAACTGTGAGAGATATGACGTTTTTTCTAAATTGGATGGGCGGGAGGGGGCGTGGCCAAAATTGAAAATAAACTTGATCTGCCTGATTCATGTCAAACCTCTATCTCTTACCATCTCTGAGATCTGTGCTTTCATACGGACAGACAGACGGACATGGCTCGGCTGTTGATGCTGATCAAAAATATATATTCTTTATAGGGTCGGAGATGCTTCCTTCTGGATGTTACATACTTTTGCACAAACTTATAATACTCTATGTACCTACGGTACAGAGTATAAAAACGTTGGAATTTGTATAGTTCGCAGCATCAAGATAAAGTCATTCGATATAACTAAGTAGGATTTTATCTCACTGAATCAGGAACCATACCGAATTGCTAATTTGTGGTCTTTAATCAAACCTTGAAAATGCTGAACCTTACTGAACAACACTTAAGGAAAAAACTTTTTGTATTTGAGCGTCCAAATTTGTTTTTTCTGATAGAATATGTTCCTTGCCTTTCCTTAACAAATTCTAGCTTAAGGGGCCTACAAAACCTTATAGACTGAGGAGTTCGATTTAACCACAAAACAGTTTTAAGATCATCAACTAATTTCAGTGGTATCATGGTGGTGACGAATAAGGATTGATCAATAGAATCTGGATCGCCATCAATAAAATCTCTGTTTATATATACTTTGCCCAGTCGTCCCGTCGAATCCATAACTTGCGATTAGCTTTACATTTGTAATATTTGGATGCTGCTTGAATACTTCTTCTTGGAAACGGATGATGCGGCCAACAGTGTGATCCAACAGGTTTTGTATAGAGACTTCAGCTGATGTTTCGGTTATAGTGATTCCATGGGGCCTGCATTTATTTTTTGCTTCTCTGACTTTGTTGTAACTCGGATACAAATCACAAGATCGACTTTTATTTAACTCCCGAATGTTGTTGTATTGACTTTTAGTCAAAGAATTTTCGAGCAAAAATGCTACCGCTTCCTCCGGAGTCAGAGGTACCGGTATGGTACAAGGTTTTTTCGGCTCATGAGAATTACGCAAAGTCGTTCTCAACACAAGTGCCTTATCTTTTTCATCCGACTTTTCCGCTGAAAGGGCTGCCGCGTGCACAAGAAGATTTATGTTATTTTCTTGCTTGTCTGCCAGATCAGATGCCAATTTTCTCTTCAGTCGTGATCCACCATCGTCGTATGCCACACGTGGACGTCCCACTTGATTTATTTTTGATGAGCTGCTTACTAAAAATACCATGTTCGACGATAGCCATTTTGAATTTTTAGCCTTGAACGTTCGAACATTTCGAGCACTTTTTTGCAACCTTTTTTTCAAATATATCTCAAAATTTTTAATTTTTGTTTCAATTTCACTTCTTTTCTCTGTGCTCACTGCATGCTCCTTAAGCTGCTCAAAAATAAAGCTTGAAATTGCGCAGGCATTTCGGCTGTGATCATTCCATACATTAAAGAGCGTTGCATGGCTGAACTCGAACTTAACTGCAAATATCAAGAGAATGTGCGCAAAGCCGCAAAAA
>JAWNNO010000460.1:0-57882 GCA_035044985.1 Lordiphosa fenestrarum | reverse complement strand
GGGGTCTTCTCATTCAAAACCCGTTTTTTGGACCCTTTTTAAAAAAATTCTTATTTGAAAACGCAAAGAATAATTGAAAACTTTTTTTATTTATTGTATTACAAAAGTTTCAAAGTAAATAAAAAAATTTTTTTTGCCTCGATACGTGGGCTGTTCAAAAAGTAATGAGACTTCAAAGTTGGTGGTGAAAAAAAAAGGTGTCGTCACGGCGGCCACGATTCCGGGTCTCCGGAGCGTCTGAAATGAAAAAAAACGGGGTTATAATCAGTATAGATGTAATTCTCGGGTGAACCTCAAGCTTAATTTTGTGATTTTTTTTTACAAAATGGCGGCCATTCATAAAAAAAATTTCAATTTCGGGCTTTTTTTTGTAGTTTAGTGTAAAAAAAAATAGTAAAAATTTTTTTAAAATTATGGTCTAGGTTCACCCGAGAATGGTGACAATTCTGCGTCGATTCCACTTTGTTTCATGAAAATCGGTTCAGTTGAACTGGAGATATCATGGCCGCCAGTTCAAAAAACGTGGTTTCGAGATATACGAGTTTAAAGTTTGAAGTTGTTTTTTTGCATCAAAAACAAATTGAAATGAAAAATTTTAGTATGCAGTTTTAGAAATTCGACAATTCTCCGTCGATTGCATTTGGGTTCATCAAAATCGGTTCCATAGAACTGGAGAAAAGTGACTTCGAAGTTCAAAAACGTGATTTTGAAGACACTCAAAGAAAATTTTAGGCAATAAAACATTTTTTTTTTGTGAAATACTTACATATATCAGACTGCAATGCCAGCAAACGCGAATCTGAAAAGAACGCTTTGAACGAAATTCGGTAGTTGCTTCAATCCGTTGCATTCAAAAAGTAGCCAAACTAAGCAAATCGCATTTTGACGAAGACCTTGCTTCACAAAAAAGGCTGTATCTTCTAAAGTATTTCGAATTTCTAAAAATCCTTTTAGGGGCATATTCACAACTACCCAAGCTATAAATAAATGCAAAAAAAAAAAAGTCGAAAAAAAAAGTTGCTCAATGAGAAGACCCCCTTAAAGCTGATTTACACTAGAAGTGCGTTGGCGTTTGGTGTGTTTGTTTACATTCTGATGCTACTTCAATTCTTTCATGATTAAATAATCAAAATGTTATTTATTTAAAGCAATTTAGAAATTATTGAAGCCTCTTTTGAAAAGAAGACGACCCAACCTTAAGTGGACAATACCAGCAGTTCACGAAATCTAAATCAAATCGGTGCGCAAAAAGGGTGACTCCGTAAACTGATTTAGATTTGCTTTAAAATAATCTAAATCAAATCTAAATCGCTTTCAGGAATACCCCTAAAGTAAACTAATACAGAGCAGTATAACAGTTTCACATTTGGTGGCATTTTTCTGTTGCAGAGTAGTTATTTTGCCGTGAAACAGTGACACTGTACTTTTCGATGACACCTTTAAGCTGTCTCTTAGCTAGCTCTAGACTAAGTTGCCTGAGTCAAAGAAGATTTAATATAAATAATATTACATCTTCTTTGACTAGACTAGATTAGATAATATTAATAATATTACATCTTCTGTGACTGACTACTAAGCTTTAACAAAAAACCAAGTTTTAGTTTAATTTTTGCAAAAAGAAAGTTTTTAGGAGCGATTTCTCATCTTCTACATAAAGCTATCTGCCACATAAACCCACAGAGAGCAGCTTGAAATCTAAGTTTATCTAATCCATAGAAGATTGGAGAAGTTAAAATCTCAATAAGCCAGTCCCCTTTGGCATAAAGGTAATACTTACACAAATACCTTACCAGTTATCCATTCCAACTTGTTTGTGTCTGCTCATCTTATTTTCCCCCCATTTCAGAACCTTTACTTAAGGAATGGTAAACTGTATTTAAAACACCTGTCCAGTTGTTATAATTCACAATGGCCGGGGCCCATCCCTGCTGAAGAGCCTTTTCTGACCCGTTTACCCTTTTTGGTCGAATCATTTAGTTTGTCAACACCGGGAAACCTGTCGTCGTCGTGTGTATATCCTACACGTATGAGGCTCCCCCGTTGGAAAACTGGCCTGGGATTTCGGCCAGGTGTTATTTATGGGCTTTTCTAATCGTTGCGGCATAATCTATTAGCACTAAGGACAGTCGACTGGGATTTTTCCCTGGCTGCGTTCCTTTTTTCTTTTGCTTTTGCACATTAGAGGCAATTATGATGATTATTATTGTTTTAGTTTTTGAAGCCTGATGACGACAGTTTCATGTTTGGCGTTTTAATGGCTTGTAATTGGAGGAACTCTAAACATTAATCAAATGGCTTTGACATGGCGGCATAATAGTAATAATAATGGCGCATTTATTAGAACAAAATGATAGGTTGAACAACAATTTAGAAACAAATAAAGCGAAAATATATATTCATGGTCCAAAATAAAGAAAAACTTAAAAATTTGCCACATTTAGCTGGAACTTTGCTTGTCCGGATGGTTGCGTTAACGGAAGAAGAAAAAACAAACTACGATTATGCCAGTCAAAACGGCAATTGCAGCTCCACAAATTCGAAGGAGTATAACGAGACGATAACGCTTTCTTCGTGCACGAAGCCTTTCGGCCTGTCGCTCTTCTTCTGTTTGCACTGATGGCGCTGGCATCTTCTCACCAGAATCTCTCAAATATTTTTGTATTAAAGAAAAGAAACAAAAACTCACTTAACTGACAATTAGGTCAAATCTTGGGGATGTGCTTAAAAAATACTAGAGTCCGAGGCATTATCCTCCTGCTCGTCAAGGTCGTCGCGACGTGTTCCACTCTGAAGCTGGGCATAGCCTCGCTTCACCAACTGCTCCGGCACATCGGCATAGTTGCCCAGCAATCGTACGATATAGCCATCCGGTAGTTGATGCGTAACCTCCACCTCAAATTCCATATTGAGTATTTTACTCTTTAGATACTCAATGCTTTCCTGCGTCTTTTGGGTCGAAAGCAAGGCCTTACACACGATGCCTTCAAATTGACAGGCAATGGCACGATGGGGTTTCAGACGCTCCACTGGACCGCAGGGAGACAGCGCCTTGAGCGGTACAAACTCGGTATTGCCATAGTCCACATAGAAGATTTTGTATTCACCGTTCCCAAAATCTTCGACTATTTGAGCCCGATAGAAGCAGCCATCGCTATAGCGTGCCAGCACCATGTCCAGTATGTGGGGTTTCTGTTTGAATATACGCTTTTCCTTGGGCACATCCTTTCTGCTCCAGACCATAGGTGGAGATTCATCAACCAGCTGAGCATAGACTTGGGTGGGAGTGCTTATGTAGGTGACTTGAACGCGCACAGTGGAGTGCAGGGCAAGCGGCGTGACAAAAACACTTTCCGGCAGGGGAGCGGCTATTTCCTGATCCTTGGTGGCGCCATGTGGAGCAGGGAGCTGATGAATCAGGTGACAGTTGTTGCCTAACAGAAAGAGAAGACTTGGAGTTGATACTTAACCTGTTGTAGTTTCAAGGACTTACCCTTAAAACAGCCATTCAGTTCTGGATCGTAGTGTCGGCACAGGCGCTCATCATCCTTGGGCTTAAAGCCTAGTACAGCCTTGACGGGATCACTTGTGCCCTCGTCTATTTCGTTTAACATGGCCAATTGAGCCTCGGTAAGCAAGGGAACCTCTTCTGTCTGCTTTTCCTCCTGCTGGCTGGGCAAATCGATCTCCTGGTTGGGCAAATTGATCACCTGCTTGGGCAAATCTCTCTCCTGACTGCACACGTCCTCCTCCTTTTTAGCCTGCTCCTTTACAAGTTCCACCTGTATATCCACTCCATTGTTGTCCAGCACACGCAAAGCCACATCGTTGTACATATAATCGCTCATTGAGCTCACCTCGCCTTTGCTGAGGTAGCATTTAATTGCCTCCGCCGGCAGCTTTTTAATTTCGTCAGAAAGCTCAAAAATGTTCTGTTTGTCATGCACTTGGACGTGCTCGCCATAGTCCAGCAAGTAGGCTTCATAGCCACCACCCTCGGCATAGTCATTGATAATGGCTCGGGGAAAGATGTGATCCAAGGCGTCGTATAATGCGAACACTTCCCCAAAATCCGGCAGCTGATCCAACGCCTGGAGCTGCAGTTTACCCTCAAGCAGCATTTTTAGAGGCTTCGACTGATCAGCCCACAGTGCCACATAGAAACAATTGTCGGATTTGCTCAAATGCATCACAGTGGGATGCACTATGCTGCCCTCAGGAAAAGCAGCAATGTTTTTGCTCACTTGGTCGTACACTTTCAGCGTGGGCAGCGGTTTTCCGCCTTTGGGTGGCAGCAAGGGACTTTGGCGCGGCGAGACTGTCAGCTGGAGAAGATTTTCAGAAGCCGCAGAAGGATGAGGCGACGGGGGAAGAGGAGTAGATGGATTCACTGGTAATATCTGGCTATTAAGACTCGCCGCCTCAGTGTCTACTACCCAACTAGAGTGCATGGCCACCATCATATGCTGTTGCTGTCGGGCAGGTGTTGTGGTGGCTGGTGGGTCAGGATTCGGTGCCAGCGCCACTAATTGCTTAGATCCCTCAATAGGTCCAGATTTCGGCTCTCCCAGGTTCCAGGCATTTTTGTTTGTTTGCGTTTCATAATCATCCTCTGCCAACGATCCTGGCCGATTAAGATTGAAATCGAGATTTAACTTGTTCACATTCGCATTCACATGACTAAGGCTTTTCAACAGGCGATCGTGTAAGGCTATCAGATGACCATCTACACGATCGACGCGGTCCAGAACCTGACGCACAGCATTCACTTCTATTTGGTAGGAGGCGATATTGTTTTGCAGTTTCTCCACATTGTGATAGCAGAGCTTGATCACTGCAGATATGGCTTCCAGATCCATGACGGTGGTTTAGGGCAGATATTTTTAGTTTTTGAGCTTAAAACACCACGAGGATGCAATAAACAGATCGCGGCTTTGTGCAGGTAGAGAGGAATTTGAAGCAGGCAACGGTAAATTGAGAACCAGGTGGCAACGCCCGAATCAGAACTAGTGCTGCATATAAGAGATGGCAATGGGCCGTGCTCAGCAGAAAGTTCAGATCAGATGTTCAGATATTGGAAAAAGTTGTAAGTTGAATTTAAATGCGATTAATTTTATATTTGTTTTATTGTTAACTAGAAACTTAAGAGAAATATAAATTACCTATGATATTTTACCTATATTAATATAAAGTTAAATTAATATAATATAATATACGATTTTTAAAAGATCTACAATAAATGCAAATTTTTCTTTTAAATGAAGCTACATCTTAATGACGTCCGATTCTCTTAAAAGTTAATATAAATATGAAATAAACTAAAATAAATAGTTTGAATCTAACTTAAATAATTAAAATGATTTTCAAAATATTTATTCTATTTAGGAGCTATATGTCAAAAAAAAACAGTTTTCGTGTGCTTGAGGTGCCACAATGGTAAGACCAGGTGTTAACATTTTTAAGAGTATAGGAAATAGCCTAAGGCTTAACCGAAGAAGCCACATGGGCATCATACCATGTAGCTTTACAGATTAAATTCTAATTTAGGAAAACCACAAGCGTATTATGTTATGTATACTTTGACCAAAAATCAGTAGCTTTTCTAAAGAAGTTATTTTTATCTTCCTATTAAAAGATTTGGTACACTTTTCACATAAAAGTCAACAATTATCTTGTGTACTTCCAAATATCGTGACTTAAACTTTGCACACCTCTATTCGATACTGGGTTCACTCATTTATCAACACTGTAATTGCTTGCGTTTGCCAGCACTACCGGCGTCCGCGCTTATTTTCTGTGTAAATTTCATTTAATCCCAGAAAGCTCAAATAAAATGGAAGAAGACAGCGTGCCTGTGTTTGTAAGTGCTCAACCAGCTTACTTATTCTTAATCCTAACATGCTGCTGTCTGTCTGCAGGAACTGGGCGATGCACTTGCTCTGCGTTGTGGCAACACTCTGACCGGCGTCTTTGTGCCCGGCTCCAAATTGGCCCTCAGCGCCTTTCGACCCGTCACATGGAACTCAAGGGATGCGCCCACCGATACAGCTGGCCAGGACCCGGTGCTTATCTACATGGCCGAGGAGACCTCGCTCTACGATGAGCCTCTGTTGCGCAGTCTGTTGGCCGAAGCAAATGCCACATTTGCCACACTCCAGCAGTTGGGCCAGAAGGCTGCCCATACGGAATATGTGAAAAT
Source organism: Lordiphosa fenestrarum (assembly GCA_035044985.1). Taxonomy (NCBI): domain Eukaryota; kingdom Metazoa; phylum Arthropoda; class Insecta; order Diptera; family Drosophilidae; genus Lordiphosa; species Lordiphosa fenestrarum. The sequence continues at coordinate 51,686 of JAWNNO010000460.1, read as the reverse complement.
CTCCCGAGCCTACCGCAGTATAGTGCGTGCCTGCCTTGAGAAACTCGAGCAGGCCAAGAAATCTCCCGAAGTTCAAACGGATGAAGTGCGTCTGCAACGCTATAAAGAGTCCATAATGGTGTTCTACGCGGCCGAGTGCTTGTGGCATCTCTTCGAGATTTTGTACATGCAACCGCAGCAGCATTCCCAACTGATTGTACCTCAATTGCTGGAATGGACACGTTTCCACTTCCCCCAGACAGAAGACCGAGCCACAGACTTGCTGCTGATGGCCGAGGAGGCCAGCGAGTGTGATGACTATTGGAGCATCTTGAAAACTCTTATCATGTTGGGCGAACTGGATGTGACTCGAGCCATATTAACACAGAATCGAAAGTCCCGGGAGCCCGCTTTTCAGGCCGCTGAGTTGATACTCAAATCCATGCCCGTATTGCAGGAGGGTTATGCCCTGCAGAAGTTTCGCTCACAGTGGGAATACTGGCATGCAGATCTGGAACGTAAATTGCAGGCAAACATGTTTGCCACCGAGCCGGAACTGGAATCGCTGCTTCAGTTGGTCAGGGGTCAAAATGAGGAATGGGACGCGGGCATTCAAAACTCACATGATTGGTATGAATTCCTGCCGGGTTATTTGCTGTACACAAAACCAGCTTGCAAGCCGTTTGAGCTAAGGATTGCAGCCACCAATTGGTTTAATCGTTGGTCCATACTGAAACCTGACTGGCAGATGAGTAACATGAGTCGCATGATAATGCAGCTGATGGAGCATGATCTGAAGACGTTTATCTATGAGGCGCAGAAACTGAATGATACGCATTGGTTTGCCACCCACCTGATTGATTTGATACATCAATCCGGGCAGCTGAAGGCTTACTTTGAACAGAATAACATGTAAGTGGATGTCTTAAGGTGAACTTGTGGGCTAAACTAACGCTTGGTTCTCTGCAGTGATCTGACCGCCTTGCGTCATTCCATGATCTATGACTATGGCAGCTATTTGATGACCTCACACAATCTCTGGCAACTGGGCATAGATTATCTCGACTGTTGCCAGCAAGAGGGCTTGGCAGCCATTGAACTTTTACTACCCCGCATACCGTTGCGTAGTGAACGTCAGGCGTTTAAGCTCATCTCCTTGGCTCGCCAGCGGGGCTTGATAAGTGTAGAGCAGGAGATATGTAAGGTACTGTCCAGGCGAGCCACGGGCGAAGAGCGTCATGGCAATGCCTTGGAGTGGGCCATACGCTCCAAAGATGTTTTACTGGTCACAGCCATAGCTGACTTTATACTGAAAGTGAGTCTCTCTTAAACTAATCAAATCTTTAACATTATCAAGCAATTCCTTTCCTTACTTCAGCACTACTCCCATACGGGCACCATGCTGTGTCCGGATGTCATTACCAGCATTGGGGCACGCATGTTTATCTCACCACGTTTGGTCTTTCTGTCCAAATACTTTGAATTCTACGAGTTCTATCGCAATCGTGATTTTCTGTCGGCTGCCGAGCTGTTGGTTAATTTACTGGACTCCAGAATAACCCCAGATTAGTAAGCGAAAACTGAAAGCGACTTTCGATTAGTTTTGTTAACAAGGTTTCTTTTAGCTTCTGGCCTTCCTTGCTCATAGATGCGGTTCCCCTGCTGGAGTCCAAAGATCCCAAAATCTTTTCCAAGGAAACCATAGCCATTCTCCATCATTTGGAAACAGAGTTGGTGCCGCTGATCGAACGAAATAAGCGGCATACCGCACAGTTTAAGAATGTAAGTAAATAAGTTTGTTTGCTTGCCTTTTTTTGATAAATGTTTTCGTTTGGCCACCAGCAAACCTCCAAAACCGTCTTCAAGGACTATCGTGTGGAGAATGTGGAGGAAATCCTCAATCTGATGCGGTTGGCCTGTGCCCGCAACTTGGCTCGTGCCCTGATCATTGAAAGTACTGCGACGTCGGCCACGTAATCAATTTTTGTAGTGTAACTTACTTCCTTTCCCCCAACCCCAAAAACCCATCGTACATTTGTTATAAACGTTTTATTGCAATTACTAATTTGTTATTATTTTTGTTGTGTGCCTCTTTTGTCTTTGCGGCTACTTGATATAACTTGATGTAACGAAATGAAATCAAAATTGCAAATTAGTTAGGGGGAGGAGGGGTCTGGGAATTTTGCTTAAGCCAAACTTAAAATAGAAAAAATTGTACAATTTTTGTTTTGTTTTGAAGCTGCACAAAGGAAGATTTACACATCTAAACACACCTAAGAACTAACAAACAACGCACAGAGCACAAAGTGGGGTAGTACATATATGTAAAATGTTTATATATATATATAGGGGAGAGATATATGTATGTAGGTATATAATTACTATATATATATATATATATTTATGAGAATCGCACGGCCTTGTACAAATGTTCGGATTACTAAGCACGGAATTACCAAACATAAAACTAAAAACAAATATAAAGAAATCTAAACTAGACTTAGATGAGGAGCCGTTTGGGGTAAGGACAGGGCGCTACAACAAAGAATCTATCAAATATCATTTCTAAATAGGATTATGGGTGTATTACACCAGGCAACCAAGACAATTTTTAGCTGAAATTTAACTTAAGATGTTGGGACACCACATTGGTTTCGGATTTAGTGAAAATATAAGAGTCGTGTCATTTGGACTGTACCAAGATGGAACATAGACTATGAGTCATTGTTTAAACTATTAAATTGGATTAAATAGTTTTTAAACATTATATAGTAACGAATATATTTCACTTGTCAAATTATTCACTGGTACATTTGCTATTGTTCCGGGCCGATTGTTCCTTATTGAACTGAGAATTTACCAACGCAAGCAAAATGGAATCGTATAAAGTTAGTGTAAGCCTCTTTCAATTTTGAATCATAATTATTCCAAGCGTTTGGATGGTTCTTCTAGGGCCATTAACCGGCTTGAATCCGGTATTCCGACATTTTTCAACTGTGAACCGACCTTTGACCAAACCGAGTGTACAGATTCATCGATTGTTCTAGACGTACGTAAGTTTCGAGGTGCCAATATAGACTTGAAACACTACCTTGTACACGTCGAATCGACCTCCGCGTCATACACAGCAAAACTCACCCAACCGCATAGGGAAATCTCACTATTCTCTTTGGGTATAAACGAACAGTGGAAAGAGAGTACGACTGCCAAGGAGATTCTCGAATGAGCATCCTCGAAAACAGTCATGGTACGATTATGAGTGCCGACGCGCTACTACTAAAAAAGTCGTTGCTTAAAGGAAAACTCTGGAAGAAAAGGAGAGAGAAGCACCCATTCAGAAGGAAAAATAATGAGCTTGAAAGACGCATGCGTGGGGAAGTCGAAAGGCTGCACGGCATGAGTGATACTCTAAAATTCTACCGAAAAGGTTGTAAGGCCGGAGCCTCACTATGTAAGAACGAAGCCGGAAATCTAGTCACATAGCCAAAAGAAACTATTTCTTCAACACAACGCCGCCTCTGGTGAACAAGCGGTATCATTAATCACTGCTATAGAAATACACCCACCGGACCATAACGAAGATTGCTTAGCCATAGAAAGGCTCGCTGGATTGTTCAAGACTGGCGGCAAGGAATTGGTAGGGTGCATATGTTCCGAAGACAGCACGACAGAAGATTGGAATTTAGGTGTACTTTGCCCATAATTTAAACAAGGCGATCCTGCAGTTTGTGCCAATTACCGCGGGATCAGTGTCCTAACCATTGCTTAGAACTAAGTCTACCAACCTATAACATTCTGCAAAGAGTTCGCTTCGACTTTAAAGTCATTTTTATAGACATAGAATTTTAGTCAATCGTATTTAACTGAGACATGCTCAATTTTCTATTTGCTTGGTGCCTGGTCTTTAAAATTGGAAAGCGGAATTAAACATAACTTTAATTTTGCTACATTTTTATATATCTTGCCCGCGCTGCATAAGCTTCATGCGCTTGTGTTGCTGTATTGCGCCAAGGCCTAAGCCATGCTCATTGGGCTGACGCAAAACGAAATTGCAACAAAAACTTCGCAAGTGTCTCTTCTCTTTCATTTTCTTGTGGTTGTTGTTGTTTCTGATGTTGGTTTTTTTATTTAGTGTGAGTAAATACGCACGCATAAGAGGCAACTGCCCAGTCGGACTTTGCGTCATGTGTTGAGAAAAATCAGTACACCCTGTGTCATGATATTTCACGTAAATAGTCTCTACATGATTTTTTTTGCATGAAATTAGCCCTTAATATATCATGAAAAACTCACACGTTATTTTCTCAGGTATTTGTAAGGCTAAAAGTCTGAAATTTCATTCGAAAACATGAAAAACTCAGGGGTTTGTCAGCGAACGTCTCATGTCTTCCCACCTACGATATACAAAGTAAGTACATCTGGAGTACTAAGAAACTAAAGAACCCGAAGGCTTATGACGACACCTAAACGGAAACGGTTAAAACCCCTCAGTTTTTCGGCGTTTCCATTGCAAAACGAAGCCGAAGGCTCAGGTTTTCCCATGCCTTATTACGTGAAAAGTAAGCATGAGAAAGTTCCTTTTTCATGATGAAAAGTCCGACTGGGTGTGCACCTCTGTTTTTAGAAGTATAAGTGGAGCTTTGCATATGCAACGCACAAATATGCCATGAGTACATTAAAGACAGTGGCATTACCCAGCGGCGCACAGCTAAATGTGTTCAGTCGAAACTATGCATTACTCCTGACGGAAAAGTAATGAACAGCAACTGCTGATTTTCTATAAAGGGAAAGTAAAATGGCTGTGTACAATCCGCATTACAATTTTAAAAAAGTAATACGCATTTTTAATGGGAGTCCGATGACAGTTCGGCTTTAGAATACCAGACAGTAAATTAGACTGTAAGGGGTTATTTTCGTCACACTGAAAGCAAAATAATCAAGGAGTAATCCATTATGTAATGTCAAAATCTTTAGAATATTATATAAGTTCCTACAGACTTTGGGAGTTTGGAAATTTGAAAGAATCTGTTCAAAATAGAACCCGAAATAGATCGCTATTTGGGATTGGTATAGAAGATGTGCCAGTTTCTGTCAAATCATACGAATCTAATTCCGCAAGCACACACGGGCACAAGTATCTTTTCAAGAATCGGAAAATTCAGAATTCAGCGCCTTTCAAGCGAGAGGAACACCACAGACATCACATATAATTTTAAGAGAAATATTCTTTGAAGGTTCCATTGAATATGGATCTTATATCTCTCACTTGAAAAATTTTGGTTTGACGTCATTCGCTGCTGCCATGAACTGGCAATTTCTAAAAATAGCAAGCCAAGTTGAAGCCGAAGATTTTGCTGTAAACCAGGGGTGGGCAGCAGAATTTGACGCAAGGGCACATTGTTACAACTTTTTTTTTTCGTCTTCTGCTTTGACTATCGGTGCGCTGTTGTTGTAAACTGCGGTCGAGCCGCGACGAGCAACGGTAAACGAATTGCGTTGTGTGCTGAGTGAAATAACGGTGCGGGCAGTCCTTCTCAGCTGGAAGTGTTCTTAAAGTAAGTCGGGGTTCTTGTGACCTTCTTTTTCTACAGGAGGATGGTAATCCTAACGAACGAATTGAATAATATAAATCGCAAAATATACAAGTTCTTTCTTTCTTGATTCTAACTGATTGCGTTTGCTATTTTCGATATTCTTTACAAGATCCGTAAACGCATTTTGTGGCAGTAAAAGTTTTGATAATAAAATATTACGATTGGAATGATTCTTAATTTTAAACAAGGCTGCACACCACTGGAATTAATGTATGGGGTAGTTGCAGTTTCACCAGAGCCAACATGATCAAGTACTGCACCCGCCAGGGTAAAGCCATCATTAGCTTGCCATCTCCCAATGTGGCTCTATTATTTCAGCAGCAAAACCAAGGGTAAAAGCTTGTTTCAACCTAGTCTAAAACTATACAACGTTTTCAACTAGAGTGGGATTAAGAACAGTACTTAGTTTTCCCTCCTCGAGGCTTTTTCTTTTCTATTACTCTTCAAATGAAAAGTATAGAAGAATCAGCCATGCATTTTCCCGATTACTTCGAAAATTTGAAGGAGTTTTCAAGATGATTCTAAACAATTCAAAGCGGACTTCGTGGACTAAATTCCAACTGTAGGGCACACAACAACGACAAAATGCACTTGAATTCGTTTTGAGCGGTAATGGACGGGCTGCCAGGTAGCAGTGGGCCATCATATACTCCACCAATCCAATCTGAGCATTAAAACTGGCCATCAGTTAACTGACTCTCTGGTTAACATTGATCTTACTCGATTCGACTATATGAAAGGATTTAAAATTGTAAGATTCCATTTCCGCCTATGTTGGATATAGCCCTCGACTCATAAAAATGGGAAAACAGGTTAAATACTCCTAGGTATTCCATTTAGTTAAAGCATCTTTGACTACCTTCTCTCTTCCTACTCTCCGCTGTTGCCTGGTGTAATTTCTAAATGGTAACTACGACGCCTTCCATGCATGGATTAAGGGTTGGTGGAAGGGGGCGGTCGTCTTTGAGTATTTTCGCTTAATATATGTTTAATAATGCGCATATATGTATATGAAGGAGCTGGAGGACTGCATCACTTGCCAGTGTCCCAACAGAATGATGTGGTATGGTATCTAATTATGCTTAGCCGTTGTCGCTGCAGTTGCTGTGGCCGCTGCCGCTGCTATGGCCGTGCCGGCGCCAGTAATTGAACCCAAACGGGAGAGTGAGGGCTCCCGCTTGGGTGGTACAATCGGCTTGGTCGGTATGGGTGGTGGGGCACCACGGGCACCCGCCGGTGGCACCGTTACCGGCGGCACCGCAATGGGCACAGGATGTGGATGCGGTGGTGTGGCTGTCTGGCTGTCCAGAGCAGCGGCTGCAGCCAGTGCAGCATACTTGCCACCCGGAGCACGTTGTATGGTGGCCGTGGGTTGCATTTTGGCCGGCGAGGGAGAAGGTGGAGCTGCAGCAGCGGCTCCAGCCAGCTCGGTTGTGCCGCCAGCTGCTGCTGCTGCTGCCGCTGTTGCTGTAGTTCCGGTTCCACTGCTGTTGCTGTTGGTGTTATTATTGATGGCATTGGTGGAGGTGGTAATGGTGGTGGTGTTGGTGGTATGGTTAAGACCGCTGGCTGTGGGCGCTGTGGCCACACCAGTGGGAGCAACAATATTCCTTATGTTCTGTCCAGGCGCAATGGAACGTGCTATACCCGTTTGAGGACCGGATACGGGCATACTGGTCACTGTGGCTGTTGGCTGCACAATTTTGGCAATGTTTACCATGGTTGGCGTGGCACAGGCATCGTCTGTAAGTGTGTAAAAGTGCAAGCGATTTAGGTAATGAGCGAAATGTCAACAAGGATGTTCAAAAACAAAGCAAACTTCGTCTTTAGCCGAAGTTAAGGACAATCCTGGCAGAAGATGGGCTATACGATAGGTACGAAAAATCTGATTACTCTACTAACTGGCTTAGTTACTATTTATTATAAAATCCGATAGAGTTATAAAGTCTTATCAAAAGAAAATAAGTAAAGAATGCAGTAAAACAAAAGCGAAAGCTAACCAGACCCAACCCAACTCAAGTGGGAATGCTATTCATATTTGGCAATTGATATTAGTTTACTTTTACCTATTTCGGTCATATTTGAGATGAGGTGCAATATACATAATGCCTATTAAATTGTTTTGAAACCAGAACATTCTTTGCAAAAGAACTTGGAGTGCTGAATTAAACATAATCATTCCAAATTGCTTTAGCTCATGAGATTTTGGTATAATTTCAGTGGTCATAATATAAAGTACTCAAGGTTATGACAAAAAAGCATAGTTCTCAAGTAAGTGTTAACACATTTTTCAATGCGATTAACCTCAGAACAAAAGAGAAACAAACGCAGGACAAACTGTTTATCACTGTAAAAACCAGGGATGCAAACCGGTTCTGAACCGAACCGGTTTTGAACCGAACCGAACCGCTTATTCCAGCTGGTGAACCGAACCTCAAGCCGAACCGGCTTCCTTTAAGAATTGCTGAACCAAACCGAAAACCACAAATAAAAACGGTTCGGTTCGGTTCAGTTCTCTGACGAGTTTTAAGACGGGACTCGCTTTCCTCTAGAAAATGATACTTATTAATTTGGGAATTTGAATCGTTTCCTTAAGATCATTTTCTACATATCGTTTGACTCTCAAAATTCTTACCGATGCCTGAACTTTTAAGGATGACTTGACGAAAATTTAAGAACAAGTAATCTTGCAAGTCTTCTGTAATTGCCCTCCGATCTCTTAATATACATACCATTAATCTACATTCTTTCATCTAGTGGACAATATTTGGAATTTTCTGTAATATTTCTTCACCTTAATTCAATCCTAACCAGGGGAGTTTTTACACTTTTATATTCTAATCTTTTCTAGCCGACATTCTCTGTTTTCGAAGATCGTTCCTCAAGGAACTTATAGACGAATCCTTTGAATCCGGACATAGTATATTTGGGACAATCTTCTAACGATTTTAAAGATATTCAAATGGATTATAGGAATTCAATTTGAAAGTGTACCTTTGTGAACCACTGAACCGAACCGGAACCGCGGTTCAGTCAGCTCAAAAAACCATGTAATGAACCGAACCGGCGGTTCAGAAACTGTCTGAACCACTGAACCGAACCAGTCTTTATATTCGAGTGGTTTGCATCCCTGGTAAAAACACTTTGGACGTTTGCTCTCGGCAAAATGGTCTGTGAAAGACACGAGAGAAACAGAATTGAGCAAAAACAGAAATCAAAGTGTCTTTCGCTCCCTCTTTTCGTTGTGTTCGTAAGCAAACTGTTATTTTCTGACAGTCGGAAAGTGTTGACAGTCATTTGTGAGCTCTGCTAAAAAGCGAACGTCATGAAAGAAAGCCAGGATTATAGTATTAATTCTTCCAAAATAACATTGATTTAAGTACTCATTTGATATGGAACAAGGATGCAGTCCGGTGCTGTCTTTACTGGTTGAATTGATTTAGCTGATATAGAATTGTGCAAGGTATTTGTCCAAGGTACTTGATTCTTTGTGATGAGCACATACATATATGCGGAGTTTAAAGCTTTTCAAATGTTTTCTAAGAATTCCATTTTGAAAGTGTGGCAGAAATTCGTGTAATGAATCGATGCGGCGGGTTAAGATCTGTGGAAGCCACTGTGCCGCACTCTGCGAACTCCAATTACAGCCGTGAAGGATCGGATTCGTCGAAATCCACTGCGCAAGCAGAAGGTCGGATCTTATGGAATGAATATAAGCAAGGACAGCATGTCGCGCAATATAAAACCACTTGCCACTTGCTCACAACAGCATCGAAACAAAATCGTTGGCATTACGTCTCGGGTGAGTGAACAATGCCCACAGACTAATTCTGTTTACTAACGAGAAAAATTTCACCATATGGGAATCGTTTAACAAACAGAACAATAGCGTCCCAGCTCATTCCGAGAGGTCTTCATCCGGATTTTGTAATGATTTGTCGCCTATGATGGAGTCATCTATCTCCACTTTTGTGAGAAAGGCGTCAAAACCTCGGTGAAAGTGTATAAATCCGATGTTATTTGCAAACAAGCGGTGGGCCTTTCAACAAGAAACGACTCAAACATGGCTAAAAACCATGTGGTGAACTTTATGTGTCGGTTTTGGAGATGTTGCCTACTTACTGCATCATTCACTTGCATAAACTTGTAAAAAAAAGAGTAGAAAGTTTATTTTGGTTAGGAGGAAGTTTGCATCCTCTTGCAGCACGTACAAATTATGTAAGTAAAGTAACAATTTCATTCTGCAAGCCTTAAAGTTCTTTGCGGAGCTTCAGTTTAAGGGTTTGAACCATTATTGTCCAATGGTTTATGTTCGCAAGTTTGAAGTTTAGCTCTCGAACTTTGGTTAAGCTCACGATATACTCATTTTGAATAAAAGACCAATAAACTTGTAATGTTTATAGTTTCTTCCTTCTAAGAAAGCCTTTTCAACTTAGACTTGGGGCGATAATCATTTAGAATATTCGCAGGCTCAAAAAGCTTAAGCTTTAAGATAACTCACCAGATGGTTATTTTCAGGATTTAGCCAAAAAATCATATTCATTATATTAACAAATGATTCATCGAGGCCGCGCTCTCCATGGAAAACTATTTTTGTATCCAGGCGACTGAGAAGGACGTTAACCACCACATTCTATCTAGCCTTTCCCATCCTAATCCTAATGACATCTACATCACGAAGTTCAATTTTAACTGGAAGCGAGATATAACCTCTTTTAAAATTCTGGTTCCTGTGGAACTATTTAACAGGATTATGCAGCCTGACCTTTGGCCATTGTGCGCGAATTTGAAAACAGGGAACTTAATTTAGCTCATTCAAAAAACTAAATTTTATAATTCATTATCAGAATGTCCGAGGCATGATCAGCAAGCTTTCCAGACTCTATCGGGACAGTACTGTGTTTGACGCCAATCTCATTGTTTTTACTGAAACTTGGCTCAATGATTCGATCTCTGATAATGAAACTTTTTCAAATAACTACATTTACAGGCGTGACCGCCCCCCGTCGTCGTGGAGGTGGCGTCCTTATTGCTTTTCGTTCTAACCTTACTTCTCAATTACTTCACTATCACTCTTCTAAGATTGAATTTATATCTGTAAAAGTTACTCTTCCTGTTTGTAACTTACTGGTGACCTGCTCTTGTATATTTCCTGGTTCTGAAACTGATGTTTACGCACAGCACCTTGCAGTTATTCGCGAAATTTCTACGTCAGTCGGTGATAACGATCAATTTATAGTACTGGGAGATTTTAATCTTTCCACTGTTTCTTGATCAGCTTGTGATGTTTCGATATTTTATATGATGTAACAATATTTTGCTTTTCATACTAATAAAAATTGTCATTGGTCTTACAAGTAACATAATTTCCAGTGTGTATTTCAAAAGTATAAGCTCTGTTCTCGATTCGGAATTGGTAAAAGTTTCGAATTCCTAGAAGCGACTGAATTTAAATGGAAATTCGAAGTGAAAAACCAAAGTAGACAGCTTTTACAGGTTTTTGTAATCAAACTTTAAAATGGGGACAGGCCTAAAATATACATAAAGATATAGTTCGAGATGGCTGAACTAAGATTTCACAATCTAAGGACAACATTTAAAATGATTTTAGCGATCCCAGTAATGCGAATCAGCACTCCATGATCCATAATTTTGGTTACTGACTATCAAGAATTAAATGAAAGATCTGCCTTTCATCCAATTTGACAAATGATTTTCTTTATTTGCACTGGTGCCATGTGACTAGCTTTCAGACTAGCTAGTGAGAGTTACTCGCTCTTCTTTGGAGTTGAATCTGCTTGTTTGCCATTTGGCAACGTCTACTGATGATCGAACCTTGTGGTTGTTGTAATATTGTTGGTGCTGGGTTACTTAAAGTAACGAGAAACCATACCTAATAATTAGCATAAACTTAAAATATCAAAAACTTCACATTTTATGCTTTGAGAAATATCTAAAGGCGTAAAATGGTTGGGTTGCTGGCAAAACCTTTCCCTTCTATTCAAATCCTTTTAAAACTTTGAAGAATGCATAGATCAAAACTGATTTTCAGTCAAGCTTGGAAAATTTGGTTTGGAATACCTTTAAAACAGTTTTCCAAATCTAGAAAATATACCCAGTTCCGGTTTTAATCACAAGCCTTCGCCTTTGGGCAAGTTTCATACATAATTATAACAAAATTTGGACAGATTTGGTTTTCACAACTTACTATTTCTATTTCATTCATTTAAAGGACTGCTACTAAAAGACTTCATTTTTGAACGCTTTAATAAATTTTCTGGTTGCTTCCTTTCTCTAATAATCCCCGTTTCTCCCTATTTTAGCCTTCCACCTAGGGCAATGTTCATTTTTCAAGCGGATCAACATCTGTGCTTGCGTTCCATCTTCTGCCTGGTTTGGGTTGTCTATGGGTGTACAAATATATATTTTTTATGGGCGTGGCACTCTAACGGCTATTTCTAGCTTAGTTTTACAGTGTGTAATCCAATGGCTTGAGCGTATGGTTAAGTGTGGGTGCAAGTGCTGGACTCGATGTTGGAGTGTGCGAGTGCACAAGAAAAAACGTCACAAAAAATTAACCAAAAATCAAAAAATTCACCTTTCTAACAAAATATTTCGGCTTCGAGAGGAAATTCGAAAAGAATAGAATTAAAAGTCAAGAGAGAGAAATTATAAATAAATGGGGAAATCATAAGGCTGTCCAAATCCTTGGGAAGCACTTACCGCTGAACTGACGCGCCTTGTTGGCTGCCCCGGAGGAGCTGGTGCCGCCCAGTTGTTGTTGTTTCTTTAAAGCCTCATGCTCGCCCCGCAAAGAAGTCAGCTCCTGTTCCAGCTCCTTGACTCTATATTCAAACATAATTGGATTGCATTCATGACTGGTTTTGTTTTTGGACTGACAAACCTTAGCTCCTCTTTGGCCAATTTGGCCATTAGTGCCTTACGCTCCATTTCCATAGATTGTCCTTGTTTCTCCAACTCCTCTTCCATGCGTAGCGACTTTTTACTTTCCTCCTCCAGACCCTCGGCTATGGTGTCCGAACGTTGCTTCTCTTCGGCCAGAATTTGTGCCAAGTCCTCAGAGCGTTTGCCCTCCTCTATGTATTTCATCAAGATCTTCTTGCGTTCGGCTATTAAAAGTAACACAATTTGCTTCTGTCGATTGCGCTCGTACTCCAAAGTCTCCTGCAACTTCTTTAAATCTTTTTCCATTTTGGCCACCTGCGCACGTTCCTCTTCCAAGTCCTGCCTGAGTTTGGTACGCTCCATTTCCAGGCCATAGGTAATATCGTCTCCCTGGGCCGTGTCGTGCTCATGCTTGCGCTTCTCCTCCTCCAGCTCTTGCAGCATGCGCTGATTGTTCTCCAGCGATTCGGTGAGTATGTTCACCATGCGTACATGCGTCAGCCTTTGCTTGCTGACCATTTGATACTGCTGCTCCATTTGCTGTTCGATTATTTGGCGCACTTCCATCTCGGCCTGCGCGGCCTGGGTGGAGGATTCGCGCGATATTAGATTGCCATTGAGCGCAATCTTGTCCCGAAATATGGCCGCATATGGATCGTTGGGCTGCACCCGCTTGGTTCTCAACTGGGTAATCAATTGCTTTACGCGCTCATTGCGCAATGCGGCTATGCACACGTCCCGCGCCTGCAGCTCACCCTCCAGAAAGTAAAGCATCTTCACTAGCTCACTGTGGGTCAGAGTGTTGCCGCAACGCAGAGCAAGTGCATCGGGCGGCGGCGGAGCCGGCTGTTGCAGCAGCTGCTTTACGCCACCCGGACCCGGTTTCATGGTTTGGAATTCATGACTAGCGCTCACGCTGTCCCCCACACTCGAGGCAGGCTGTTGCTGCTCCTCTGCATAGTTCTCCGTCTCCGTGGAGTTTTGTTCCATTTTTTTTACATAAAATTTTTCTAGGCTAAGTCGCAGTTGCGCCAAAGAAGAAATTCCACTTGGAACATGTGCACAACTCAACTGCCGGCCTAAATCACTATGCCAAAGACATTTTCAGCGGCTGTAAGAGGCGCAATTTGTTATTAAAATTAAAGAATAAAAAAAATTCTTTGTTGCCCGTGAAAATGGTGTTGCCGTGTTGTCAAAAAAAACTGTGCTGCCACACTTGGCAGAGTTGACGGACAAAACCAATAAAGCTAAAAAGTAGCTAGTATTGCGAATAGCTAAAACATAGTAGCAAAGTGATACGTTTGTAACGGCGGCCAATTGTTGCCTTTTAAAATTCACCGAATATTTAGAGTCAAAATATTGTGTTAGCAATACTATATTATAGTTTACAATTGCATAATATAAAACCGAGATTGCGGTTTATTGAAGGAACGGTAAAGCTTTTTGAAAGATCTCTTAGATAATTCAGCTTTCTTCTCCACACAAGGTAACGCTACTAACCAACAAATGTTCCTACTGAATTTTTTGAGCTCGATAGCAAACCGATAGAAAACCAGCTCTTTAGCGGGAAACGGCTAGATCATTTAACCTCTGGCTTGGTATTCCGTCATGGATGATCATTTGAATGATCATGATGATTTTTGTGAAATCACGTCCCTCTGGCCCGGCCACTGTGACTAAACTATCGCCAGCATGGTTTCACATCTCTAGCTCAACTATCATCTTCATGACCCCCGATCGATATCCCTTTGTGAATGTTATCGAATAGTATCTGTCTTGTATTTTGGGCATTGTGGCGCGCATTTTCCAACTTTAAATAAACCCTGGAATGTGATTCATAAAACCTGGGAATCTTTTTATTTTATACACTGAAATTTTTTTACGTTAAATTTACACATTTTCTTGTTAAAATAAAACTTCTTTTTTGAATGTGCCAAAATTAACGAGGTTTGATTTGTTTTTACAGGTTAACCTGTTGACGTTCCTTTTTGCGATCCTTTTCACTCTGTGCGATTTCTTCCTTCATCAGCTCGGCCAACCCATATATTGTGGACTTATTCTAAAAAAGGAATTAGATTATTAGGATTTAGAAAATTTAGATTTTTTCCAAGTATTTTCTACCTTGAGTTGATTAATATAGAACATATAGGGTATAGTGTTGGTTATGGGATCTATGGCCACCGGCCACATGGCTTCCAACTCCTCCTCCGTAAAGGGTTCTCCCTCCTCGGCCATCAATTTGCCAAAATAATCTTTTGTGAGAAACTTTTTATTCTCAGGATCCAGAACTTGAAATGTCTCCAAAATTTCCGAAGGGGAAGCTGGTTGCATTCTTTAAATATGGAATTAATTTTAATTTAAAAAAGAAGTACTGAAACTTACTGCTTGTCCATTATCAGCTGGGCGACATGGCCCATAAATTTGGTCAGATGAGTCTCGCCCGGATATTCGATGGACTCGGTGGCCTGCGTTACTTCCTCCACTTCCTTCTCTGTTGGCACACAGCCTAGAAAACGCAAAACATTGCCCACATTTCGGGTGTCTATAAATTTATCCCCATGAGTATCAAACATACAGAAGGCCTCCGATATGAGTTTCTCAAGTTCATTGTTCGCGGCAGCTGAGAAGAGTTGGAAAATAAAGACGACGAAGAAGTTGGAGCTAGAGCGCAACTTACCGCCAATTTCCATGTTCAATTTAAAGATTCACTGGTAATTTTTCTTGTGTTAAAATTGTTTTTACTAATAGATTTTGTGTATATTTTACAAGAAAATATGTGTAATTAACAACATTTTGACTGTTTGCTTAGTTCAGAAGGCTAAAGCTAAGGTTCCACATGCAAACGAAATTTGTACACACATTGTACAAACAAAGTTAGCAAGGAGTTTGCGCAAAAAAAAACTTGGTGTTTAAAAAATTGCTCAAATATTTCCCGCCGCTAACAATTTGCCTTAGTGCTCACACTGTTGGGAGGCAAATTTTATTCCATACTTCTTTGCACAAATCTAGTAAAATTTTGTTTTTGAAAACATTTATTAACGTTTTAGATATATCCTCCTGAAGCTTAAGTTCATAATATCGATGGATGTATATTTTATTTAATTATGCTTATGCATTATGTGATTTTAAATATCTACCTTTTGGTTGCAAAGCAAAATATAAAGATTTCAAATTCAACGGTTGGCTACAGTGATGACAACATGCTTAGAATGTCTGCAGTATTTTAGAGATGCTTTAGCTTTTTATTTAGTATTTGGTATTTAACACAGAAGCAGTATTTTTGTTATTAGTGCGACCACTTTCGATTACTTTTTGGTATTAGTAGGACCACTCCGACTATGTTGGAATTAGTGAGACCACCACTCTGTACATTTTGGGATTAGTAGTACCCTTCAGGGCGTCCTTTATTGTTTTGTTTGGTTTTGTTTATTTCGTTATTACTCTAATTTTATTAATTAAAAGGTGATTTATTGTTACTTAAATACATAAAACTATGGTCCTTTGGTTTTGCTCAATGGAAGTGCTTAAATAATGTTGCTTTGTCAAATTGCATTTGATCTGTTGGTGTCTGTGCGCGTGTGTGTGAGAGGCAGCAACAGGTTTTTGTTTTGTTACACCCTGTACCAAACACTTAAAGGGTATAATGTGTTTGTGTAAATGAATGTTACAGCCAAATACAATCATCTCCGATTCTGTAAAGTATATAAATTTGAGATCGACATCAACAGCCGAGAGGAGCCGTTTTGTGTGGCGCCACATTTAAAAGTTATCAGCTGCAGCAAAGTACTGGGAATATAACAGTCGGTTAAAAAATGATTCCAATAGAGTTATGTGACCCAGCTGAGAGCAAGTCAATCTATGTTTAGGGGTTGATTTTTATATAATTTCGTGCAGCAAGACTTCTCGCTCTACTGCCGGCTTACTGGGGAAGACAGGCAGCTGAAGGATCTGCTTCTTGTTCTCTTGCTGACAAGCAGGTGGAACATTTATTAAGACTGGCGGCGCGCGGTGGATCGGGTCTAATAAAAAGTGGAATCATCAAAATCTTCATTTTTTGTTGGTTTATTCGCTGATCTGGTTAAGATAGCCTGCTGCCAGAGCTAAAGGTTGATTTTTTTAGCAACTTTCGGATTTGATTAACGGTCTATATAATTAAATGTTTAAAGATAATTTCTTGTACAAAAAGTTTGTTATCATCGCACGGAGCGACCTCCATTCACCTTCATCTTTACTTAAGGATGATGCCCATAATCCACACCAAACAGTCCATTTTTTTTGGATGCATTGGCAGCTCTTGCAATTCGTCTGGCTGCTCTTCGAACCAAATACGGCGTTTTTGTTTGTTCACGTAAAGATTCAACCAGAAATGAGCTTCGCCGCTGAACTCAATATTCCAATAAAAAAGTGGATATTCATCCATCTTTGCCAGCGCCCATTCACCAAAGGTTTAGAGATAGGACTCTGAACCTGTAAAATATCCGACTTCATTTTTTCAAGAAACAGACCACATTTCTAGTTCTTAGCTTAAATACTTTGAAAGAAATGGCTCTGAACCATTTTTGAACCGTTTTTAAATGCTTTTAAGGCGGGTCACATACAAATACAGGGTGCTACCATTAAAAACAAAAAAGTTTTTCTAACTAGGACTGTTTGTCAGACCTATCTTTTGTATGGCAGCTATACCATATAATTGTCCGATTTTAATAAAACTTTGTAGATTATAAAAAAACATAGAAAACTTACGTTTACAAAGTTTGGAGACGTTTCCATTCAAAAGAAAAAAGTTTTTCTCACTAAAACTAGTTTTCCGACCGATTGTTCCTATAGTTCGCGTAGAAACAGACAGACAGACAGACGGACAGATGGACGGACAAAGCTCAATTGACTTAGCTCGTCACCCTGATCAAACTTCTGGGCAAAATTATAATACCCTTTGCAAGGGTATAAAAATTATAAGGAACAAACATGCATTCATTTGCTCTAAAATGCTGATATTTTTACATTTACACTTTGATTTCTAATATTAATTTTAGCCTTTAGTATGATATTCGTGAATCTAAAGTGTGCACACCTTAATTTGGGTATATAAATAGTTAAAACATTTTTTTTAATTTAAAAGTTTTGCCAGCCAACCTAGTATACTCAGTTTATTCTGTACCTATAGAATCCAAGAGCGGAATTCAATTAGCTATGATTCTGGAAAGCTTTGATTTACATAAATTTGTATAAATTTTTAACTTACTTGAACGAATAGAACGTCGTCTCAACCAATTGTGCCACCTCGCACTCTGTCTGTTAAATAAAATATTTCTTATATTGAATTGCCTAAAAGTATTCATCACTATATTTCTTTCATTTTGCAACACTATTAGCGCTTTTAATTCTCAAATTCGAATTCCCTGCATTGAGAATATCTGAAATTGGCCGCTGTTACTTATAATATCTTTTTAGTCTATTTGAAGCAGGGCTGCAAAACCCAAAAAAGTTTTGGGATCACCAAAACTTTAAAATGGTTCAGGTTCAGAATTTTGAGGTTCCAATATTTTGGGCAACGGTTTTGATTTGAACCTTGGTTCAGCCCATGCTTTATACAAGTTTATATAGTAATCGACCTAAAAACGAAATAAACTGTAAGGAAATTGTGTCGATTTACGTACCAAAAGTGTTTCCACAGTAATGTTAAGCTCTTATTTTGTGAATAAATCGATAAGCTTTAAAGAAAAGGATCTTAAAAAACAGAGGGACTCTAATGGTAGTTCTTAACATTTTTATAGATGTTTACATTAAACTTTCCTGCCGATTGTAAGACTCAGTCTTCCAGAACCATCAGGATTAGAGAAGAAGGTGCTAGGAAATAGGTCAAATTTGTTCATGTCTTTAATTTTTGTTGAACCGAACCGGAATTATAGGTTCGAAACAGGTTCAGGCTCAGCTTTAGTACCTTAAGAGTTTCGGTTTGAGGTTCGGTTCACAGTAATCTGAAAGTCGGAATTCCGGGTTCGAACCGGTTCGGTTCAAAACCGGTTTGCAGACCTGATTTCGAGTGCTTTTTATTAATTTTATTCCACAAAGGGCATAGTAAAATCTAATATTATTGTTTTATGCGACTTTTCCTTGAATATATGTAGGTATAGATGATCAGATACTCATGCGATTCTTGCAAAGCTTGACCCGATACGTAAGCCGTCTATGAAATTAGTTTGATATAAACATAAATTTACATCGAATACGCTTAAAATTGCTTGACTATTAATAAAAAAGTATCCGTCTCAACCTTGGGGTGTCTAAAATTAGCAATATGGTTTATATTTTAAAGATTCGAATTTGATTGGATATGTCTTGTTATTCTAGTTGCGATGAATCGATAATTCTTGTCCAGTCCCAGCTATTGTCATGTGATGTCTTCTTATATATTTGCAGACAATACTTAAGAATGACAGTTAAAATGGTTTGATTATCTTCTGGAATCAAGGCGTAAAGATTTTAAAGATATTACACTTATTTCTGAGAAGGAAATTTCAACAAAAATATGCGATGATAAGATTAAACCACTAAACCAAACTAAAACAGCTGTTTGATTAGCTTATCAAAATCTCATTGTGAATTAAACCTGAGTTTTAAGATCTCTGGGAACCAGCAAACGAACACAGTCCTGATTTCCTAGCGGCTAGCAACACTAAAAAACATTTTTTATTCCTTCTCAATTTAAAATTGAAATTCATTTACAATCCAAGAGGTAAATGATATAATCGATGAGTGAATCTTGCCTAAGAACTGAAAACAGGAGCAAGTTAATACACCACAATTGTTGTCACGAACTCAAAGTTGAAAAATCTGCAACGTTATATTCAATCCGGTCCCGAAAACAAGATTTAAAGCCCATGCAAGCCCTACCCGAATTTTAAAATTTTTCAGGCTAAAGCTGCCCTGCATTGTTTTGGATACCGCGCCTATCTTTTCTAGCTACTGCACACAAATAGGTTTTTATGTCACCGCTGGCCCAAGTGGGCCAGGTTAAGCCTCCAGTTGATTCAGTCCTCTGCTTTGGTTACTCATTCGATTTGAATTTTCAAATTAAAGTCGGAGGCACAGGCAGAGTTGCTGGAATGGCTATCGATTGCCGACCGGCTGCCTGCTGGCCTGCCCTGCTGCTGCCGTTGCTCCACTCAGTTGAGTTTCAGTTGCCGTTGACTTCGGTTCGTTGCTCGCGTTGCGCTGGCGCCGTGTGCCCTTTTACCAATAGTTTTTCCCGCTTGAAAAACTTAAAAAAAAATACCATAGATTTTGCATAGGCCATTGAAAATTCATTTGAGGCCGCAACCTGTTTTTCCCAAAAGTGAGCCCAGCCGCGGCAGGTGTTCTCAGCGAGAGGTGCCTCATATAACAAGTTCAAAACTTGGCCCGTTAACAAGTGCTACTGTGTTGTGTGTGTTTGTTTGTGTGCGAGTGTGTCTCGGAAAACGCGTTTGCGGAAAATGGAAAGTGTCTCTGTGCTGATCGGCATTCCATGATGATGCTTGCGCCGCTGATGATGATCGATCTCTCCCACTCGGCTTGTTTTTCAAATATCACCACAACGAAAATAAGGTGTGAAGAATGAAAGTGGTTTTCTGCTTGATTTGTTGTTGTTTACTGTTTGCGGTTTTTATGTTTTTATCTCTGGTTGACATTTTCCAAATATTGGCAAAATGTTGAAGGTTGATAGAAAGTTTTATAATTTGTGGATGATTGATGGCAATTAAGTCTGGCTGACATTTTTATGTGTTTATGAGTTGATTTCTTTTACTTTGGCCAGTTTGAAATTACTTATCGCTTGATTTGCATCTGCTGAAAGATGAATGAAAGTAAAATGGTTGGAAAGAACTAAAAAAAAATTATAGATAATGAGAGGACCAAATCGATTGACTATAAACTAAATTGGATAACTAGCTACTGAACCGAAACAGATTAAACCGAAACGAAATGCTGCCTTGCTTTGAAAACTTAAAACATCGATTTGGTTAATTTAGTTTAATTCATAATCGCTTTACGTGATCTTTCTTGATTCCTTTTTAGTAAGCTGGACAGTGCTGGTACTGAGAGTATTTAAAGATATGCAGTTAGTTTGAAGAATAGCCCGACTTTTACTTTTACCTGGTTATCCGAATTTGTATTGTCGTGAAATGCTTCACAATTTCGTTGTTGAAATCGAGCTAAGTCCGTTCTCAATTTGGTTTTTACATGCCAGAACAGTGAGAAAAAGACACTGAACAGAGATTAAGATATAGGAAATTTGGCTTACACACTTCAAAATCAAGAAATTCGCTCCTGGAACAAGAATTTTCATTCTAGTCGTACTACCCACTCAACATTTGGAAGATACTTTCTTAACAATATTCTGAATGAATCTGTTTTGGGCCTTTTTAATGATTAAAAAGACACTGCATTAATGTGCGATTATTAAAAGTCGTGAAAATAACTCTCGCAGATGCTTAAAATGTGATTTATTAAAATACGATTCTTAAAAGTTTTGCACATGACTCGAAAATTAGTCAAAACTGCTCAATGGAATGGGTTAATAACGATTCTTCAAGAAAAGTCGCGACTGGTGTACCATTTTCTCACGACAAAAGTATGATTTATGATTAGAAAACGATTTCATTAATGACTATTTTAGTCAGACCAAGAACTCGAAGAAGTATTTCATGTGTTAAACAAGAAAGAAAGTCGGTCAAGCCCGACTATAACATACTCTGTACCAAGAAATTTTGTCTTTTGATCATAACTCGAAAACCGTTCATCCGATCTTCTTCAATCCTTTGGCGGATCGATAAGTTATTCTAATAACTAAATATGTCCAGAAGGAACAAGCCATCTATCTTCAAAACTGTGGGAGATATGACGTTTTTTCTAAATTGCGGGGGCGGGAGGGGGCGTGGCCAAAATTGAAAATAAACTTGATCTGCCTGCAGACATAAGAAGCATATGTCCCATACACGTCAAACCTCTATCTCTTACCATCTCTGAGATCTGTGCGTTCATACGGAAAAACGGACATGGCTATATCGACTCGGCTGTTGATGCTGATCAAGAATATATATACTTTATGGGGTCGGAGATGCTTCCTTCTGGATGTTACATACTTTTGCACAAACTTATAATACTCTATGTACCTACCTACATTTTCATAAAAATCACCTTGATGAGTCTTTTCCGACTTCTTTTGAGGATCCAAAAGAGATGCCTGTCATATGCGATTAATTGAGACTCGAAAATGACTCATGAATATGCTTAAAATGTGATCTACTGAAATACGACTCAGTAAAAATTCGCAAAAGACTCGAAAATGATTCGAGGCTCAGAACAACGGGTTAAAAACGACTCTTCAAGAAGAGTCGCTGCAAGGGTACCATTTTCTACCGACTAAAGAATCATTTATGATCAGAAAATGCCCACCCAACATTTGGAAGATCATTTTAACAAAAATCAGCTTGATGAGTCTTTTTCCAGCTCTTTTGATGATTAAATGGAGATAAGTATCATGGGTGATTAAAAGAAGACTCGAAAAAGAGTCGTACTCAAAGTGTGATTTATTGAAATACTCCTGAAAAAGACTCCAAAATTACTCTAAAATGAGTCAAAACTGAAGAACGTGTTAAAATCGGCTCCTCAAGATGAGTCGCGGCTAGGGTACCATTTTCTCCCGACTATAGCATCATTTATGATCAGAAAATGGGCGCATTTATGACTATTTTTATCAGCGCTAGGACTCGAAAAAGATAAAATATTCGCTGGGTAAAAACAACAAATTTCTACTCTGCAAACATTTTATAAAGTTTATGATTATATTCGAGTCCTCGGTCTGATTCAAATAGTCATAAATGTCATTTTCTGATCGTAAATTATACTTTTGTTGGGAGAAAATTGCACCCTAGCTGCTACTTTTTTTGTAAAGTCGTTTTTAGCCCGTTTTTCTGTTCAGTTTCGACTCATCAGTCTCCTTTGGGTCTTCTTTTAATCGCTCATGAACGTTATCTTATATTAAGCATCCAAAGAGCTCGAAAAGACTCATTATTTATTGCTTCGGTGCTTGCCCATTCGTTTATATACAGATTGGAAGTTATTAAAATGTTTCCTTGATTACTCTATTTTACAAATAAATGCAAACAATGAAGAGTTTCATTCCATAAGAGATTAGAGATTCGAAACCAGAACCGTCTTTCTTACTGTGAACCGAATCTCGATCCGAATAAAGATGAACTGTTCCGAAAAAATATTATCAATAAGTCTCTTCAAAAATAATATCCACATCAGAGTCTAGTAAGGGTAGAACTCGAGAACCGGCTTTTAGCCTAGTAATAATTCATGTGGGGGTAAGAATTCACTGGAGTCTCTTTTCTCAATTAATCACAGGCTTCTTTCTAAGTTCATTCAATTATTGTTTTATTGCATGTGTTAAGTCTTAGTTTAGCATAATTTAACATATTTTAGATTAACATTCCACAACGCTCAAACGAGGCGAGATCAAACAACCTATGACTCTTGCTCTCAGGCGGTTCTGCGTGCTCTGGCTAAGATATTAGGGATATTCCAACAATCTGGCAATTCTACACAATATATTCATCATCTAAACATAGAATCGCAGCAAGTCTTAACATTTCTTTAGGCAATCCTGACTAATGAGGAGCTCTACGATACCACAGGATTACAAATTTAAGACCACTTTTACCCCTTTTACACTTATTATTGACTAAGACCCATTTTCCGACATATCGACCGATACAAAAATAGTCGTCCGACTTTGAAAAATTCTGCAAATACCTTCAAAGCCAAAAAACGTTCAAAACGACTGACTTTAGGAGCGCTAACAATGAAATCAAAACATAAATATCTCGCTTAGACAGGTTTTTTGACCGATCTTTCGTATCACAGCTAGCATATATAGTAATCTGACTTTGAGTTGGCCGATTTTACCTAAACTTAGTGGAATTATGAAGAAATTTATAAATACAAAGTTTGAAGACTTTTCTATTGAAAAAGAATTTCTCAATAAAACTAGTTTTTCGACCGATCGTTCCTATGACAACTATATGCTATAGTCATTCAAATGTGTACCAGGAGACTTTCTGCATATTTTATCCTCGATAGCCTTAAAACTAAAGAAGGAGATAGCATAGAAGCAGAGTCTTAAAATCGACAGGAAAGTTAAATAAAAAGATTAGAAAAATGTTTAGAATTATTTAGAGATCCCATCTCTGTTCTTTCAGATCATAGACTTTAAAAGCTCATAAACAAAAGCAAGTGTATGTGTCATATTTAATAGTACATTTTATTTGAGTATTCCCCTGTGTTTTTACGATCCAAAAACACCCCGATTCCCATACGATTTGTTTGGTAGAAAACGATATTAATATTGAATTAACTATATTACATATTAATAGTAATATTGATTACTCAATATATTAACATGAAGTAAAGTATGTGCTGAGTCAAGGTTCGAACCGAAATTTTCGCCCAAAACGATTGTTCCTTAAATTTCTGAACCTCAAACATTGGAAAATTCTGGTTCGATCCTGCGAACCGCAGCTCCAATTTGGTTGGGTTAGCAGCCCTGAACTTTCTATATATATTTTTTCAATTTCGGACTTGTTCTCCCTTTTTTGTGGTAATTGAAACTCGATGGTAATGTCAAGCGGCCCTAAGTCTTATATTAAGCATTTAATACTTCAACTATGTATTTCAGTAGCCTTATAAATTGGTAGTTTATATTAAGTGCGCCACAACACGCTATTCAGTCTTTTGTGCATCAGTCCAGCCTGCGTCTTCGGAGTAGTTGCAAACCTCTCAAGTCAAGTATGTAAGATGCTCTAAGGAACACTACAACTCTTCTATTTATAATTACTAAAGAGCAAAATGAACGACTATTGAACGAATTAACCATTTAGCTAGAAACTGAACAGATAGTTTAGTTCAATCGATCTAGTTTATAGCTAAGAAAGCCATTAGATGCAATTAAATTTCCATACTGTGATATTACTGGTCTCAGACTTGTAACCTCTTCACTGTTTTTAGAGTAAGCTTTCTGCAGTTTAGGCTATTACATTTCATTCAACTCTGTCTCTTTTCGATTGGACGAAACAGTCTTCGTTTCAGGGTCATCAGCGTCTATAAACTTTTGTTTCCCCACATATATAAACTATTAAAAGCCGCCGTTTGTCAACGTGCCTAACTCAAGTGTTTTCATTTTAAGGTGCCACAAAAAAAAAACCTAAGGCAATAAACCGCTGATGATGAATTTCACCCATGAAGTGAAATTATTGTTTTTATTTTTTTTGTTAACCAACTGCAACCTGTTGTGGCCACCACTTGCAGTCTCGAAAGTTGGCAATTTAAAAACACAACAACAACAACATACAAAACAAAACAAAACAGAAAAGAAAAACGTTTACACTTTTTGGTGGAGTTTTCTCTCTATCTTACTACGTGCACTTTTCGCCGATTGCCCACAACTGGCAACAGGTGGTCTGCGGTTGCAGGAATGGTACCTAGTTTGAGGAAGAACCGCAGGTCGCGCTTACTAATACCCAAACAATTCCTACTTGTGCGGGGGTTACCTGAGTTTCGGCTGTTGTTGTTGTTGTTTTTGTCTTGAGGAAAAACTCGTTTCTCGCCTGGGTTGCTGTTGGAATTCTTTGCTGGTGATTGTGGCGCGCTCAGTTCCCTTTGTTGTTGTTTTCTATATTGGAGTAAATTTTTCGCTTGAGGAATTTAATGTGGATGCCGTGCTGGCTGCCCCTTTTTTCGCACAGTTAATTTTTGCTTTTATTCATAATTTTTGAAAAATTTTAAGTCATGAGTCAGTCGTTTGGTTGGCAGCCCATTTGTGCGTCCAAAGCATTTCTTCTCTTGGCATGTGCAACGCAAAAAAATAATTATCTATCTGTCATGGGAAAGTTGAACCCAATGCCTGTCGTCGACTCTTTGACAATGCCAGCCAAGTGCAACACGGACTGAATGGACCGTTGATTGCAGCATGTCTCTGTTGCAACAATGATCGTGTCCAGCATTTGAATTGCCTGCCTACTGGCCTGGAGCTGCATAACTGGATAAGTTGGCCAATTGTCGCGTTTCAGGTAGAGGCAAATGGAAGAAATAATCAATATTGATTTGGATTTAATGGAAAAATAGCAGGGGAGAATTTAGCTCAAATGAAATTTCATATTTAATGTAACCTATTGGCGGCAGCTAAAATTATGCTGAAAAGTCTGAAAGTTTTATATGTTCTAAGTAAATTCATTATGCCTTAAAATAATTGAAATTATCTTAGTATAAAACTTTATGAATAAGGAATAGATTTCCAATACTCAAAGAAGACAGCAGCAGCACAGCGGCATTTATTTCATAAAAAACATTATTTCTTAAGGTCGAGTATTTTCTTATGGCAACCCAAAAAAATTCTAGAAAAAAATAAAAGTACTTTAAACTAAAACAAAATGTTCTTGGCTTGAGCCCACAATTTATTCCCAATTTATTCTAAATCGAGGTCTCTGTATAAAACCAATGAAGGCTGGAAATAGCCCAGAGCCATAATCAAACTCCATTATAAAGAAGATAAAACCTGTTGGGAATTTAAGGAACAGACTCGCTTTAAAATAGTTCCGAATTTCCGTTGCACACTTTTAGGAGCTGGCCTATAAGTCAATTTTGTACTTAATCTATTATTTTTATAACCTTGCAAAGGGTACTACAATTTTTCCCAGAAGCTTGCAACGCATAGAATTATTTCCCATTTCCGACCCCATAAAATATATATATTCTTGTTCAGGGTGACGAGCTGAGTCGATTGAGCTTTGTCCGTCAGCCTGTCTGTTTCTACTCAAACTAGTCTCTCAGTTTTGAAGCTTTGAAGCTGAAATTTTGCACAGAGTCTTATTTTTGCTGCACGCTACTAATATGTCGGAACTGACCGGATCGGATGACTATATCTCATAGCTCCCATAGGAACAATCGGTCGGAAAACTAGTTTTAGTGAGAAAAGCCTATTTATTTTCCACAAAAACGCGTCCAAGCTTTGTAATCGTAGGTTTTCTATGTTTTTTTTATAATTCGGCCAAGATTGATGAAAATCGGACAACTATATGGTAGAGCTGCCATACAAAAGAGTATTTGAAAACATTTAAGCGAACACTTGCAAGGGTATAAAAACTTCGGTACAGACAAAGTTAGCTTAGCTTTCTCGTTTTATTTATAATCTACACCAAAGGGTACTCAGTGTTCCTGTGCTTTTAAGCCCGAATGTTGCTTCTTCGACCCCATAAAGTATATATAATCTTGATCAGCATC
Source organism: Lordiphosa fenestrarum (assembly GCA_035044985.1). Classification (NCBI taxonomy): domain Eukaryota; kingdom Metazoa; phylum Arthropoda; class Insecta; order Diptera; family Drosophilidae; genus Lordiphosa; species Lordiphosa fenestrarum. Next base: position 24,885 of record JAWNNO010000460.1, on the reverse strand, counting down.
AACATCCAAATCGATATAGACCAACAGATCTCCGAGATGGTAAGAGATAGAGGTTCGATATGTATGGGACAAAATCTTCGTATACTTTCAGGCAGACTAAGATTATTTTCAATTTTTTTCTTACCCCCCACCCAACCTTGCAATTTGGACATATCTTATACAATTATGTGACATGACTTAACAAAGTAAACCTGCAGTTGCTAGAGCCTCTTTTGAAAAATTGTGCATCTCTGTTTTAAGTTGTGCAATACTTGATTTAAGTAAAAATACTTGATTCTAGACTGTTCCGACATATATTAAGACAATTTTGAATTATTTTAAGATCTTTTTGATCCCACTTTTAGATTGCATTATTTTTAATTCAAGCCCAATTAACTCCACAAAATATTTCCACAAACCATTCTTTGTTCAAGTCGAGCAATTTCTAATGTCAAACCATAAATAATCTAGAAATAAAATAAGAGTACTTCAAATCAGGGCTGTAAACCAGTTTTGAACCGAACCAGTTTGCACCCGGAATTCACACTTTTAGTTTACTGTGAACCGAACCTTTTAAGAAATGATAGCTGAAGCCGAACCTGTTCCGAAACTAAAATTTCGGTTCGGCTTAACAAAAATGATAGACATCAGATATATTTCTGTTTAGCGAATTCATCTGTTTAATTGGCAAATGGGATGACTGACTCCTTAAATAGGCAGGAAAGTAGAATCTAAAAGCTAGAAAAACTTTTAGAATTGCATAAAGAATCAACACTCTTAATAGCCTTTGTTTTTTAAGCTCCTCGACTTTAAAGCTTTTTCAATAATTCTCAAAGCAAGAGTCTAACATTATATTACATTGCTATTACTTTACTACTAAAACTACAAATTTACTTAACACTAAATTATATATTAAGTATTCCCATGTGTTCTACTAATTGGTTCCGATCCAAAAACCACACGATTCCCATACGATTTGTGCTGTTTTTAGGTCGGATGCGTATTTTAGAACACTAAAACTATTTACATTGTATAAAGCATAGACTGAGCCAATGTTCGAACCAAAACTTTCCGCCAAAAACCTCGAATCTAAAATGTCCGAGCCTTAACCATTGGTTAATTTGGGTTCGAACCTGAGAACCGAATATTTTTTTTCGTTTTGCAGCAGGTACAAAAAGTTTCTGGGCCCATAAAACTCTAAAGCTATTCCCAATTAATTCAAGAACGAGGTCTCTGCGTAAAACCAAAGAAGGCTAGAAATATCCAAGAGCCATAACTGAAGAACTGTATTACAGAAACTTACCTTCACCCCATAACAAGAGACTTAGAACCAGTTGGGAATTTCAAGAACATTGTAATAAAGGTAAAGAGGATGTCTCCAAAGACAATCGGCCCTGTTCCGAATTCCGTGTCGGTTTTCGTGTAAGCCCTAGCCTATGTATAGAGTTTAAGCTTAACATTGTTACATGGAAGATGACAAGCATATTAAACCGACAGCTCAATGCCAAGTGGATTCAATTCGACCAAATGAGGCGACCTAATCTAGTAACCGTAGACATTCTCTTACTTTTTATTTAATATCGTAAACTTTAAACTAGGAAAACCTAAGTTTACACGAAACCCGACTCGGAATTGGCCAGATACAAATAGTTTATGAATGAGGTTACAAAGTGCATCAGCACAGAACCTTAATACACAGCCAGGCACTCCACCAGGGCCCGGTGCCTACACGGGTTTAGAGTTGATAGAGTTAAGAGTTTGTTTCATACTATCCAAATTAATTCTTTTTAGGCCCAATTTCTCAAAAGTTAAGGCTAGCCAATTGCCGCTCAAATTTGCGGCTCGAGAATACCAGCGGTTAAGTCATTTAGCTTTCTCACCAACAGTTTGAACCGATGACGATAAATTCCACTAGCTGTAGCAGTGTGACCAGACACTGTCAACGAAACAGGTATTTTTTATGGTTTTATTTCTGCTATTGAATGCTGCTGGCAATTTAATGCGAAAAAGTTGATTCAAATTGGTTGCGATTTGATTTTGTCAACCTGAATCGTTAAACAAATTTGTTCTCATCCATAACAGTAAAGTTATGAGGCCTCTTTCTGTACTCTCTTGCATAATTTATTCGTTGGTCTGCCTAAAAATATCGATAATTCCCTCGGGTCAGAACTAGCGGTACTTCGATTACGTCGAACTTAGCATAGGACACTCAAGTTCGGCTGAACTGTCAGTCAAGTAGAAATCAGGCCATATTTCGTTAAAAATCCTCCAGTCATCCTATTAGTCTAACACCTTTTCCCTGAAACTCAAAACTTTTTGTATTTTAATGACTTCTACTGAAGCTACCGAAAAACTCATACACAATCATGACCTTGTGCATATTTAAAGCTAAACTGAGATATTCTTTATTGTTTACTTAAAAACTTTTTCAACACTTTGCTAAATGTTAATTAATGGAATTCTCTTTGTTTAATTATTCTATTTTGCAGCAGCTTCAAATGTGTTGAGCTCAATGACAAATAAATTATTGTGCAAAAAAACAAATACAAAAAAACCACTGAAGACGCTTAAAAAGCTAGACGAAACAATACCGCAAAACAAATAAAATATTAAATAACCAAATGGCATCCATAAGCTCTCTCAAATGCAATGGACAAACAAATTGTTAGCGGTTAGAGACTTTGAGTAATCAATTCAAGATCGTGAACTAAAATGCCCATAATAACAGCAACAACAACAGCAGGCGGCGGTGGAGGAGGAGGAGGAGGAGGTGGTGGTGGAGGAGTAGCGGGACCAGCAGTCAGAGGCTTGGCTTTTGCCAAGACACCAACTGCATCTACTTCCAGTGATTACCTAATGCAACAACAACAGTTCAACAGTCACTTCTATCAACAGCAGCAGCAGCTACAACAGTTGGCGCCTCTAAACGCTTCCCACCAACACTCGCATCCACATCCTGTTGCCAGCACGGCAGCGGCCGCAGTCACAGCCTCAGCAACTTCAACCAGTTTTGCTGCATTTAACGGAAACACGAATCTAAATTCTAACCTGGCCAACGGAAGTAGCAAGAAATTCAATTGCCACAATGTGAACGAAGACGATGATGATGTGGATGGAGTTGGTGCTGATGTGGCGGGTAACGGTAATAATGGTGACAAGTCTCTTGGAAAGCCACCTCCACCACCTGTGCTAGCGCCGGCCGGCAAATCTAGAGAAGATGTGGGTGTGAATGGTATAAATGGTGGCATAATAGGTGGCCGTAATTGTGGGCCACCCAACAGCATTTTAAAAGGCAGCAAAGGTAAGCAAAATACTATACTTTTTTTGTACTTTTTCATAAGAACCTGACATTGCGAATAGCCCAAACACAATTGTATTAAAATTTATACTCCAAATTGTGCTTTCTGGTATACGATTCAGTTTTTAAGTAAAATGGATAAGAATATATTTTAAAACTCACGACTTAACACGACGTTTTCGTGCTGCATTATTTGACTTCGTGCTTCCACTCAAATAATAAAAAAAATAATCTTTCTTAAATCAAATGTTATGTAACACACCTAAATTAGAAAAACTTGACGAACCATTTCAGCTGCTCACTCTACTTTAATAAATTTACAGCTCTACCAAAGAACTAACCGAATGACTTATCTTATTAAGCTATTGAACTACAAGAACTAGTCGTTGTGATTAGTTACTAGAACAGAAAAGTAAATTTACCAATTAAGATCAAGAGTAAGGAGGTGGAAGTACTTCTGAACAGATTCAATAAGTGTTGTATTGTTCAGGAAGGAATGTAAAAAATTGAGTTGTACACTAAACTGAACAAGTGAATATTGTTCATTTTTGTTCAGCAAAATTGTTCAGTCACTTCTGTTCAGTGAGCTGAGATGTTCAGTGACTTGTTTACAGATTTGTTCAATAACTAACTCAGAGACTCGCTCAGTGCCTTGTTCAGCGACTTGTGTGTAAGTAACATGCTGATTTGGCTGTCCCATTTTAATGGCAATAATAGGCAAAATTCCGCAGTTGGACTAGCAACGAAAGCTCAAAATCAGTTCGAATATCTTGACAATTCTCTATTTTATATATATTTTATATATTTATTTACTTAATATAGCTATAGGATGGCAATCCTTTTCAACTATAGTTAATATGCAAGTGAACAACTAAACAACTGAGCAATTTGAGTAAGTAGACTCACTTTAAAAAGAGAAAAATTGAGCATGCACAGTAAAATGTACAAGCGTTACCCAACACTAGATTCAATCAGCATTTTATGATTGATCTACGTATAGTCTCGTTTGGTTAGGAGAGGTATACAGGGTTTAGACATGTGTTTGTATATATAAAGTTAGGATGCATACGCAATAAATTCATTTCGGAAATCCGTTGTTATAGAAAGAATATGTTCTGTTCGATTAACGGTATTACACATGCATTTTGAGCTGTTTAGGCTTCAAATATTATCGTCGCTCCAAGACTAGGAAAAACTACTTTCAGATAAGTAGCCCAAAAGGCCAAGCCAACTACTCTCAATCGTTTGTCTCGTGGGCTTCCAATTTTTGTACAAGACTAAGGAACGTTGAGAAAACATTGCACACCAAAATTGTTGGACGTTCATTATATTTCCGAGCTTAAATCAAGAACTCTGAAATCAGCTTTAGAGAATTTCGTCTAAGCGTTTGAACTTTGAACTAAACTAGGAGGACTTTATATGTAAAGCAGAGATGGGCGCGTCGCGACGTTCCTATGCACTCGATGCCGCGTGTGCATAGGGCCTTTGCCTCTGCCGACTGCACAGAATCACACGTACGCTATAAGCATTGAAAGCTACGCACGCAAATTGTGCTTGTATGCTTGTGAAAAGTGTGACGATATGTGTGCATGCCCATCTCTGATGTAAAGTGACAAGATTAATGTCTGCTTCTTGATTTTGGGAAAGAAAACTAAATCTACTTGGCCTTGCTTTAGTCGGATTTATATCCCTCAACCATTGTCATATAATCTAGTAGCCTAGAATTTTAGAGAAACTTTAAATACAAAGGCAAGTACATAGTTCAAATTCGAAATAAAAACGATTACCCTAAAACAGGGATGCAAACCGGTTCTGATCCGAACCGAACCGCTTATTCCAGCTAGTGAACCGCACCGCAAACCGAAACGTCTTCCTTTCAGAATTGCTGAACCGAACCGAAAACCACAAATAAAAACGGTTCGGTTCAGCTCTTTTACGGCTTTTTAATGGAATCGCTTTCCCCTAGCCAATGTTTTTGATTAATTTGGGAATTTTAATAGTTTCCCGAAGATAATTTTTATACATTTCGTTCGACCCACTACATAGGTAGCGTTGCCGGATCGAAATAACTTTTAAAGACTTTTAAAAATTCTGCAATTCCCCGCCTATCTCTGAATATTCAATTTCAATTTTCGGTAGAACTTCTTTACCTTAACTCAATCTTGGACAGGACAGTTTTTTTATACCCTTGCAAAGGGTATTATAATTTTGCCCAGAAGTTTGCAACGAGTTTTAGTGAGAACAACTTTTTTCTTTTTAATGGAAACGTCTCCAATCTTTGCAATCGCAGGTTTTTTATGTTTTTTTTTATAATTCTACCAAGTTACAAAAGATAGGTACAAAAGATAGGTCTGAAAAACAGTCTTAGTTAGATAAACTTTTTTATTTTTAATGGTAGCATCCTGCAATTTTGTATTTGTTTGTTTTACATGCTTTCACATAATTTTACAAATAATTGGCCAAATCGGATGACTGTTTCATATAGCTCCCATACGAACGATCGGTCGGAAAATGGGAAAAAGAGTATTATTTGAAAATATTTAAGCGAGCACTTGCAAGGGTATAAAAACTTCGGCACAAACGAAGTAAGCTTAGCTTTCTCGTTTTCGAATAATATGATGAATAGGGTAAGTAAGACGCATGGAACGTATTCTTTTAGAGATTTCTGAAAAACAAAACGTTGAATAGTTAAAGACTTTTTGGAAGATTAGTATACTAGCACATGAACTTTAACGGAAAAACTCCAAGAATTTTATGAATACAGCGGTGAAAGTCTGGCTAAGAAAGTGAAGTCATTCGTGTCGTGTGTTGAGTATTGATATATGTGATCATAATTGACAGAATCAAAATTGTAAGTAAAATAAGTGTCTTCAATTGATTTTAAATGCTTTTTATAACTAAAGATAGTGGTTGTTGTAGATCTGTAATTCATAAAGCCTGTTGGGAAGATAATTATGTCATGTATGCAGTAGATAATAAGTGATAAGGTTCTAAAATGCTTTGAAAATATCAAAAAATAGCATCTATACTTATCGAAATCTGACATCTTGGTGATCTCTTTTGGGCAGGAACTATATAAGCTTTCTTCAATTTGTTTGTTTCCCATAAAATATACAAATAAAATAAAGCAAGAAAGTTGATTAAAAACCGGTCCTGGTCTACTTTCATATACCCCTTACTCAGAGGAGTCATTTTTCATTGCTTTAACTTATATTCATTAACAGAGCATATTATGTACATTAACAGAGCATTAACCTGAATGTAAACATACAAATATTATATTAGCACACAGCGGATGCTGCTCTAAAAACTATGGATTGTTTTTATAATACGCCTTCATTTGTTTTACGATCTTTATGAACATTTTTAGAGACTATAGATATTGCAATATAGGTCATAAAGTTCAGTTTCCTAAAATTTTAGGATTCACTTTTTTCTGAGTGTGGGCAAATAGGATATTGATATCTTGAAATTTGTAGGTGGTGTAGGTGAAATTGCAGTCTAGGGTCTAGGGACCAACTTGATCTGTGAGCAGACAATATTAGTCTATATCAAAAATTTCTCTAGCTCTTCTAGTCTCTGACAGATTTTCGACCAAACTATGTGGAATCATGGGAAAGCATAGCCAACTAAGAAATACAAAGTTTGGAGTCCAATTTTGACAAAACTTCGAAGAATTGTGTGAAAGCTTATAAAATAAATAATGATAATAAAGAGGCTTACATCGAAAACAAGAAAGTTTTTCATACTAAGTCTTTTTCTAACCGTACTTTTCTATGATAGATGTACGATTTCGACAAAACTTGAAGCTTCAACTCAGCTCGTCATGCTGATCCAGAATATATATACTTTATGTGGTTGGACATGCTTTCTTTTATGCGTTACAAACATCCGGACATCCTTATAATACCCTCTGCAAGGGTATAAAAATGTGGCTTATAAAGAATTAGCCGGAATTTAATTGAAACTTTACTCTGTTTATTCATTCCTCTTACCTAGACAATCGTGCTCATGTCGAGACTAAGTACTATTGATTTCAAAGTCAGGATCAGGCCATAATGCGCCATGTTTAAGAACGCGCCACACCTCTAGCCTTCAGCTTAGCCCATAAAACAAACGTGACCAAAACAACTTAAGCTGTGGTTCGCTTAATAATTGTATAAAATATATAATTCTGGTTTCGGTTTGGTTTCTTGGAAAAATCGAAAGTGCATTAACCATCAGAGAGCTGACCTGACAACCTTTTAAAGAATATGCTAGAGTTTTGTAGTATCAGGGAGACAGAATTTAAGCTTAATCATTTCTCTTCATGCAAATTCAATTGGCTTATAATTGAATTCAATTATTTAAAACAATTTCGTAGAATTTGTGTACACCGGGTCTTTAAATATTAAAATTAATTTGCGCCGGGCCAAACCCAAAACCTAATTTAGGTCTTTCCGCAGGCACACACACACACTCACTCGCTCTCTCACACTCAAGTGATTCATTTCCGCCCACACCACATGACCGAAACTGAGCAGCTCACACTTCAGTTTCATTTTTGGTTTCAGTTTCAATTTCAAATGCACTTGCAGTGAAATGAAATTAAGTGTACTACATGCATATGTGCTGGTTGCCCTTCGATGAGTAAAATTAACAAAAACAAAGAACTTTTCTTGAACAGCCTCCATGGGAGGGCCCTGCAGTGTTCAATTGATTTGTTTGTTTGGCAGCTGCGCCCCCTTTGTTTGTTAGTACTAAACATAACAGCCACGTGCCACTTAAAAAGAAACAAATGTTTCCCATTTCTCACTTCTTCGTTTTGTGGGTCTTCTTTAGTTTAGTTTCTTAGACAACTTTTGGTTTCACCTTCTCGAAAAGAGTGTCATACTATCCGTCACCCGCTTGGACCTTCCACTTAATCCACTTGTCAACACTTGCTCACATCTGCACACACAATTGCCATCGAAGCCCTGAACTCTTTGAAGCTTCATTGTTTTGTAGTAAATTATAGTAAGGCACACACACGCACACACACACCGTATACCCCTGCCCCAATCATGAATGAAAACGAGTTCAAGCCAAAGCCAAGTCGTCGAGTCAAATGAGTGAGGGGGTAGTAACCCCGTTTGGGGGCGTTTGTAATCGCCAGTCTAGATGATGTGGGAAATTAATATTTATGGAGCAAGTCCACAGACTAAATTAATATGATAAACTAAAGAGGTGACGGCTTAAATGTGGGCGTTAAGCTGATTGGTTGAGTTTAAGGAGACCAATTAACTGATCAATGGATGGATCAGTGTGGTAATACAAATCAACAATCAAGTGTTGAATAATCATGTTGATTAATTAGTATCTTTAGTTGTTTACACTTGTTACAGTCGTCATTGGTAGGCACACAGAAAAAAATAACAAGAAAGAGAGCCGGTCAAGCCCGAATTTAATATACTCTGTACTGACAAAAGTCTATGCTCAGCATGTAATTTGTTGAATGAAAGCAGTGCTGCACTAGTGAACACTTTTTTGCTCATAACTCGACTAGCGTTCCTCCGAATTTCAACAATCGGGTATCGAAATATAATACTAGTTACTAAAGATGACCAGAATGAATGTAAATTCTATCTGTGAAGTTCTGGGAAATTCTTAAAAATATAAATATCCTGGTTTAAATCAATCCAAGTCGATGTCGGTCATTCCCGGATTTTCTCAATCCAAGTACAAGGATGACTGACTTGAGTACGTGTTTTACATCTCTTTTGGTCTGGATCTCGACCTTAGCTCGGCAGAGTTTGATTTTAGTTCGATATGGCCCTAACTCAACAACACACTGGATCGTTTTTACATTGTTGGCCGATCTCGAATTAATCCCTTAGTAGGATAAATTAAGAATGCCCGATATTGATTTAAGCTTGACATTCGTACATGATTTTAGCTTGACATTGATCTTGATTTTCAAACTGCATTCAATCCGAAAAGGTTTTGCTTCAAAGATGACCGAAAATAAATAAAGCTCGATCTTTAAACTTGATGTTACCTCAAAATAAGCTTTCAACAAGAACTCCAAGTGACTTATTTGACACCCTATTTAATTTTTAAGCCAGCAAGTTCTTACCGTCTCGAATTCATTAGTTGTTTGCGTATCCCTGGTTCTATCTTTAATAGACTTCAGATTCCTTCTCTTGGCAGCATTGCTATTACTGTTTGCGAATTCCAAGGCCGCTTAAGTGAAAAAATGGACCCAAATAACTGCCTTTTCGTAAGTGTGTGTGCCCGTTTAGGCTCACTGTATTGGTGAGAGAGATATTCTGAGATATTCATTTGATTTTCAATTACGGAATCGAGCTTGAAATTAGCCTTTTCGGATTGGTACATTTGGAATGGATATGTCTTTAATATCCTTTTAATCATCCAGCGGAGCTCCAAAATCATCCTAATGATCATCAGTTTTCATATCCTTTGGATGATTTTAAGCTCCGTTGGATGATTAAAAGGATATTTTAGACATATCCCGTCCAAATGGATACCGGAAATCATCCAATCGATATTTTTATACTCTGTACCGTAGGTACACAGAGTATTATAAGTTTGTGCAAAAGTATGTAACATCCAGAAGGAAGCATCTCCGACCCCATAAAGTATATATATTCTTGATCAGCATCAACAGCCGAGTCGATATAGCCATGTCCGTCTGTCCGTCTGTCCGTCCGTCCGTCTGTCCGTCTGTCTGTCCGTATGAACGCACAGATCTCAGAGATGGTAAGAGATAGAGGTTTGACATGTATGGGACATATGCTTCTTATGTCTGCAGGCAGATCAAGTTTATTTTCAATTTTGGCCACGCCCCCTCCCGCCCCCGCAATTTAGAAAAAACGTCATATCTCCCACAGTTTTGAAGATAGATGGCTTGTTCCCTCTGGACATAGTTAGTTATTAGGATAACTTATCGATCCGCCAAAGAAATGAAGAAGATCGGATGAACGGTTTTCGAGTTATGATCAAAAGACAAATTTTCTTGGTACAGAGTATGTTATAGTCGGGCTTGACCGACTTTCTTTCTTGTTTTTATCTGTGTAATTGCTCACTTTGGGTGGAGTTGGTGCCGTGTTTGCATGAGCCTTATTTGAAAGGAAAACTTAATCCACATCTAGTTTATTTAAAATTTGGAAATTTGTTGTTATAAATCGCGTAGACTAGGAGAATCTGTAGATGAAGGCGATACTACTACGGAAACATTTCCCATTTTTCAGGCATCAAATAATATCTTCAGAGTTGACCAATGTTTATTGAAGAGACATCTAAAAGAAAGTGTTTTTGAAAGAGTCTTACTTCCACTTTGGCACCGACTAAACTATTTAATTGTTTTTAAGAATAAAACTTTCCGCAAAAGTAGAATGTTTTTAGTCCAGGAGCATCCTATGTTCTTACTTCTTCTAAATAAGTCAGTATGGGGGTGTGCTACAGCGTGTACCTGCTATGCAAGCGGTCGTGGGTTCGAGGCGGGACTGAACATCTAATGAAAAAGTTTTTTCCTTAAAAATTGTGAATAACTAGCAATAAAATAGCTTCTCGAACTTTGCCGTTTGGATTCGGCGTTCAACTATAGGTCCCTTTCTCTTGTGCGAAAATTCGAAGAACACAATCCATAGATTGAGAGAACCTCGGATTGGATCTTAGGGCTGTGTATGTCCCAGACCTGTAATTATTTATTTATTTAACTATATTCTGTCTAACTTTAAAGTGGCCTGCTTAAAAACGACAGTAAATTAATTTTTATTACAAATAAGGAGTGAGAGAAAATTGTATGATAGAACTTATTATAGCTAAGACAAAGGATTCGGAAGGGTTCGTGATGAGTGTAGTTAGTCAGGCAAGGCTGAAGGTAGATAGTAGCGCGTTGTGGAACAGCAATGTTTATACAGGATATCAAAGCGTTAGAGTCAATTTTCCCAGATAATAGTTTATGTATAAACAGGACACTTTGGCAAATTTGGCGGTTATAAAGAGAAGGCAGGTTTATGAGGCGTAGTCTGTCTTGATAAGGAGGAAGATGGGTGAAATCATTACTTCCAGTATTTAATTACTTTACATTACAAAAATTTCGATTATTCATATAATGAAAAAACAATTCCTGATTACAATTGTTTTAGCAGTCGTAATTGAAACATGGAATTACGATTATTGTAATTACTTTTACAATTACTTGAATAATTGTATCTCTAAGTGGGTATTATTGAATAATTGTGCTTCAAAAGTGTTACTTTGGATGTAATTGTAAGTAAAAAACTGTGATCTTCCACCAATCAGTCTTAGGATCATCAGGATTGATTGTTTTTTGATCATAATAATAAAAGTCAAAATAATGAGTACAATTGTGGCGCAAGAGGAATGGGCCTAAGTTATCTGAGATCATTATTAACTATTGTCAGAAAATTGAATTGAATTCTTTTGTTACAAAAATCAAACCTGGCAAAGCTGTGTAACAAACTGAGGATATTTAATGAAAAATTTCGCACTTTAATGATCCCAATAGCAACAGCATATCTACAAAAAGTTGACAATTTATATAAAGGATGTTTCCTTCTGGCATTGTTTGCACCGAGATCAATAGAGTCGAAAAGAGTGCAGCGATCGCTGTTCTGAATAATTCATAATTTCAAGCACAAATATTTAATAATCCCCCCCTTTACAGGGCTACCATTATTCAAGTAATTGTAAGAGTAATTGCATTTTGTAAAATTCGCTAAAGTATCAATTAATATTCGTAATTTCAGGTTGCAATTACCGTTACTGAAAAACGCAATCAGAATTGTTTTAAATTATATGAAGAATTGGTAATGGTAATGGTAATTATAGTTCACAGCATTGGTATGTAGGAGAGTGTCCCAGAGCGTCACTGTAATCTTTTAGAGACTGTTGACCAATTTGTCCGCTCAAACAAACTTTTTTAAAACTATTTCAGATCCAACTTAGATGCAATTCCTTCATAATCTACTATATCAATGGATCAGTTGCATGTTGGAATTTAAAAAGGCTTAGTAAGTGAACATTTGTTCTAAGTCAAGCTATCAAAAAGCTCTTAACCATGCCTTTGGCATTTCGGTTTATTTCATCTACGTAATTCATTGGGTTACGCGTCAAAAAGTGAATAAAACTTAATGGCTTGCACCGTCATCATTCCCTTAATGTTCCGAATGTAAACTTCGATCAAAATTTATGTTGAAATCACTGACATCTCAAACAATTGGAATAGGGTTGGGCTTATCTTAGAAAAGATGTATCCAGTTGAGTACTGTTTTATCTTACATCCAAGATGTGTCACGTCTTTAGAAGATGACGCACCACAGTTCTCTTCCACCAAACCAGTTAGTTACTGAATCCCTTATGTAAGTTACAAATAACAACTCCATATATGTGCCCAAAGCTAAGCCAAATCTTAAATAGGTATATTTCCAGCAAGTTCATTTTCATTTCACACAAAAACTAACACACACGAAATGATTTCTGTTTTCATAATCGTTTTCGGAAGTTGGGCAAGATAACTTGAAATAGCCTCGAGGCAGCTTCTGAGTCAACACTCTTTGTGGTAAAAGACTTTGCCGCTTGGCTTAGTTTTGACCATTTTTGTTATGGTTTTGCTGAGGGATGTCCCATTGTTTAAGCGGGCGTTGAATTTGGTAACATATTTACATTTTGGTTTTTTGTCTGGGGGTGTTTGAAAGAACGCGCTCTTACAACTTAATTAGCCAACCGCCGCGTGCTTGTGAATTTATAAGTTAAACATCAAAATCACCTTTTGATGGCAATGAACTCTCAGTCACCTCACCCACAAAACACTTCGCCATGTTGCGGCTTGTGCTTATCATTTACGCCTCATGTCAGAGGCAATTAGCAGAACTGTGGAGGAACTCAGAACCACTGACTGCTCCACCGTCACCGTCACCGTCGCCGTCGCATCATATGATGCGATTATTAATTTCTTGATTACGCCAACCCTCTAGTTTATGGCATGCCATGTGTAAGCCAAGTTAACGAAGCAGCAAAGCCAATTAGATGCAATCATTAGGCGGGCCAACCCGAAGGAGCACCAGCGAATGACACAGCGAGGAGCTCGACGAGAACAAAGACGTTGACTTCATGACATTCAATTGAAATGAGTGCACGGCATTGCGTACATACTTGGGCTCTGTTCAAAAAGGCGTTGCATCCCATGCGGGCGTAGTAATTACCTGAGGCTCCACTGATGGTCACCGTGCATGTCCCAGAGTAAATTACTAGTTCAGGGCGCCTAATAATTGAAGGGGGAAATACCGTTGGACATCAACGGGAGGCGCTGTGTAGAATTTCTTAATCGCAAATTGCGTAACTTGTTGCAACTGTAATGCATATTGGCCAGAAGTAGGCGTTCTGGACGAGTAGGATGTGGGGAAATTCATGTTTACCTTACGTAAATACAATACGTGGTTATTAACATATTCTGTAGAAGTCGACAACCGTGGAAATTTGATTTGAGTTTTATTTCCTGACTTATTCTGATTTTAAAGCTTCCGTTTTTTCCTTTAAATCAGTTGAGAAATGTTACCTAAAGTATTGAACTTTTCTAAAAGATAATATTCAGAAAAACTTAGCTCTGTGACACATTTGACTTGAAATGGAACACGTTGAGAACCAAAAATCGAACCAGTTTTAAGCATTTGAGTAACCAATTCCCATACGGTTAAATATTTCTTGGACTGAGTTGTGGAGAAAATCAGCAGGGCTTATAGTGCTAAAAGCTTAAGCAACTAATTCTCGGAATGAAAGACAAATGAGAAGATATATCAAACTATGGAATCGTGGTTCTTTGTGAACATAGCCCAGTTTTAAAACGAAAAACTGCTTCGAATTAAAGAGTTTCGGACTAAACATTGTAAAAGGTGATGAAGCTTTAAAATTCCATAACATGGCACAAAAATTAATACTGAAAACTTTCAAACCATTTTGAAATCAGGTTTCAAGAGGAAAGCAATCCATTACCGATAACCCTAGATCCGGCTGATAAGCCGAACCGCAAAACCGAACCGGCATTCCTTTGAAAATGCTAAGCCGAACCAAAAACCCATATATCAAAACTGTTCGGTTCGGTTCAGTTTACTGAGGAGTTTTAAGAGGTAACAATTTTGGGAAGTGTTATCATAACCCTATTATAAGTTCCTATAGATGGCGATCCGCCATTTAATAAAAAGTAATTCCGTACATCTCCTTCAATTGTTCACCGACCTCTTAATCAGGGCTGCAAACCCATCAAATTGTTTGGATCTCCGGCTCGCGGGTTCGAACCAAAATTTACCAATGGTTCAGGTTCAGAATTATGAGGTTCAAGGTATTTGGGCCAAGGTTTTGGTTCGAACCTTGGTTCAGCCCATGCTTTATACACGTTTATATGGTAATGGACCTAAAACCGACAGTTTATCTGTTAGGGAATTGTCTCAATTTTGGGTTGGGATGGGATTTTACAATACTTTATATAAATAGAAACATTTTCACACAGCTCATGACCATCAAAGCAATGACATATAAAGTATAAAGTATTTTGACGAATTAAAACTTCGATGTTCTGGATACAGCCCTTAAAGTAAAATGCAATTTCGTAGTCCACATACGAAAAGTGATTCCACAGTAATTTGGATAATTCCATCAGGATAACAGAAAAAGTCACTGAGAAATATCTCAATTTTTCAATTCAAATCTATAATTTTTGTTGAACCGAACCGAAATTTTAGGTTCGAAACGGGTTCAGGTTCAGCTTTAATACCTTAAGAGGTTCGGTTCAAGATTCGGTTCACAGTAATCTGAAAGTCGGAATTCCGGGTTCGAACCGGTTCGGTACAAAACCGGTTTGCAGCCCTGCTCTTAATAAGCATGTCATCAGTTATCATTCCTCTTTGGAAGTTGCTCATCGATTTTTGTGCTTAACCCATTTCCTTTATGGGATGATATTCTCATTAATCTGTGGTGCTACTTAACCTTAATCCATTATAAGCCAGGTGCACGTCTTTCTAAGTGATATCATTATGAATGTCAAATGTTCTCTATGAACTTCATATCAAAATTGTTGAAAGCCACACATTTACTTCACAAATCATAATATTTCCATAAACTTTTCGTGCGATTGACATTTTAAAAAGTGGTTTGGTTTGGTATGGTAAAGCTTTCCATGACAAAATGTTAAATATTAGGAATTGGCTAGACCAACTGAAGTTGGTTCAAATAAAAACCAGTGGCTTAAGATTTTTAAAAACCAGAACTTATACTTTATACTGTGCTCAAACCCAACGGACCCAACTTTATGTTAAATTGGCAGCTTTAAAAGACCAAAAATATAACATCCCAAACAGATTAAAGGGCATATCTGCAAATAAGACTTCAGATTTTCTGGAATCCTTGAACAAAAATAAGTGTTTGACATCATTTCAGATTTGCCACAACTGAAAAAATACATAAATATGACTTTCCGAGTATATTTAAGGGTAATTCGCGACGATATACTTAAAGAAGGGCTTTTTAAAACTATGATAGTGTGAAATTAGGGGCGATCCAAGAACTAAAATTAGTTTTTGAAACGATGTGCGGACTGATTTACCTTCGAATATTTGGAAAAATACCATTTCGAGCGCATCTATGGGAATATTGGGACTTTATTATTAGGAATCGTTTTAAGGCTTAAGAATCGGCAAAATTAAGAACGATCCTTGAACAGAAACGCGATTTTAGCTTACTTACCTTCAAAAATCTGGAAAATTATAACATTTTTAGTGGACTGAGGCCAAATTCGGTCCTGGCTTTAAGCTATGAGGTTTTTTCCGAAAAAGTTCTTCCGCGCAGATTCATGAAAAAAACGGGTGGTCATACTTAGGGAAGTCCTTTAGTGTTGAAATTTGGTAGAATGTCAGCGGATTTAAGATCATAAAATGGGTGTTTGCATTTGTTTACTCTGTACCAAAGGTACACAGGGAGTATTGAGTTTGTTTAAAAGTCTGTAACAGCCAGAAGGAAGCATCTCCGAACCTATAAAAATTTAAGGGATAATCTGTCAAATACCATGAAATAAACTAGGGATGCAAACCGGTTCTGCACCGAACCGAACCGCTTATTCCAGCTGGCGATCCGATCCGCAAAACGAACAAACTTTCTTTCAGAAATGCTGAACCGAACCAAAAACCAGAATTAAAAACGGTTCGGTTCAATTCTCTGAACCTTGGGGAATTTGAATCGATTCCCCAAAATAATTTTTATACATTTCGTTCGACGCTCTAAATATTTAGCGATGCCGGCGAACTCCTCATCTAAATGTCATCAATCTTTATTTTTTCTCTAGTAGACAATATTTTAAATATTTTGTGGTAATTCTTTACCATAATTCAATCTTGGACAGAAGTTTTTTCTTATATAATATGATAAATAGGTAAGATGCATGGTAAATATTCTTTTCTAGCTGACATTCTCTCTTTCCGAAGGACATTCCTCTAGAAACTTATAGACGAATCCTGTAAATCCGACATAATAAACTTTGGCCATTCTTCTAAGGGCTTTAAAGATATTCAAAAGGATTATAGGAATTCAATTTCAAAAGTGTTCGAAAAGTCAAATTACTGCAAAAAATCATAATATTTCATAACGTGCCTTTATGAACCACTGAACCGAACCGAAACCGCGGTTCAGTTAGCTCCAAAAACCAAGTAATGAACCGAACCGGCGGTTTAGAAACTGTGTGAACCACTGAACCGAACCAGTACTTATTTTTGAGTGGTTTGCATCTTTGAAATATACTGAACCTACGGTTCAAAAACTCTGTAAACCAGCTAACCGAACCAGTTCTTATATCCAATCTTTTTGCAACTCTAGGCTTAAGGGTAGTTATATAAATATAGTACTAAACTAGTGAGTTTTTACCAAAGAATGTACAAATTTAAAGGTTTGATACAGATAACCTTGATTGATGTAGATTAATGTACCAATTTCGAATTAACGATCTTAATCTTCATCTTATTCGGGGGTTGGTTGGGATTTGACGGTAAAAGATATGCTCATATCTCTATCTTTCAGATATTATTTTAAGCATTAGAAAGATCAACCTACATTCAACTCAGAAATCGGAAAATGATTTTGGGAAACACCTTCAAAAATGTATTCTCGCGTTGTTCAGAATAGCAAAGTTATACATTAAAAAAATAGTTTATTCAATCCGTAGGTTATCCTTAAAAGCTTTTGAGAAAACGTGTCCACCTAAATAAATCTTCACCCTAAATATCTTCCACTCAATTGAAACTATGATACAAAATTCTGCCTATTTTTTGTGAACGAAAAAAACATGAACATTTTCTAGCAGCAATATTTAGCTACTCTTAAAATGATTTAAAACTCGCATGCAGTTTCTTAGCCCATACCATTTGTACATACATTCTCTCATCTTCTTTTCGATTAACATTTTGATTTTCTCCTAAAATAATCGCTTTCCTGACAGCGGAGCATTCTTGAGCTCTTTCAAGTATGACTCATGTCTTGAGACTCTGGCACAGCTTTTGTGCTTAACAAAGAATATCCATTACTCATAATAACAGGCTTCGTCCCTTCATCATTATGATGACCATGATGATGATTGACAAACGATCATTTCAAAAGAGAAAGATTGTGGCTAATTGAAACTGAGATTGCAGAGGAGAGATCAGATTGGTTCTAGGGATAAGTTCGGAATGCATTAAACCTAAAAATAATGGAACATGTGTGCAACACAACAATCAAAGCAAGAAGTAAATATAAATACGAACTGAACTGAGCAGCGCAGTAGTTCAGTCAGTTCATTGACTTTTCTTTTCCAAACAAAAACAAAAGCCCAAACAATTTGCCTTTTGCTTTTCATTTTCTCCCTCCGCATTAACAAATTGGGTACGCACGCGTCATGTGAAGGTTAAGAGGTACAAAAAAGGGGGCGTGGCATGGCTCGATCAGCGTAACAAGTTAGATGTTGTTACGGAGTCGTGGGCTTTGGTCTTTGGCCCAGTGTTTTGGTATTGTTATTACGGTAACATAACCCTAAAGGTTACAATTACTTTTGCCATTAGCTAATTGGCCAAATTTTGAAGCGTTTTGTTACGCAGGCAAGATAGTTGAGTTTTGTGGTCTACAAGATCATGAATTTTGTGTGCGACATGCTCATGATATTGTGGATGATGCAGGGAGACAACTAGATAGTGGCATTAAGCACGATTATAGCAATATGTTCAAGAGTCGTGACAATTGTGTTAGTTTCAACAAGCACAAGAAGAATGTCTAGCGATGAATTAGTTCACAATTCTTCTTCGTCTCATTTGGACCGATATTTCAATCACAACCGCTTGACGGTCTTGGACGCTTCAAATTTATGTCTGCAACTCGCCTTTGTCTTGTGCGAGCTGGCATCTATAGCATCCCATTATCTTCCAGCACCTGGCTTTCCATCTCAGTTGCGGTCGTCCCCTCCAGGCTCTTTTCCCAAGATCGCTTGCCTTTTGTTTGTACACTTTTTATACCCGTTACTCGTAGAGAGTAAAGGGGTATACTAAAGTCGTGCAAATGTATGTAACAGGCAGAAGGAAGCATCTCCGATATCATAAAGTATATATATTCTTCATCAGCATCAACAGCCGAGTCGATATAGCCATGTCCGTCTGTCCGTCCGTCCGTCCGTCCGTCCGTCCGTCCGTCTGTCTGTCCGTCCGTCCGTCTGTATGAACACCTAGATCTCAGAGACTAGAAGAGCTAGAGCAACCAAATTTTATACGTAAGCTAGTATTGTCTCTAGGCAGATCAAGTTTGTTTCAAATTTTGGTCACGCCCCCACCCGCCCCCGCAATAAAAAATAATGAATAACTCCCACAATTTTTAAGATATCGAGCTCAGATCGAGATTTTGCAGTGTAGTCTATGTGGCCAATATCTACAATCTCACAAATTTTCAAAAGGATCGGATAATAAATGGCCGAGTTAAAAAAATGTTGCATACTTATCCGAGCTGAGCTGAGTAACGGGTATTTCGAAGTCGGGTAGGGCCGACTTTAACTTACGCTCTCGTTTTGATAGAGCTTGATAATCCATACGGGTATCATGTCATATCCAGTGCAGCCGCTGTTGTTTTATACGCTTGTTTTTGTCCCCATAGAGCTCGGACTATGTGATTCATTCGAATACGAAATTTTTCGCCAAAGTTTAGAGGTCCTTAAACCCTCAAGAGCTTTTCCCTCGAACACGCCAACTGTCTCCTCATCCGCTGCAGCTAATGTCCATGCTTCTGCGCCGTATTGCAGGCCTGGGATGATAAGCGACTCTGCTCTTAGACTGCCTACTGAGCCCGTATTGGCATCGGTTTGCAAGAGTAGATCTTATTCGGATTTCCAGACTGATGCGGTTGTCGGTGGCCATCATTGTTCCGAGGTGAGATAGCTTTAAAACTGACGGAGGTGATAGCATAGAAACCGATGGACGGACAAACGGACATGGCTTAAGCAAATCTCTAATGGGTCTTCTCCAGGATATGTCGTAATATGAATATCTGGACTATGGTGGATTTGCCAGGTCTAAATCTTTACAGATAGGTAATCGGTTCGCTCATTCTTGGCTTCAGACGTTCGCATTGGATGCATGACAGAACCTTCTAGGAGACTGATCCTACGGCAATTGGCGCAAACTCCAGTGTCTTTTCTTTAAAATATTGAACAAAGAACACTTAGACTAGAATCTTCGGGCATGCTCTTTTCGGACCATATTCTGGATATTAGTTGAAGCATGCGCCTTAACAATTCCTGGCTGACAGACTTCAAAGTTCAGCGGGCAGCTCATCAACGCCAAAAGCACACAGAGTATAATAAGTTTGTGCAAAAGTATGTAACAGCCAGAAGGAAGCATCTCCAACTCCAAAAAGTATATATATTTTTGATCAGCATCAACAGCCGAGTCGATATAGCCATGTCCGCCTGCCTGGTTGTATGTATGAACGCACGGACTTCTGAGATGGTAAGAGATAGAGAATTGACTTTTATGGGACAAAAACATCTTAAACTCTTATTTTCAAGTTTCGCCACGCCCCCTCCCGCCCCCGAAATTTAAGAAAAACGTCATATCTCCCACAATTTTAATAAAAGAAGGGTTCTGCCTTTCGGACATATTTAATAATCAGTATTTCGACGAAGGAATGGTTAAGATCGGATGAGTGGTAGTCTAGTTATAGGAAAAACAATAATTAATGATGGGCAGCACTGGCTGGAACAGCGATGGGCAGCACTTAACACATCTTATCACTTTGTGTGGTAATTGAAAAATTTGCAAGGTACGGAGTATGTTATAGTCGGGCTTAACCGTCTGCCTTACTTGTTTTTATACCCTTGCAGACGGTATATTGAAATTGTCCAGATGTTTGTAACCCTTAGAAGGAAGCATTTCCGACCACATAAAGTATATATTTTCTTGACGAGCTGCGTCGATATAGCCATGTCCGTCCGTCTGTTTCTATGCTCTCTCCTCAGACAGTTTTTAAGCTATCGTGACCAAACTTTTGCACGAAGTCCTCTGTTACAAATACGCTGCACATTTGTCGGAACCGGCCATAATATATTGGAGCGATCGGTCGAAAAACTAGTTCTAGTGAGAAAACTTTTTTGTTTTCAATTTAAACGTCTCCAAATTTCGTATTTACTAGTTTGCTATGCTTCTCCATGATTCTGCCAAGTTTGGTCGAAATCTACATCTATATAGTATAGCTGTCCGAGAAAAGTAGGGTTAGAAAACTAGTCTTAGTGGGAAAAACTTCTTTGTTTTCAATGTAAACCTTTTTAAAATTTGCACACTTTCATTTCATAAGCTTTCACACAATTCATCAAAGTTTTGTCAAAATCGGAAGACTATAGGTTATAGCTGTCATAGGAATGATTGGTCAAGAAACTAGTTTTAATAAGAAAAACTTCTTGGTTTTCAGAGAAAATGCCTCCAAACTTTGTTCTTCATATTTTACTTTGCTTTCCCATGATTCTACATATATTGGTCGAAATCGGTCATCTATTTGGTATAGCTGAAATAGAAAAGTAGAGTCTGAAAAGTAGTATTAGTGAGAAAAACTTGTTTGTTTTCAGTGAAAATGTATTTGAAATTAGTTAGAACAAGTAGCCCAGAATTTGGAATTTTCCAAATCGGAAGCAAACTTGATCTGTGTACGGTACACAGCTACCTTCATGCAAAAATTTGTGGCTCTATCTCTTATAGTCTCTGAGATCGACGCGTTTATACAGACAGACGGACGGACAGACGGATATGGCTATATCAACTCGGCTGTTCTTGCTGATCAAGAATATATATATAGTACTTTATGGGATCGGAAATGTTCTCTTCTCCCTGTTACATACATTTGAACAACTTCATGATCAACCTTTTCCCATTTTCAATGGAATCAGGGTATAAAAACGTGCTGCAAGGGTACACAAGCCGAAATTAACTTTCCTCTAGTTCTACATCGTTTGAACAACCCTGCAAAACAGGCCAAGTAATAAAAATTTGAGCAAACCAGCCCTAGATAGTGACTCGAGCACCACTGAACCGAATCGAAACCACAGTTTGGTTTGTTGCGAACCTTGTTTACTTGTGACTACTTCAGTTGCCCGCCAGCGATTTGCAGCCCAGGTAATCGCAAAAACAACATCATCCCATGAACTCAACCTCAAATCGATGAATGCACCAGTTAACCTCTTAACCGTGCCCGAGAGACTATATAAAATTAGCCTGGCGAAGTGGTTGAAATTGCTCAGCCAGCCGAAAATAGTTTGGTGTGGCCCCTGTTGAATGAAGCGTTAAGTGTTTGGGTGTCACAGACAAAACCAGAATTATGTATTATTAGAGTCCAAGTCAGGCTAATGACCTACATTTCGCAAAGCGACTGGAACAACTAAACAGCCAGAGTTATTACAATGAGACGAGATGAGTTGGCGCAACTTGAGGATGAGTGATGGAGAAATTTTAATTGTGACCAGACTGTGGTGTCTGGAAAGAAGTGAGTGGACAGGCCTATGCAATTAACTTTAAGACTAACGGCAGTTCGTTGAGATGTTTGCTAGTTAGTTAAGTGAAGATTAAAAGTGGAAGTTTTAAAAGGCTTGAGTCAGAACAATCAGCGGAATTACCAACCAGAGCCGCCTTCTAACTACAAAATGCAGCAGTAAACTACTTGAGTTTTATTGAGAAGTCATTAAAATACCATTATACCCAAAAACATTTTAACATTTTAAGATAAACCAGATATAAAGAAATCTTTATGTGCTTTCCGATGCCTGGATGTGAAGTCATTATATTCAAATCATATGCTAAATTATACCATTGCTGCTCACTCAAAATGTTCCACTTCCAACGCTAACCCCTTTAAAGGTGTCTGCTCCATATAAGCCAAACTCATGTGAACACCTTTGGTGGAGGGGGGCTAATCGAATGACAAACCTAGAGAATATATTGCAAAAAAAGCTACGAATCATTTGCATAGAAAGATGAATATTTGTGTCAGAGACACACACGGGCGGGCTGTGGGGGATTGCAAGTGGAGCAAATTTAAACGGTAAAAGCGCCATCGCCTCACGATTCTTTTTTTTCTTATGGAGAGAGAGAGCCTCATCAATGGGGCGAACGCAAATAGAAGCTTGTTTGAATAACTTCAAAGTGTGTGTGCGAGTGTGCGTGTGTGTGTGTCTGCATAATCCAGAAAGTGTTAACGAAGGGAAAACGAGGGAGTACGGAAGTTGTTGGCGGCTGCATTTTGCCTTTATCTGCTGCCCAGCCTCAAACTTCACTTGTCTGCATTGTATAAATATTTGTAGAAACTAGAGCGAGCGGGGGAGCGACTGCATCTCGGGCACACCATGTGTATGTTTAGGCATGGAATCTTGATTACTCTCTCTCCACCATTACCCATTTTCATTTTCTGTTATCTTTTGCGTTCCGAGTAAATATGAATCGTTGACACACATTTGTTGTCATATCTATGCTAAAATTTTGTTTGCTTTTGTTTTTTGTATGTTTTTGCTAAAGATAAAAAAGGCTAACAAATATTTAAATTTTCGAGATAGTACTCCGCATATTTATATTTCTTAATTGAGAAATTTTTACAGAAATATACAGTATTTGGTGTTGTAACCAAACTATCCAAGATTTGCATTGAAAGGTCGTTTCCCTGTGCGAAATTTAAGGAAAGAGCAAAGACAAGCTCTGAGAGTCATAAAAATATATGGCTTTGTTTCGAATTCAGACACTGTTGGTGATTTTTCCAACTTAAAGTTCACAATTTTATATGAAAAGTAGGAAAAATGTCTGAATGAATGAATGTATTGAATCACTTGTCATTGCGCCATCGGTTCCCACGGGTTAAGCAATTCCTAGTAACCGTGAACTTTCAAAGATTCCTACGAGCTGGATATTCTGGAAGGAATAGAAGAGGAGAATTCGTAAAGAAAAACTCTTAGGAGCTATCGTGGCTTAGTACCGATAAGATTAGTATTGACACCGTTAATAACATTTTTGATATTCCTGTATATATACGTTTTTAGGAATTATTTTGTACAAGATTTGATACAAATTCATATTTTAAAATTACTTTATCGCTACCGGCTACTTTTTCCCATCTTTCCGGCAATGTATGTATCGAAAAAATAAAGCGTCTTTCGATGCAATCCACGAATCTATCTAATTTGGAAGTTCTTCAAAAGAGCGAATCTTCTAATCCTCAAGGGCATTCGTCATAGACCATAACTAATGGTTGTCGGAAAACTCATTGTCTGGGCTACACGGCGGGTGGGGTAGGACTTCACATTTTAAGATATTTTTTGACCGGCAGCATAGCAACAACAAAATTACCTTGAAGTGCCTTTGCTCTTATTCTCTCCGTTTTTTACTTAAGTGCTTTACTCAAACCCATCAATTGAATTTGGTACAGTTGATTTGTGATGGTTTAAACCGGTTGTAGCAGCTAATAGCTAACCACGCCCAATTGGTGCCGCCAAATACATACTTGACCTTGACACCGTAAGTGTTAGGCTTTGGCGAAGATGTTGGCATATAGCCATATGATATTTTGCGCTTTACATAGATTATCATTATGATCCCAGCTGGCCCGCCAATTCTGTTTTATTGGCAGACAAACTATGTTGTTTACACTTCAGCGAAACGACACATACTGAAAAAGAAAGGTTATCACTTTTAGAATATCAAATTTGTGCCATGAAAATATGACCTACCTACCGAGCAACTTCTTCTGTTATCCTGACGGTTTTGGACGACTGACTGATGTGTTCTACAAATCACTTTCAACCCAAACTCGACTCAGTTCCCAAACAGTTTGTGTCGTTTTAAGGGGGTGCTCTAGTTTAGAATTTGGATAAAAATATGATTTTTTTTTTATTTAAGTAATCTACATATCGCCCCTTTTCACTGGGCATCATATCTATCATTTCTGGAAAATTTTGTCGTGTCCATTGACAAATCATCATTTTGTTAACATTCACAGCGATACATGTACAAAACCAGTCGATGCTTTGATGTTGTTTATTATTATTTGGCTGAAGGGTTTCTAATTGTGAAGAAGGTTAT
>JAWNNO010000459.1:0-72174 GCA_035044985.1 Lordiphosa fenestrarum | reverse complement strand
TTGAAGAGTCAACGCATCTCCTCTTTTCCAGAGCATGGTACTCAGGATACAGTTGAGCTCTTTGAACGATTCGAATCAGGAAGTGAAGTCCTCCACGAATGTTCTCAGACGAAAGCTGAGGCGACTTTATTTTGTTGATGAATTTGTGCACATATCCAAATATGCGCTGCATCATGCCGAATGAGTTTATGTATTTGAAATACAACGATATGTCAACCCGATCGGTTGACAGCATGACCTTGTGTCGAACCTCTGGAAGTTTGCTTTCCGGCAGGCAATACTCTGGCCATCCGCTTCTTGGCCGCTGCAAAAACGATGGGCCATTCATCCACAAGGTTGAGTGTAAAAGCTCCTTCGGTGCAGCTCCCTTTGACAGTATGTCAGCCGGATTCATGGCTGTTGGAACATAATGCCATTCCATTCCCGCTGTCAGCTGCTGTATGGCACAGATCCTGTTGGCCACGAAAACGTTGAATTTGGATGGCTCATCCTTCAGCCAGGAAAGAACCACGGATGAATCCGACCAACAATGGAACTCACAGTCAAATAGCTCCATTTTTGAGATTTCAGCCACCAGTTGTGCGAGCAGAGCGGCAGCACAGAGCTCAAGCTTAGGTACTGTGAGGGTTTTTAAAGGCGCAACTCGGGCCTTTGAACAAAGTAGGTGCACTTGAACACCATTTTCCGCCAGGGATCGAACATAAATACATGTTCCGTAGGCCTCGAGACTGGCATCACAAAAAGCATGTACCTCGAAGCTACCTTTGGACTGCAATACGTAGCGAGGAAATGTTGCATGCTCTACATTGGCGAAGTCTTTGCAAAATCCAGACCAAGACGCTTCTAACGACTGCGGCAAGCTTTCATCCCATTGCAACTTGTCTCTCCACATGCGTTGCAAGATGATTTTCGCTCTGGTCAGGGTAGGTCCGATCAGCCCAAGTGGATCATAGCATCTTGCGATGGTGGCCAATACAGAGCGCTTGGTGTGTTTGCCAGAGCCAATCTGTGGAGCAAAGGTGAGAGAGAACATGTCGTTATGCGGTGCCCAGGCCAGCCCAAGCGCTTTGGTCACATCGCTGCCGTCATAAAATTTAAGAAGGCTTTCTTTGTCTTCCTCTGGGACATCCTGAA
Source organism: Lordiphosa fenestrarum (assembly GCA_035044985.1). Taxonomy (NCBI): domain Eukaryota; kingdom Metazoa; phylum Arthropoda; class Insecta; order Diptera; family Drosophilidae; genus Lordiphosa; species Lordiphosa fenestrarum. Next base: position 71,040 of record JAWNNO010000459.1, on the reverse strand, counting down.
GTACATCATGCGAGTTGGAGCACCACTTTCTCAACCGAAAGTGCCCCCGAGCAAGAAGATGTTTGGTTTGATGCATGATGTCTCGAACTTCTTCAACAGAATTGCCTCCTGCTATCATGTCGTCAACGTAAAAGTTCCTCAAGACGACTATCGAGCCCAATGGAAACGATTCGGACTCGTCCATGGCCAGTTGATGCATGGCACGTATAGCAAGAAACGCAGCAGGCTTCGTCCCATAGGTGACCGTGTCCAATTTGTAAACTTGGATGTCTTCCTCAGGAGAGTCACGCCACAAGATACACTGGAGCATGTTATCAGGAGCAGAGACCCGAATGCATCTGTACATTTTACAGATGTCACCTGTAAGACCAATGGGAAAAGTACGAAAGCGAATGAGAATATGGAAAAGATTGGCCTGAATTGTGGGTCCTGCCATAAGTAGTTCATTTAATGAGAACCCAGAAGTTGTCGCTGCGGAGCCGTCGAATACAACTCTCAGACTTGTTGTGGTGCTGTCTTCTTTGACCACGCAATGGTGCGGCAGGAAATATTTGCATTCATGAACATCTGCTTTAGGAACAATAGACATATGCTTAAGGGTCAGATATTCCTTTATAAATGCTGCGTATTTTGCCTTGAGATTCGGGTTGCGATTCAGCTTTCGCTCCAAGTTTTCAAATCGATGCCTGGCCTGCAGGTAGGAGTCTCCCAAAGACTCCAATCCGCGCTTCATTGGCAAGCGAACGGAATATTCCCCAGAGTGCAAGCGAGTGTAATGCTTCTTGAAATGCTCCTCACATTGAAGCTCCTCTTTTGTGGCCTTAGCAATTGGCTCAAAGGCATGCTCCACTTCCCAGAAACGACGCACCAAATCGTCCAGCCGAGTGCTGGGATAGGTGCGATCCGATGATCTTTGGCTGGCGACGAACGATGAGAGTTTAGGGGTCCGATGACCGCCACCCGATAGGATCCAGCCAAGATGCGTTTTTTGTAGCAATGGTAATCCGGGAGCCAGTTGAATCTGCCCCACGCACAACAACTCGAAAAAGAGACCTGCTCCGATGAGCAAGTCAATCCGTTGTGGCAAGTGAAACGATGGATCAGCAAGCTTTATATTTGAGGGAACGTTCCAAGTGGTAGTGCTCACTGACATGCCAGGCTGATTGTCAGTAATCGTTTGCGCAATGATGGCAGTGAGGCTGGTTGCGAAATCTGAAGTCCGCGACTTCAGGACGAGATCGACTGAGTATCCTTCAGTTGAGAATTTGGTATCTCCAATACCTGAGACTGCAGCCTGCGATTTAGTTTTACGAAGTTGAAGTTGGTTGGCGAATCGAGTTGTAACAAAGTGTATCTGAGAACCTGAGTCCAAAAGTGCACGGCAAGGAACGAGTGTGCCAGCACGGTTTTTGATTAGGACAACGGCAGTGGCTAATAGCACAACATCAGACGAAGAGTTAGATATAAGGGCTTGAGGCAAGGAGGGCGACATAGGCTGTGATGTGGCAGATTGGGACGAAACTTGAGTTTGAGTAGCGGGTGACGACACACGACTATAGTGCAAAAGAGTGTGATGATTTAATTGGCAAGTGCGACAAGAACCAGATTTGCAATCCCTCATTTGATGGCCTTTTTTCAGGCAGTTAAGGCACAACGAAAGCCTTTTAGCCTCCTTATGTCGAGCGATTGGCGATAAGTGTTCGAAACGTTTGCAATGATAAATCTGGTGATCTGTGCCATTACATATTATGCACGTACTTGACGACGTCTTTGCAGCCACAAACGATTTTCTCTGCGTACTCACAGTTTTTCCGGATTTTACAACCTGACCATCATGCTCCTGCATGGCGTGCTGCACATTTTCAAGCGTTCGGCATCGCTTCTCCAGAAATGTCGATAATTTCTCCCAGGATGGCATCTCGTTGATCGGAGAACTTTCCTCCCATTTGCTCTGAGTGTTCTTGTCCAGCTTCTGGAGCAAAGTTTGCACGAGAATGCAGTCAGCCACTTCTTCCTTAGTAGCAAGCGATTCCAATGCTCTGAGGTGTGAAGTGACCTTGTCCGTCAGCTCGCGTAGCTTGCCCATAGACTCGTCTGCCTTGCCCAGCCCAAATATCTCCCTGATGTGTGCCTGTAAAATGAGACGTTTATTATCGAATCTCTTTTGAAGAATGTTAATAGCAATGTTGTAGTTAGCCTGATTGATTTCCAAAGAGCTGATTGTGTCCAGCGCAGTGCCAGTCAAGCAGGAACGAAGATGTTGCAGCTTTTCGATAGGAGAAATATCCGCCTCCTTGTCAATTACAGAAGTGAACATTGCGAAGAAACTGGCCCACTCTGTATATGCCCCATCGAATTTAGGCAGCTCCAGCTGAGGCAAGCGCGACCGATTGGCCATAACCACTACTGATTGGGACTCGTTTGTATTCACTCTGAATGTGGAACAATGCTGAGCCGGCTCACGTTTGCCAAGTTCACGCTGGAGAGTAGCTCTCAGGCTCAACAAAATGGAATCAAACCTGGCAGGCAGCTCACTAGATATTGAATCAAAATGCAGCTCCTCCAAACTTGTATGCGCGATGACGAAATTCGATTTCAGCTCGTTCAGTGATTCCAGCAATCCCCTTAGACCATATTCATCCATGCCTTGCAGCCTCTGAACATCCATCTCAGCACAAATAGCATTAAGCCGGTCGAATTTAGCATTTGTTTTGAGATTTAAAAACGCAACCCGGTCTATAGGGGTGCTTCCACTGGATGCGGCAGCGGAGCCGTACGATTCACTAGGCGGAGCGGTATTAGCTGACGTTTCGTTATGTGGAGTCTGGTTATCCATGTTGACGATTTCCAATAATTAAATAATGGCAACTTGCAGCTTATGTTTGTTGGGCGCACGCGTGTGTTCGCGACGAGAATAATTTTCGACTGCTTTTCTGCAGCTGCGGCAACAAGAACACGCGATCACCGTTATGTTGAAAGGCAAAGCGAATAACCGTTCAATTTCGAGATTGTTCTGTGCAGCTAGGCAAAAGTCTTTGCTTTGCAGCGACCAAAGCAGAAGGCGAAAGCAAAGATGAAAAGATAACGGATTGGCACGCACAAGCACACGTTCGCAGTTCTTGTGTGTGTGTGTGATCTTTTTTCTGCACTGATTGAAACCGTATTTGTTTTCATAAGCACGGTGCACACAATTTTAAAGTTAATTTAACAATTTTTGGAAATGTTTATGCACAATATTATAACACCACGGCGATCACGTCGGGGTCACCAAAATGTTGGAAGCTGCCGAGCTTTTTCGACAACTTTGATAAAAAGAAAGTTCCAATAAATTCCTCTTCATCAATTACATTTACTTTATTATATAAATTCCACAAAATCAATAGGCCGTGGCCGTGGGTAAATTGGCATATACGAAATTGGTTGATCGCAAAGATGCTGCTGCACTCGGTGGCTCTCAGATTACAAGATTACTCATTAGCAATGCAAAAGATTAGCAGCTAAGCACAAGAGTATTTGAGTATGTATGACAGTTAGAATTGTGAGTGGGTTTGTTTACATATATAAGAGCGCAACAACAAGCTTTTGACTTAGTTTAAGAGAGAACAGATTTGAAGAGAATTAAATACTAATTGGAACCAGCTGCTGCTCCGAACATCCTCCCCCCCGTTGAAAGGACAGGACTTTCAACAGAATCTTCAACGGGAAGGACGCACAGCTTGTTGACTGCCCGTCTAATGGTTCCAGTGGGTGTGCGCAAATCTGCAACTCTGACCACACCGTCAGATCCAGCGATGGTCTCGATAACTCGTGCTAGTGGCCATTTTAGAGGCGGCAAGTTCTCGTCCTTCACGCACACAATGTCGTTGACCTGGATTGAGCGTTTGGGGGTGCGCCACTTTGCGCGCTGCTGGAGAAGAGTTAGATATTCTTCGCTCCAGCGCTTCCAGAAGAGCTGTTGAACCAAAGTCGCGCGTTGCCAGCGATCGAGACGGTTGAAGTTAAGTGGCGCCAAGTCGGGTTCAGGAAACGCCATAGGTGGACGACCAGTTAGAAAATGTCCTGGTGTAAGGACCCCAAGATCCTCAGGATTCTCTGAAAGGGATACAAGAGGGCGAGAATTAATTATTGCCTGGATTTGGCAAACCAAGGTTCGCAGCTCGTCAAAGCCAAGAAGAGCCGATCCCATCGAACGATATAAGTGTTTTTTGGCCATCTTAACTGCGGCCTCCCATAAGCCGCCGAAGTGGGGTGAGCGAGGCGGGATAAAACGCCAATCGAATCCATTGTTGAGGCAGTGAGCAAAGACCTCATCCCAATGCTTTTCGCTTAGAAATAAGCGACGAAGGTCATCTAGCTCGTTCTTTGCGCCTACGAAATTAGTCGCATTGTCCGACCAAATGCATCTTGGTATGCCGCGAGTAGCTACAAAACGCTTGAGAGCGCTTAAAAAGGCCGCAGTAGAAAGATCCTTTACCAATGCCATCCAAACGGCTTTGGTGGCAAAACAGATGAAAACGCTGATGTAGCATTTTTGCGGAGCCTTATTTCGCACCTCCGGCTTGTAGTAAAAGGGCCCGCAATAATCAACGCCCGTAACGGTGAATGCCTGTGAATCCTGGATGCGCTCCTTGGGCAGGTCAGCCATGATGTGCTCGATGAGACGAGGTCGGGATCTGCAGCATATAACACACTTGCGCAGTGCCCGCGCAACGGTTTTCATACCACCAATAGGCCAGAACTGCAAGCGAATAGAGCCCAGTAGAGACTGTGGACCAGCGTGGTGATGCTTGCGATGCAGATGAGTGATGATTGCGAAAGTTAAAGGGTGATCCTTTGGCAAAATGATTGGGTGGCGCGCGTCAAAGCCAAGAGTTGAGTGACGTAGCCGGCCCCCAACGCGTATCAATCCAAACTCATCTAAAAATGGTGATAGGGAAGCCATATTGCTTGAAGAGTCAACGCATCTCCTCTTTTCCAGAGCATGGTACTCAGGCAATACTCTGGCCATCCGCTTCTTGGCCTTCTTCCAACGTTTTTGCAGCGGCCAAGAAGCGAATGGCCAGAGTATTGCCTGCCGGAAAGCAAACTTCCAGAGGTTCGACACAAGGTCATGCTGTCAACCGATCGGGTTGACATATCGTTGTATTTCAAATACATAAACTCATTCGGCATGATGCAGCGCATATTTGGATATGTGCACAAATTCATCTGCAAGTGTGTGTTTTTCGTGTGTGTATGTTTATGTGTATGTATATGTGTGTAATGTAGGCTTAGTTGCTAATAAATTATTTATGATTGTAACGAGTTACCCAGTAAACAGTGGATGTAACTCAGAAACTGCCGTTGCAATTACTGCGTCCAGGTGCGATGTCGGGGTTCTCCCGATATATGTATTAGAGCTGTCACTCATTTAGCCTATCACTTTTCGATTTGCCAAGGTGTGACGAAGACTTTCAATCGATGGCGTGGTCTTCTTTTGCTTCCTGTGCCCCAGCGCCCCAGCGCCTTCTTCAATGCTCCTGCGCCTCTGTATGTACATAAGTAAGAACGTGCGGGTTTTAAAAGATGAATTCTACTTTTTTTTTTTTGGTACACAATGAATCTTTGCATTCAAGTGTTCATGTATATGTGTTAAACACTTGCAAGTCATTCTTTCCCAGTTGTTACTTACATTGAGATATAATTCAATCATACACCGGTGGTAAATGCGATGCACTCATGCAAAACACATAAGGATGAGTATATGTAGCCGCTCTATTTAACTTTTCAACTGCGCTCAAAATTTTTGTTGCCATTTTTTTTTCACTTGTAAAAATTATTTTATTAATTTGCTGTCCGAACAACCTTCACGTTCCAATGACGATAGGAGAATGAGAACAATAGGAAGTCAAACCAACCCAATACAAGTCGACTTTTGGTTGCTGCAACAATTTCCCATTGTCGGTCGGGTTTTCTTTTGTCCACCACATATTCCATGTAGTTATTCACCTTATTCGTGTTTTTTCCACATATACCATGTAGATCCCAAACCATGCAACTTACTTCCTACACCTACCCCATTGTACATTGTGTGCGGGTATATGTATTGTGTCATTGTACCAGAGAGCAACACTTGTTACGGGGTTGTAAAACAACCTGGGCCATAAATAGTACCTCGACTATTTTTTGTAGCTCCCCCTAAATGAAGTAAAATTCAACGTGTTGCGACGAATTGGGTTAGAACTCAAAATTTTTCCTCTTTCACTTTTCCATGTAGCGATAAAACTTGTCATGATGTACCTTCATGCTTCTGCGTTTCCACACCTATGCATGTAAATAAACATTTCTTTTAAAATACATGCACTATTTGAGAGATGATTTCCACCAAGGTAAGAAGCAAAAAGGTCGCAACACGGGCTGAGGGCTACCGACTGCGCCAGTTATGGTTTGGACCCCAGGCTGTTTCCTCCCTGGCTGTTAAAGGTTTGTCTTTTATAAATTTTCGGTGCGTTACAAATTCTTGTCTGTGTCTGATTTTTACAATCATTGTTCTGGCTTTTTCTTTTTAACTTGACGGGTCTCTCCTGGCTATCTCGTTGTTCCTTTCCCCTTCCGATTTCTCTTCGTAGGCAATTCTGTGTTCCCAGGGTAACCAAAGGTATATCGTATATCCGGTAACTCGCGCTAGCACAAAACGAAACCAATGCTTGAAGCGGTTAGCATAAGGAGAACCGTTGCAAGTTTAACGGGTACAATGACAAGCGACGAAATCGGGCGCTAGAAATTTGCTGGCGAATTTAGACTGAATGTATATATATATATGTTTCACATCCAAGTTGTTCAAATAATAATATATGTATGTAATTTCTCAAATATAAATTTAATGCAAAATCAATTTTGAACCACCTCACTCATGTACGAATCACTTGGCAACACAATTATGCATGTGAGTATGTGTGTTTGTGCATTTAATAATGCCTATAATGTTTTGCACACTACGAGTACATATGTACTGACAATTTATTTTGCACTTCTTATTTTACTTCCCTGATAATGTTGGTAATCCATGTAGTTCAGCACAGCCAAAGTAATCCAAAGTACGTAACAGAATCCAAGCAAAGTCCAGGGAAAAAATCCAAAGGTCAAATCCAATTTACGGTCCAGTTGGCAAGTGAGTCCACCCGGGGCCGCCAAAAAATGTCCAGCCAAAGTGCAAGGAATTCTGGGGTCGGATCTCGATACGTGTATTCTTCAACTGGTCACTCGACAACTTGTTCTTCTAACAAACTTCACTTTACCACACCAGACTTTACGCCTTCAGCTCAATTTCGCAAATGATTTAATAAGTAAATACAAAAGGAACTTAAACCTACTGAGCGCACGCATTGGCTCGTGAGTGAGTATGTAGATAATTTCAAGATAAATGAGAGCGATAGAGCAAAGATTACAGATGAGATTAGATTTAAGAGAATTGAGTGACTTCATTTAGAATGACTTAAACTATCTCGAAGATGCTATTATAACTTAATTTTTACTTCGTGAAATAACTCAACATGTATCTTATACGTATACGTACATATAAATATGTTTATTTTGCCAGATTTGTTTTTTTGTTTGGTGCGAGGGCTGCTGTTTCCGGATTTACTTAAATTGTTATCAATACTTTGCCAGTTTCGTTGATCTAAGCTTTCCTTGATCAGCCTCGTGTCTGTTCTTCTTCGGAGCTCACTACTGACACAACACCGGATTCTTAATTCGCATATACACTTTATATATAAATTTTTGCGCGGAGCACTAGTTTGGTTGTTCTGCTTCTTACGAGGGTTGGAGAGAATTGATTTTGTATTTATCTCAATAAATTGCCCTACCAAATACCAAAAATAGAACTAAAAATCTTAGCGCGTTTTTTTCCACGATTTTTTAAAAAATCAGGTCAAATTCGGCCGTCTAAACCAGAAGACCCCCTTAAGCATGAAGCGAGACAGAAGGCCAGTACCTCGAAACGTCGAGGTCGTTGGATCGAATTTTTAAGATTAATTTTTTTAAGATTTTATATTGTTTTATACCCTGTACCGTAGCACAGTGGTCGGACTTGTATTGAAGTATGCGACAAAAATAGTTTTACGTGTCCTTCAGGTCTATAACACAGGCCGACAAAATGGCCATATTTGTGAGGTGCAGCCTTGTCGATGTAAAAATATGTTAAATTAATGTTCACTGATTCCAAAACGGGTTTCGGTTTAGCTCCATCAGCTCTTGTTTCCAAGATATGGCGGTAAAACGATTTTGTCGAATCTTTGACACTCTAGGAATTACGGATGCCACACTTGGCATATATATTTTAATTTATGAGCTATATGCGACAGAGAACTTATCAAAGCGTCTTTAAAAAATGAAAAGCGCTATATAAGTATAGCGGAAAGCGTCTAAATTAGCCTCTAAAGTCAGACTATTCTCGATTTATATCTTTTTTATACCCTGTTCAGACTGAAAATGGGAAAAGGGGGATCATGAAGTTGTGCGAATGTATGTAACAGGGAGAAGGAAAAATTTCCGACCCCATAAAGTATTTATATTCTTGATCAGAATGAACAGCCGAGTCGATTTAGAAATCTCCGTCTGTCCGTCCGTCTGTCTCTCTGTATGAACGCGTCGATCTCAGAGACTATAAGAGATAGAGCCACACATTTTTACATGAAGGTCGACTTTTGCTGTACGCAGATCAAGTTTGTTTCAGATTTGGAAAATTCCCACCCGTCCCCTTTTATAACCAAAAAACCTAGACCTCCTCTAGAAATCCTAGAGCTAAAAAACCGTCAGATCCACAATTTAGAGCCTTGTGGTTTAGTATACATCAAGCTAGGCCCAATATCTATCTATTCTGCAAAGTACAATTAGATCGGACAAAAAACACCGGAGTTATAAGCGAAACAGTTGAGCTGATAAGAGCACCTCCTAGTTGTGGGTCAAGACTAGAAAAAAGTATTGCCTACATTTAGGATGACAATTTTGTTCCAAAAGCCAGTTACATTCATCTTCAAAAATTAAAAAACAAATAAATGAAAACGAATGAACAGGGTATTTTGTGGTCGGGAAACTCGACTGCAGCGCCTGTACTTGCTCAATTAAGGTTAGTGTGTTCACAGAATCATCTTCAATTTGATTGATAACATCCATCTGAAGTTTCTGGATATGAGATGCAGTATGATCAAGTAATCTTTGTAGATCAACTTCAGCGATTGATTCGCTTACACTAATATTACTTGGATAACTGAGAGTTTTCGCTTGCTTTACTCTGTCGTAAATGGGTAAAAAATTATTTGAAATTTTGGAGTTAATAAAACGTCGAATCAGTAAGTATTGAGCTTTTGTTAAATTGGCATCCATCGTTAGTGCAACAACTTCATACATACGTAGATACATAGAGTACAACACTCGACGTAAAGAACGCGTTTAACTCCGCTCGCAGGGAAAGGATCCTCCAAGCTCTCACACGTCTTGGTATATCTGCGTACCTGGTGAAACTGGTAGCCAGTTACTTGGAGAACCGCACTCTGCTATACGACACATCGGATGGGCGGAAATCATACAGAGTCACAGGCGGGATGCCACAGGGCTCAGTCATAGGGCCGACACTGTGGAACGTGATGTATGACGAAGTCCTTCTGCTGTCTACACCGATAGGCGTCAGTATTGTTGGCTTTGCAGATGACATCGCTATTGTCGCAGTAGCTAAAAAGCTCGAGGATGTTCAGCGCAAGACTAATGATGCCATATCGAGGGTGACCGACTGGCTAGAGGTTAACGGGTTGAGTCTGGCTCCCCATAAAACCGAATCGGTCCTTATCAGCAGCAGGAATCGTGTGGAAACTGCCCAAATAAGAGTCGGAGGCCAGCAAATTATGTCGAAGGATGCGATTAAATACCTAGGAGTTATGCTGGACCGCAGGCTTAACTTCAAAACGCACCTAGCATACTTGGAGGAAAAAGCCATGAAAGCAACGAACGCGAATCAGGCATTATGGCGAACATTGGTGGAACTCGACAAGGCAGTAGATGGCTGATCTGCAACGTAGTCAGGTCGATCATTATGTATGCAGCGCCAATATGGGCACCTGCAATGGCTGTGCCAACTTATAGCCTAGGATGCAAAAGTGCGTACAGGAGGTGTGCTCTCCGAGTTATCTGCGGCTTCCGGACGGTGTCAGAAGACGCGGCCTTGGTGCTAGCCGGAATGGTGCCGCTTGACCTGCTAGCGATGGAAAGCAGGGAGGCAGATGATCATCGACGACAGAGTACGATGACGCAATGTCAGACGAGGTGGAGTACTACCACCAACGGCAGCTGGACAAGAAGACTGTTTGCGGACATAAGGCCGTGGGTTGGTAGAGAGCACGGACAAACCGACTATTACTTAACACAGCTACTGACTGGACATGGATGCTTCAAATCCTATCTTTATAGGTTTAAGCATGAGACAGATCCGTTTTGCACACACTGTGCGCGGACCATAGAAGACGCAGAACATATATTCTTTGTCTGTCCGAGATTCGCTGCCGAACGGGAAGAGCTATGCCTAGGCATTGGGAGGCCATTTACAGTCACTGACTTTATGGACATCCTACTTAGCTCGCAAAACAATTGGAACGCTATTTGCTCCATGGCTGCTGAGATCTTAAAATCCCTGCGTCGCGCTGAACGACAGCGCAATTCGAGTTATATCCCTAGATAGGATCTAGTGGAGGCCTTCGTGCCTAGCGGTAGTTCCGCAAGAGGGAAACGGAGAGTAGGGGTGGTTTTAGTGGGTGAGGAATCCCGAGTCCAATAAGTTTGAGCAAAAGTATGTAACAGCCAGAAGGGAGCATCTCCGACCCCATAAAGTATATATATTCTTGATTAGCATCAACAGCCGAGTCGATATAGCTATGTCCGTCTGTCTGTCCGTATGAACACACAGATCTCAGAGATGGTAGGAGATAGAGGTTTGACAAAAACTTCATATACTTGCAGATAAGGTTCAAGTTCAAGTACAGATCAAGTTTTTTTTCAATTCGGCCCTTTGGTGACGATTTTTTTAAAAAACCTCAAGTCTACCACTATTTTGAAGATAGTCGGTTCGTACCTTTTACACATATTGAGTAATCAATATTATTAATCGATCCGCCAAAGGATTGGTGAAGATCAGATGATCGGTAGTTCAGTTATGAGCAAAAGAGGGTTCGCTCCCGTTCAGTTCAGTATTGGAGGTATAATTAGATAAGAAAATCATTCAGAAAAAAACTACGTACTAAACAAATTTTTTTTTCAGATTTTCTTTTCTCAAATGGCTGTGGAGAAAGTGTACCTTTTTTTTTGTACTCTGTGCAAAAGTATGTAACAGCCAAAAGGAAGCATCTCCGACCACATAAAGTATATATATTCTTGATCAGCATCAACAGCCGAGTCGATATAGCCATTAGGGTGAAGTGAAACAGGCAAAATAAAAAAAAAAATTTTACATCTCCCTTGTTATTAACCCGATAGAAAATCATCATCTGGCCAAAAAATCAGAGTTTTGCGATTTCATCCTGTGGTGGCGCACGAGCGGTTTTGTTTGCAATTTCATACAAAAAATTATTTTTTTTTGTTAACTTCAAAATCGGTTGAGGTAAAGATCGTGGTGATTTTTTGTAAAGCTAAAAAAAGTTGGTGTCTTTTAATTTGATCTTTGATGTATTTTGAGGTTTACCTTAAATGTGCGACGGCCCAGGAGCTCGCAACATTAATCTATTTAACAATAACATAATTACTATTAACACATAAAGTAATCAGCTTCTGCGTCTGGACGGGATTCCCATTCCAGTAAAGAAATTCTATTAATACACAAGAAAACTTTATCTGGAAAAAGGCATCCATACCCACGATTAATCATAAACAAGTTGTCAAAAGATTGATTTTGTACCACAAAAAGTACAAAGGGGCGAGGAAATTACATAATGTCATCAAAAAGCAGACTTCTATGAAAACTATGTTAAAAAATTGTTCGACATCGCTACGTGTAAATGCTCATCCAGAGCATTATGTAAGTGTCCTACTAAAGTACCAGTTTCAGAGGACAAATTTTTAATGGACCAACGAAATGATCGTAAAATGTATATTGGTACTGTGGATAAATTGATGACAAAATCTCTTCAGCGTAATGAAACCAGAAAGCGAAAGCACGATGAATTTGTTAAGAAAACGGTTGATACTTCCTTTACTTTGTCATCTCCCCAAAATGTAAGCTGGTTCTCTGAGAGTACTTCCAGTGAATTTTCGGAATCGGATGAATATGAGGGCTTTTTAAAAGCTAAACGAACACAAACGGCCAAGGAACAAAACGAAAATAATCAGATGAGACTTAATCTTCAAAATCTTGCAGCAGCGTGTGATAGAACTGGAGTTTCTGATCGATCTGCTGCTTTCATCGTAAACGCTGCAATGCTTGATTTGAATATTATTAGTGCTGACAACTCATCAAAAGTAATTGACCGGTGTAAGATTCGTCGAGAGCGGCAAAAAGTACGCAAAGACTTGCAATGTGTTGATAACGATAAAACCATAGCGGCTATTTATTTTGACGGTCGTAAAGACAAAACTTTAGTAATGACCTCTTCTGAAATTATATCATCTCGCAACACTATCACTGAAGAACATATCTCATTAATATCTGAGCCAGGCTCGGAGTATATCGGTCATCTTGCGGTTGATTCGGGGAAAGCAACAACGATAGAGAAAAATATTGTCGAGTTTTTTGAAAAATCTTTTGAATTCCGGTCATCTCTTTTGGCAATTGGATGTGATGGAACTGCTGTGAACACGGGGCATAAAAGCGGAGTCATATATTTATTAGAAAGACATCTGGAACGACCTTTTCAATGGTTTGTGTGCTTGCATGCATGCTCTGCATGAATTACCACTTCGACATTTGTTCTTTACTCTCGACGGTACCACAACAGGCCCTAATAGTTTTTCCGGCAGCATAGGCAAAAACTTAGCGAGTTTTTCGAGTTGGGATTTGAGTGTACAGGTTTTTGATGCCATTCCTACCGAATTGCCGAAAGTCAATGAGGACTTATTAAGCAACGATCAGAAATATCTTTATCAAATATGCTCTGCAGTTTCTGTTGGCAATATCTCACCAAACTTGGCCTGCAGAGAACCAGGAACACTGGCACATTCACGATGGCTGACTTGCGCGAATAGGATTCTCCGTTTATACATCGGAACAGCTAAGCCAACAGAAAGCTTGAGGGAACTAGCTACTTTCATCATGAAAGTGTACGCACCAACATGGTTTGACATCAAAACAAAGTCATCTTGTAACGACGGTCCGGTTCATGTTTTTAACATGTTTAAAAGGAGTTTGTATTTGAGAGATGATCTGAAGAGCATAGTTTTGAAAACCATACAAAGAAATTCATTCTTTGCACATCCAGAAAATATTTTATTGGCTATGTTACAAGATGATGCATCCCGCATAAGGAAACTAGCTCTTGGAAAGATATTGAAGGCTCGAAAGGAAAAAAGGGGAATGAAAGTTCGCGAGTTTCGACTTCCAGAGCTTCAAGCTCATGCGTCGAAGTATTATAATATAATAGATTGGGCAAAAGAAAAGATTACAGAGCCTCCAATGACAATGAGGTATAATAACAAGGATTTGGAGGACATGATTTCATCAGGAACTAGTTTACTGAAGTTTGATAAGTTTCCTTGCCACACTCAAAATGTGGAGAGATGCGTTAAGCTCGTGACAGAAGCTTCATTGTCTGCTTGTGGTCCAAAAGCTAGGGATGGATTTATTCGTTCTCGGATAAAAGCAAGGCAGGATATACCCTATTTCAATACAAAAAACGAATTTTTTCAATCAAAAATGGATGGAGGAATTGTCTAATTTTAAGTTTATTTTTATATTTCTTATTTTAAGTATCTAATAATATGCTAAACATATCAAAATAAGATGTGAAAACATATAAAACAAATTTTTTACTTGTACCACTAAAATTGAAGTTTTTTATAAACTTCAAGTCTATTGCGCCACCATAGGATGTTATTTTAAAAAGTTGAAATTTTGAACGATTACTTGTTAGACTATGGGTCATCAATAAATAATAGGGGAGAAACGAATTTAAAAAAAAAAAATTTTCACTCCACCCTAATAGCCATGTCCGCCTGTCAGTCTGTCCGTATGAACGCGCAGATCTCAGAGATGGTAAGAGATAAAGGTTTGACATGTATGGGACATTTGCTTCTTATGTCTGCAGGCAGATCAATTTAGAAAATAGCGTCATATCTGCCACAGTTTTGAAGATAGATAGTTCGGTTCTTCTGGACATATTTAGTAATCAGGATAACTTATCGATCCGCCAAAGATCGACGAAGGTCGAATAAACGGTTGTCGAGTTACGATCAAAAGACTGTTTGCTGCTGCTTTCAGCTGCTATTGCAGCATCAAAATTTATACTGAGCGTATAATTTGGTAGGTACAGAGTATGTTATAGCCGGGCTTTTGTTTTTTTTTATTTATTTATTGATAGTCGACAAAAAAGGCTGTCAACAAATTTGTAAACACGTTATGAAAACGCTTATTTACTAAAGTTGCATAAAAAAGAAAGCCTAACAAAGTTACAAAATAAACTAATAACGACTCCGACTCGGTGGGGGATTTGTATTTGACGGTCCGGCTAGCTATGCCACGATTTACAGCCTGTTGTAGTCAGAGTCGATATTAGAGCTAACAAAACCACTTCTCAAATATACAGGCCTGTTCAGGTTTTTTCAACATTTGGTATTGTGTGAAGGTACTGTCACACCTTTCACCAGCTATTATTATTGTACAAATAAACTTTTTGTGAGTTTGAAACCAAAAAAATCTGCTGATTCTTATATTATTTAATTCTTTAACTCTATAAATGGCTATTTATCTATATTATAATACCCAAAATTATTCTTAGATATTTTTATCCTCGTTGGCCCGGGCAAGCAACAACTCCGTCTTTCTACACTACAGGCTGCCGCTGGAGTCATTTTATTGAGCAAACTGTCCCAAAACTGAAGGGCGGGCAGGTTTGCCAATGGCACCACATGCAATTGCTCCAAAAACTGGCCGACCGCACCTGCTAGTTTCTGCGACTCTCTTGGCTACTCCACTCTGCCGTGTTTCCCCCTTTTTGCTGCCAAAAACAATGAATTAGATTCGGTTGGTTTGGTCATTAAGTACGCGATACTTGCAAGTAAGCGATTTTCTCATGATAGCGCTTCAACCGTTTCTTACGAACACACTTCTTGTCAGACATTTTCTTTCTCTACCGACCGTCAAAATAAATAAATTTAATTAGTTTGGGCTCCCAAACAAAACTCGTACAGCTGTTCAATAAAATCCACACATTGAGAAGGAGTGGCAACGCCACGTCGTCCGTGTGGATTTTACTACCCCTTTGTTTGTTTTTTTCGGTACACAATGTAAGACGGCTACAGTCAAACTTTTTTCGAACGATTTTACAGTGCCTGTTTTGTATGGAGATTTTTGTTTCCGAGCGCTTTTTTGCGTTCTCCGTACATAGCTTAACACTAAATTTTCTCTATTTTGATTTGGCTACCTGTTCTGGTTCTCACAATTTGATCGAATTACTCGATTTGAATCCACATTGCTTGGAGCCTGTGGAATCAAAAGTAAATTCTTAAATTTTCGTAAAGTGTCATTAAAATAAAGTATGATAATAAACAGCTATATTAAAGCACTATTAATTTATTCAGAGTTTGTATTTTGCTTGTTTTGTTAATCCAACTGAATAAGTTCAACGAGTTGTCAAAGAGAAAACAATTCGGAACTGAAATATTCGACTTGCAAGTCGAAAACCAGAACAGACAACGCAAAATCGTTTTATTTTAATTTAATTTGACATCAAATAAATTATGTGAAACCCGAAACAGGCCTGATAGAGATAGTGAAGAGGTAGGAAAAAAAAAGTAAGAAAGCACAGGTTTACAAATACAAAGAGGAGTATAATATAATATATAAACGTACATATGTAGAGAAGAGATAATAATATATGAAAATAAAATGAAGAAAAGTTAAAAAAGGCATAAAACTATAATTAAAGATAAAATGAAAGAAAATTAAAAATTTTGATATAAAAAATTTTGAAATTAAAAATATAATAAAAATAAATGAATGAGTCATGGATATAAGTATAAAGGGACGTTTTTAATGAAAAGAGAGAGAGGTGTGAGGTGATAAAGATCGTTGTAGTCTTGACATAAAACTCGGAATCGACTATGCTGGGCATAATCAGTTGTGCATCTAGACAAGATTATAGGAAAAAAGTTTCTAGTTGGCCTAGAAGGAACAGAGAAGTTAAGGCGACGAAAGAGGTCAGAAGAATCTACATCACCGATAATAAACTTATGAAGAAAAGAAACACCTAAGACTGTTCTACGGTTGGCTAGCGAAGGAAGGTCTATTAGCAAGAGTCTTCTGGAGTACGATGGCAAACGAAGGTTAGGGTCCCAATTTCAAAACGATCAACATGCTTTTTAGGATGCGGACACCATACGGATGAACAGTATTCAAGCACGGGACGGACTAAAGCAGTATAAAGGAGTTTAGTGGTGTAGGGATCATAAAGCCGAGAATATGATAATATTGTAGGGAGATCAATAATAAAAAGAGTGAAGAATAGAGGACCGAGGTGGCTACCTTGAGGTTCACCAGAAGTTACAGTCACAGGTTTTGGTGTGTTAGAACGAATCAGAACTTTTTGAGTTCTATCTTTTAGATAGGACGAGGCCCAAAGAAGAAAAGAGGAGGGAAATCCTAATCGATCGAGCTTAAAGAGGAGAAGATCATGGTTGACAGAGTCAAAAGCTTTGCTAAAGTCGGTGTAAATGACATCAGTTTGCCTTTTCACAAGGAAACCATTATTAACTATCGAAGTAAATTCGAGCAAATTGGACGTTGTTGACCGACGCTTTATGAAACCATGTTGGAAAGGTGACAAAATAGATCTACAATAATGCTGCAATGTGGAGGTTATAATCTCTTCAAACAATTTCGGAATGGCGGAAAGCTTAGCAATGCCTCTGTAATTTGAAATATCCGATTTCCCACCCTTTTTATGGAGAGAAATAATATAAAACTCTTTCCAAAGAGATGGACAGACGAATTGAGTGATAGATTGTAAAGCTTAAGCAAAGGTTTGCATAAAGAACTAGAACACTCTTTGAGCACACAGCTAGGAATGTTGTCAGGCCCAGGAGAAGTTTTGGAAATTTTGAGATCACATATAGAGTTGGAAGAAGTAATGTTATAAGGATAAGAAGTGTTCGCACATTGAACAGAGGAATAAGTCAATTGGAAGAAATAAGCGAGTAAATCAACAGCTGTGGAATTATTGCTAGCCTTTTGGTTACCCAGAAAAAAAGAGGAAGGTAAAGAAGAAGATCTACGCTTAGAGTTAACAAAGCTATAGAATAAGAAGCTTCGGGCAGTGATAGAGGAGGACACCTAGAGACACTGGTATTGGTGCTATCAGTTACAAAAATAAGATCTAACAATTTGTTTAAATTGTTTTGTACAGTATTAATTTGAAAAAGAGACATGTCAAGCAGACAATCTAAAAAATCATGCTGTACTGGTGGTACAAGGTAAGTCGACCCATTAGGATTTGACCATGTGATGTTTGGCAAGCTAAAATCACCTACAAAAACCAATGAGTCAATGTCCTGTAATTGGGCTAAAACATCGTTAATGCAGGCATATGGTGCATATACATATCAATATCGGACGAAGGTGGGATATAAGAACAAGTTATGAATACAGAAAATATTGGAAACGTTACCTTAACGGCCACAAATTCAACATTCACAGGCTTATTAACAATGATCAGTTTGAAACTGTGGCTGGTCTTAACTGCAATCAGTACACCACCACCTTTGCGACCCGGTCGATCATGTCGATAGATAAAACGAGAATGCTCAGCTAACTTCGTCTGTGCTTAAGTTTTTATACCCTTGCAAGTGCTTGCCTAAATATTTTCAAAAATACTCTTTTTCCCATTTTCCGACCGATCATTCGTATAAGAGCTATATGATATAGTCATCCGGTTTGGCCAAAAATTTGTAAAATTATGTGAAAGCACGTGAAACATACAAATACAAAATTGCAGGATGCTACCATTAAAAACAAAAAAGTTTTTCTAACTAAGACTGTTATTCAGATCTATCTTTTGTATGACAGCTATACCACATAGTTGTCCGATTTTTATAAAACTTGGTAGAATTATAAAAAACATAGAAAACCTACGATTACAAAGTTTGGAGACGTCTTCATTGAAAAGAAAGAAATTGTTCATACTAAGACTTGTTTTCCGACCGATTGTTCCTATGGGAGTTATGAGATATATTCATCACATCCGGTCTATTCCGACATATTAGTAGTGCGCAGCAAAAAAAGACTCTGTGAAAAATTTCAGCTCGATAGCTTTAAAACTGAGAAACAGACAGACAGACAAAGCTCAATCGACTCAGCTCATCACGCTGATGAAGAATATATATAGTTTATGGGGTAGGAAATGAATATTTCTATGCGTTGCAAACTTCAAAATTATAGTACCCTTTGCAAGGGTATAAAAATCATTTGACTAGATTTCATTATCAGAAATTGAGGATTTTAACAAAGTTTCTGAAAATGCAACTATGTCAAACTCAAAAGATGCACTATTCAAAAATAACGTATGGAGCATAGATAAAGGGCCCCTAACTTTTTGATAGGCAATAAGAGGACAGAAGGACGGAACTAGTTTTTGGGAACCCGTTTAGACGCTACATGTGAGGATGAACTAAATGGGGGCAGCTGACTGGCATTGGCCTCATTGGATTTTTTTGCTTGAACTCATGCACAATCATGAATGCTGGGAAATAAATAAAAGAAAATAACGGTTCAGTTAGACCTTACTCTGGAAAGAAAAGAAATAAAGCGAAAACTAATGAAAATAATCCAATAAAACCCACGCCGTGCTTAGTGTTTTAATTTCTCTCTTCTTTTGCTAAGACCCCTTTAATTTCCCTCCCCCATCGGAGACGAGGATCACTTCCCTCTCTAAGCCCGGGATCCAAAAAGCCTAAGGCGTGAATCACTTCCCGCCTGGGTAGCCTTTATCTTCCTTTCCCCTCGTTCCTTGGAAGCGTGGATTACTTCCCGCTCCAAACCCCTTACCCCCCTCCCTCTGTGCCTATCTTGGAGCCGTGGATCACTTCCAGCCCCAACCCATCTGTCTATTCTCTCTGTATCTCCATTGGAACGCGGATAACTTCCCGTTCCAATCACCTCGCCCCGTCTTGGTATCTTCTTGGAGTCGCGGATCACTTCCCGCCCAACCCTACTAGGTAATCACTCCCAGGCGTGGGTCCATTCCCGCTTGGAGTATCCTCCCCTTCTACCCTTTCGAGAGTCGAGAATTCCTTCCCGCTCTCCTTCGTCTTTCTCTCCCGCCTAGGCCAGGAACGGTGACGAGACCGTAGACTCCCGCTTCTGACCACATAACTTGGTGACACATATCCCAAGAGCATTAACCCTCAGGTGTCTCAAATCTGTCTTACAAATTTCTTGTGAGTGGACTCTAGGCACGACAGAGATTTGTACCCCGGCCTAGGAGCTTCCTTACAAGTGGCGCCCGAGCAGGAACGCTCTGAGACAGTTAATGGTAACATCCAGGTAGCTTAAAGACCCACCAAATTAAAAGAAAGCGCATTGTACGTGCCTAGAGTTCGCGGCCAACAACGGGTCCTGCTGAAACTGCGCGTGAAAGTGAAACATTACTGTGCGAATAAAACGCGAAGTGTTCTAATTCGCGTGAACCGCCGAGACGGTGTCCCCGCCCTATTGTGAGAGCCAAAACTTCGGGAGATGGCGGATAATCCCGAACGGAACGGTGGTGAGTACGATCAAGGGGCAAATATTAAAAATCCCGGAGTGGGCGTGCGCTGGATTTACTCCCGGCGTAAAGAGGAGTTAGGATCCCTAGCCGCTGAGTTCGACGCCTACGGGAAGGTCGATGATGCAAGGAGAAATTTTGCGAGTCTGGTAGCAACCGGCGACTTTCCAAAGCCCGTGTGGACTAGTCTGGCAGAACTAGAAGGGCAATACGCCAAGTCTGCAGCCAGGGAGAAAATGCCGGCCGAGACTGGGGAGGCGTCGGGTTCAGGAAGGAGTTCGGTTTCTTTGACTGTACCTGGAGAAGAAACCCCGAAGTTCTTGACCCCCGAGAATGACGAGATCCCGCCTAGTAGAAGGGGTATATTTCCTCCTAAAGTGGCGAGCCTCAATATACGTTTTTCTGAAAACCGGCCTATAGACGATCCATCAGAAGACACCCCCATAGTCGGGCCACCTCGGGCTCCGGTATTTCCGGTAGCATCCCCCAATATTAGAAAGTGGGGTATCCGGTTTGATGGTGAGAGCGATCCGCTGGCATTCATAGAGGAATTGGAAGAGAGGGTAGCCACGTACGAGATACCCCTTGCCCTAGTCCCCAGGGCCATGTCCGAAATATTCATAGACCGAGCAGCGCTTTGGCTTCCTACCAGTAGGTTGCAAGAGGCGTCGTGGGAGGTTTTCCGTCAAGAGTTTTTGGCCTTCTTTCTACCGCCTCATTATTTCGAACGACTAGAGGATGAAATTAGGGCCCGGCAACAGAAGGTCGGGGAGCCGTTCAAGAACTACCTAATCGTGCTCCGTACAAAAATGCAGCAAGCGGGAAGCCAAAAGGAAGAGCTTTACATGGTGTATGAGAATGCCGCGCCAGACTATCGACTATATATACAAAGGCACGAGGTTAAAACGCTCACTCAGTTTGCTCAGAACCGCCGAGACTCCGGGCCATAACGCGAGTCTTTCTGCGCCCGTCCCTTATGTTTATCGCAACCCTTTCAGAAATCCGCCCATTCAATCTACGTCTTCGGGCGAAAATCCCAATATACCCGTAAGAGAAGTTGAACATTGCAGGATTGGGCAAGAAACAGAGTCACCGGTTGACGTACGCAGAGCCTGTCGTAACTGCGGGATCATCGGACATTTCATAAGGGAGTGTCAGAACCGTCGGGCTATTTGCTGTGGGGGGGGGGGGGCTATTTTTTGGTCACCGTCATTTGCAGCGGGGAGAGTATCTCTCACACTAAAATCGGCAAGACCAGGGGAACACACACACACAAAGGCGACTGTCTGTTTCTACGCTGCCTCTCGATGTTTTTGCGTAGATTCTGCTTTTGAGACTTTTGAGAAACGTTCAGTCGGTAGGCATTGATCGGTGATGATAGAGGGTGGTTCCTCTTGAAACAGCTGTACGATCCACCAGCCTCCTTTGTGGTGTTGTGTCTCCATATTATATAAATATTTTAATAATTATGGAAAGTCTAGTTTATAGTGAAGTCATGTTTTTCATCTTTACGTGTCCTGTTGGCCGGGCGATTTTTAAGGAACTAAAGCGTGCTATTGGTTTGGTAGATATGCTATTGAAACAGATCGACTATCGGTAAATATTGATTCGTTCTTGTTGGTATGCGACTCAAAATAGCGTCGATCTTTTAGCGTCGAATTGGAATCATTAACTACTCAACTTTTTGAACCAACTTAAATTGCTAAATGTTAAGAAAAACATAAACTATTGTTTTAGTTTAAGTTTGGGTGGATTTGAGAATTCCAGGTATTAGAATTATCAAGTTGAAAAATACATCCACTCTCAGAGGTCACAGGAATATCTCAACTCTCAGAGGTCTCGCAGCTATACACGTAAAGAAGACACATTTAAGAGTGTTTTAAAATAATAATTATGAAAATCGTCCCCACAGTTTTTGAGAAAATAGCTTCTCAGTGACCCAACCAATGTGAAGCAATTGATATTGATAAGGCCAGCCATGTTGAGCTAGTTGAGTGTGACCAAGTTACTCAAATTCGTTGCTATTTCTTTCAGAGGTCGTGCACATATGCACGATATGTCCCCTGATGGGGAATAATTCAACCTATTTTCACTAATTTTTCCAGAAATTTTCTCACCACCGTTTTTCTGAAAATCAATTCAAGGTCATAGATAATTGGGTCACTGATAAGCTATTTTCTCAAAAACTGTGGGGACGATTTTCATAATTATTATTTTAAAACACTCTTAAATATGTCTTCTTTACGTGTATAGCTGCACGTCCTCTGAGAGTTGAGATATTGGAAGAAACTGGTCAACTTCATCTTTCATGCATATTTTGAATGAGAAAATTCCTACGTTGGTCCACTGTTAACTGATTTTCTCAAAAACTATGGGGATGATTTTCATAATTTTTATTTTAAAACACTCTTGAATGTGTCTTCTTTACGTCAGTATAGCTGCACGACCTATGAAAGGGGATATGCGATTTTTCTACTTGATAATTCTAATACCTGGAATTCCCAAATCCACCCAAACTTAAATTAACACAATAGTTTATGTTTTTCTTAACATTTTGCAATTTAAGTTGGTTCAAAAAGTTGAGTAATAACTGAGCAAATTGAAAAATACATCTTGTATGCGCCTTATTTAAAAATGGATATGTCCACTTCACTTGTGGAATATGAAAGGTTGATCTCGGAGGAGGTTTTCAATTTCTATACAAATTTTGTAATACTAGAATAAATCAAAACATAACTAAATTGCAGTGTGAGTGTTAGGTTGGGGCAAAACGCTTACTGAAACGTTGGGCCATTGAAATGTTATTATATTTTGGAAATGACTTATGCTTATAATAGGATGCTTAGGTTTCATACAAAAAACGCTTACAAAGCGAAAGCAAGTCCTATTAATTTGATGGATTTATGAGGCGGGTTCGGTGAACAGTTTATTTTACATTATATCGTGCGATATAACGCCTTTAGATTATTTTTCTTGAGGCTATGTTAAGGCTCATGTCTATAGCCGCAACAGTTCACGCACTGGGAGCCAATTTTAAAGAAGTTTTTCGTAACATACCGGCCGATATATTAAAGAGAGTGTGCCGAAATTGGACCCAGCGTATAAACCATTTGAGGCGCAGCCGCTGCCAACATTTACATGAAATCACCTTTAAACATTAATTATAGTTAATTATAATTTAATATATTATATATATTATATATTATTATATGTATTAGCAACAGGCATTTTGGGGACAAAAAACTTTTCCAGACTGCTCTCATGATTGTTTTAGCCGCAAAGGTCTACTAATAATCATAGCTGTGATCATGTTTGTAAAACTGTAAATATTTAAGAAGATTTGTATGTACTGTTATGAAAGTGTTTGTATGTGCATAACGGTTGTACATACAAAATAATGTGCGTGATCTCGAGTGTAAGCATGTTGCATATTTTTTTTCGCTGGAAATGCGCGCGTATAATACACATGCACATATGTACAAACACTTGCGAAATTCGCGCAACTGCAAGAAGTTCTTGTATACAACTGTACATATTTAAGAAAATTTGTATGTACTGTTTTTCTTGCAGTTGCACGAGCTTGCAAGAGTCCAGCGAAAAAAAAAATATTCTTACATACTTACTTTCAAGATCACGCACTGTTATTCATATGTTTGTTGCAGTTGTGCGGATTTTGTAAAGGTTGTATTTTGTGGGTACGTGCAATTATACATACACACACATACACTTTTTGTGGTGCCCCTAAAATGCCTGTTGCTTATACATATATGTACAGGGTTGCCCATATTCGACGGACCCATGTTTTTTTTTAAAAAAATCAAAGAAAAAAATAAAAATTTGGCGGTTGGCAATCTTAATCATTTAATTTGTTCCAAGTAGATTTGTTTACATCAATTTTTGAATATGATATCTCTCAAATGGCCGCCTCTGGCGTTGATGGCGTATTGTGCCCTTTTTGCAGCATTTTCCATCGTTTTCGCCAACATTTCGGCCGGAATAGCGGCTATTTCTTCACGAATGTTGTCCTTGAGCTCTTCTACGGTCCTTGGCTTGTTAACGTAAACCTTTGACTTCAAATATCCCCACAAGAAGAAGTCAGGCGGCGTCAAATCGGGCGAACGCGGTGGCCAGTCCAAATCACCACTTTTCGACATCAAACGGCCCGGAAACAATTTCTTCAGAAAATCGATTGTTATGCGACTTGTGTGCGGTGGAGCGCCGTCTTGTTGAAACCAGAACTGCCTCATACGCTTTCGACGAATAATTGGCATCACAAAATTGGTCATCATGTCGCGATAACGCTCCTGGTTGATGGTAACAGCATGGCCATTTTCATTTTGGAAGAAAAACGGCCCAATGACCGTTTTCGCACTAACGCCGCACCAAACTGTGACTTTTTCGTCATGAAGAGGCACTTCTTGAATCTCCTGAGGATTTTCAGTGGCGTAAATACGGCAATTTTGCTTATTTACGGTCCCATTCAATGTGATTTTTTAATTTTTTAAAAGCACGTTGAGTTTTCACAATTGACTTGTTCTGTTGAATGTAAATTTCAACTATTTCAGAGCGCTTGCGTGGCGTGTATTGTTCCATGGTAAAAATCTGCTTGGACTGACGCTTCAAACGCGGTATGTCATTAAGCGATCTGACATCTCTGTCAAAAGTTATGGCGTTGCCAGATGGGTCCGTCGAATATGGACAACCCTGTACATATATATACAACTATAAAAGAAGTTTCATTTCAACGTCCCAGTCAAAATCATACACAATAGTCATATTGGGGACCATTTCATTTCATCGTTCCTGTGTCCCCGTTATGCACCAATTTGTATATATGAGTGTCTTCATTATGTACGTTCCATATAAAAAACCATATATACACATAGGGTTGCCACATCGATGAGATTTGACACTTTTTAAGTTGTCATTACAAGAAAGCAGTTAATTATTCCAAGTTGACGCATTTTTTTTTCACAAGCTAAGAACATATTAAATCAAAATTAACAATCGTATATGATATATATACTTCCAATAATTAATGAAAATTAATTAAAAGTGCGTCCCCGAAATACTCGTTCTGTATAATGAAAAAATTCTTAAGTCTTGATTATTTCAATGCACAGTATAGTATATAGGTACATCATTAGTTAAACTAACTTAATTTTTGCTCTAGTTTTTAACGGAAAACTTGGAAATAAAGAAAAATCCTTCTAAGGCCATAAATTTGGCAAGTGTCCCCAAAATACCTGTTCAGTCACTGAATTTTGCCGGGACAGTCCCCAAAATGTCGATTTGTCCCCAATATGCCCCTTCAATCAAAATAAAGTCCCCATAATGACTGTTGTGAATTCATATTATTATATATATTTTATATATTAATTATAATTATAGTTAAACGTTAATTATATAGATCACCGACTCGAATAAAGAATTCATAAATTTGTCTCAATTTTATGTATCTTTATATTTTGTACCAAAGGTACACAAAGAATAAGTTTGTGCAAAAGTATGTAACAGCCAAAAAGAAGCCTACCCCTTATAGTTTTGATATTCTTGATCAGCATCAACAGCCGAGTCGATTTAGCCATGTCCGTCTGTCCGTATGAGCGCACAGATCTCAGAGATGGTAAGAGATAGAGGTTTGACTTGTAAGGGACAAAAAATTCTTATACTTGCAGGCTGATCAAGTTTATTTTCAATTTTGGCCACGCGCCCTTCCGCCCCAGCAATTTAAAAAAAAACCTTATTCCTTCCACAGCTTAGCAGATAGATGGATGTACCTTCTATACATATTATAAGGTAAAAAAACATTTATGTTGCGCAGCACTTAACACACTTTAGTGGTATTGCTGAAAGCGATTTAGATTTGATTTAGATTTCGTCAATCAGCTGTTCACAGCTGCTCCATACAAATTGTCTAGCCCAAAGTAACCGAGGAATTTTGGGTCATACTAAAAGACTTAATAAAATCAGCTTTGCGGCTGATTTAGATTTGATTTCGTTATGGTGTGATTGTATTCTTCGGGTTGGTGTGTTTGTATACATTCTGAAGCGACTTCAACATGGAGAATGTGGTAAGTCTTTCAAGATTAAATAATTAAATAGTTATTTATTTAATGCAATTTAGAAATCATTGGAGCCTCTTTTAAAAAGAACACGAACCAGCGTTAAGTGGATAGTACCAGCTGTTGTAAAATCAAATCGGTGCGCAAAAAGGGTGACTCCGTCAACTGATTCAGATTTGCTTTAAAATAATCTAAATCAAATCTAAATCGCTTTCAGGAATACCACTTTTGTGTGGTAAATTAAAACTCAAGAAGGTACAGAGAATGTTATAGTCGGGCTTGACCGACTTTCCCACTTGGCTTTTTTTTGTCAATTCCGAAAGCTGCTAAAAAAACACCCCTTCTTCTAGTTTCGTACTAGAGTTGGGCGCACGGCTCAATACGACGTGTTTATGGTCAGATTTCGTGAGCGCATGTGCGTTTTATGTGAGTGTCAGCTTAAAGCGGGTAATACCTAGTGTCTCTTGCTAGTTTTAAAACTAGTAAATGCCGTGTCCAGCTAAGGTGATGGCCAACACTACCACAACAGCACAATGTTGGGTAGAGTTGAGCCAAAGACATGGTTAGAGGTGCTTGGCAGCAGGCATAAAATGCTATGGGGTGGTTCAACCGAATAAAAATTAACTACTATGGGCACATTAACAATTTACAACACAAAGAAACCAACTCTGGCTGAGATATCAGCCCAAACGTCGGTGGGAGGAGTGACTGATACCAACGGCGAGCATGATGGGGAGAGATCCCCACTTCGTGTCGCCAGCGGTCACACCTGTGTCGTGGTTTGGAACAGGCCAGAACAGTTGTACAGCTACTGCCAATACGACAAAGACCAAAGTGTGGCGCGGTACTGCAATCGATACAGATTCGGACTGTGAATCGCATTGAGGCTCAATTAATACGGAGGCTGAGAAAAAGAACAAAGGAGGGCATGCGAGCGAAAGCCCAGTATAAAGCGGCCTTAAATATCAAAGCGCGGCTGGACAGAAGCGGTAAGCTCACCTTAGAGGAGAGAAATAAGCTTGCGTGGGCCGAGCTGAAGATTAAGGAGGGCCGAAAACATTTTGCGGAGAAACCGTTGCAGCAAGCAACCTCCGCAAAATATGCCAACATGGTGGAAGAGAATTTGGCCAACAAGCGGCAGCGCTCGACCGAGCAAGAGAGGGCGGAGGCCCCTGCTAGCAAAAGGCCACTGCAAGGACCGCAAGAACAGGCATAACCCTTTCCCAAAAAGACCAGTCAGCCCAAGGAGTCAGCTAGCGACGCAGG
Source organism: Lordiphosa fenestrarum (assembly GCA_035044985.1). Lineage (NCBI taxonomy): Eukaryota > Metazoa > Arthropoda > Insecta > Diptera > Drosophilidae > Lordiphosa > Lordiphosa fenestrarum. The sequence goes on along the minus strand of JAWNNO010000459.1, from coordinate 43,778 downwards.
AAAACGGCATCTCACCGTAGCTCTCATCGACAAAAGCGACCCTAACGGTAAGATGACACCCGAACAGTGGAAGCAAGTGGACCAGAAGCTGTTCTAGGAAATTTTGTAAAAGGATGGAGGACTCAGCAGCGCAACCTGTAGCGTTTGACGGAGCAGGCTGGCTGTATGGAGTCAAAATCCTAAGACGCAAGGACGACCCCACCCTTAAGTGGGTCACAAGCGTTGTTGCAGACATGGAGAGCCTGTGGGAGAGTGCCCAGCTGGAGGTTGTGGACAGAACTTGTATTCCGTCCGTTCCGATGGCGAAAGTACTCTTTCCACGGGTCATACCAAAAGAGCAGGCGCTGAAACTCTTACAGTGGCAGAATCCTAATAAGCCAACTGGAGACTGGAATGTGCTGCATGTTTCAAAGCCCGACAAAAACGGGCAGCACGTGGTCCTCCAGATCAACAAGGAGGCCGAGGATTTTCTCTATCCAAGATTCGGGACGATGGCATGGAGAGTAGATAGCGTGCAAGAAACGTCACCCCGAGGACAATAATGAGCACACACTGGAGGCTGGAGAGGTGGAGAACGACCTCGGCATCGATATGATGGTCGAAAAAGCCAGCAGCCTCGATATTACGGGGGCAGTACAGTCTGCGGAGAAAGACGAGGATAAAACTTTGCAGGCTGACCCACCGGGACCGGAAAGTCGCGGAACTCCTTTTATCCTAAGAGGAAGGGCCTGCCGATGTGGCTTTAGTCAGGAACCTTGGATAGCGGCGGGAAACAAGGTCTCCAGGCTAAAGTCACAAAACTACAACATCTTTTACCCCACCCCAGTAAGTAGAGCAAGGACTGCCATTCTGGTAAGAAAAGGCATCTAAGCGTATTTAATGACTAATAACAGCACGGACGACCTCAATGTTGTGGCCTTAGAGGATGGAAGGGACGAGCCAATTCTTATGGCGTCCTGCTACATGGCGCATGAGCGAGAGGCACCACCGGCTGAACTCGGAAGACTGACGGTGGAGGCAAGCTGCAAGAAGCAACCCCTCGTCATCGGAACTGACGCCAACGCACACCACACTGTATGAGACACACTGGACATCAACGACAGAGGTGAGTCTCTCTTACATTTTATCATACAAACCAGTCTAAGTGTAGAAAACCAACCTCGGCCAACGTCCTAGACTTAACCATGACCTTAGGGAACAGTACTCAGGTGTCAGAATGGAGAGTTCTTGATAAACCCTCCTTCTCCGACCACAAGTACATCCAGTTTAAGATCCAATTCGACTTTTGTCAAACTAGAAACGTCTATAGGAACCCCCGGAATACCGACTGGGTGAAATACCTTAAGAAAGTGAAATAAATGCTGCTTACGCCAACGCCCATCTGCTCGGTGGAAGATATTGAGAAGTTTTTGAAGACGCTCACTGTCAATCACATCGAAGCATACTAAACCTCGTGTGAGCTCACAGTTACAAAAAGGAGAACCAGACCCCCTGGTGGACCCCAGAACTGAAAAAGTAGAGGATGCTTCAGACTCGTCAAACAAACGGATGAAGTGATCATCTGGGAGGAGTATAAGATAAGACTTCGCTTATTCAAAAAAGAAGTAAGGAAGGCAACGCAACATTCGTGGAGAACCTTCTGCTCCAGCATAGAGACGGTCTCGGAAGCAGCCAGACTCAGGAAGCAGCTTTCAAAGCAGCCACCTATGCAGAGTCAACTAAAAACGGACGAATTTCACTGGACAATAGTCACCGAGCTAGATACGCTTCAGGACCTAAACACACAACAAACTATCATCCCAACCAAGTTAGTTACTCCAGGAAAAATCCGATGGGCGATCGACTCTTTCGCGAGCGACAAGTCCCCCGGACTGAATGGCATAATTCCCGCCATGCTAAAAAATACAAAAGGTTTAGTCGTTCCATGGCTGCAGTCCATTTTTGAAGTATGGCCTGGAGGACAGCACGTGTTGTGTTCCTACCCAAAGCGGGGAAATGCAGTCACGTGCAGCCAAAAGACTACAGGACCTTTAGCCTCACTTCATTTCTGCTTAAAACAATGGAAAAATTACTAGACCTCCACATAAGAAAAGGCACGAACCTGACCTTGGAGAACAACCAACACGCATACACGGAAGGGAAATTGGTGGAAACAGCGATACACTTCCTATTAACCACCATCGAAAAAGCAATGTACCATAAAGAATATGCCTTGGGAGCATTCCTTGATATATCTGGTATACTGGTATGGTGTCAAGCCATGGAGAAAACCATAAACCTTAAGCTGATGGAGAAGACCCAGCGACAGGCACTGGTCTGCATTACGGCGGCGCTGAGGTCCACTCCAACCACAGCATTAGAAAACATCTTAGGTGTCAACCCTCTGGACATCCAAGCACGCCTTCTGGCACAAGAGACCGCTGAACGTCTATGTGCGGCAGGCACCATGGCGCTACACAGCTATGGACATAATATAATTGGTAGAGAGATCAATAGTAGCACGGACTACATTGTTTCAAAGATCAACTCAATATGCACATCAGCACTACTGGAATCAGAAGACTGGCGTACAGGACTGGCCAAGAAGCAACGCACTTCTTTACAGACGGCTCAAAGGCAATGCAAGGACACTCCATCAACTCCAGAAATGTCCTGGCGAGTAGGGAAGCACTAGATTCCCTCAGCATCTTTAGAAAGATGCAAATCTACTGGATTCCCAGCCACCGGGGCATCGATGGAAACGAAATTGCAGACAGTCCTGCAAAATCTAGAGTCGTACTCGGCCAAGAAGAATCACTAAGCATACTCATCTCCATACTGACTCTTAAGGAGGAGATAGCAGAGAAAGAAGCAGAGGTACGGTGGAAAACACCAGCGAATGCAGAATCTCTAAAATGATGTGCAAGACAAGAGACACAAAACTTACTCACTATCTTCTACAGCTCCAGAGAAGAGACTGTAGACTGCTCATTGGCACTGCCTAGCAGCCGCTCATGCGATAAAGCTATGCATAACGTAAGAGGACACCTGCAAAAAATACATGGAACCTGGAGTCGCAGAAATTCTAGAACATCTCATTTGCAGCAATTGCAACGATAAGATTACAAATTCTGAACACACCACGGTTCTCTTCTTTGGAGGAAGCGGCCAAGGGGCCCCCAAAACAATTATTGGCATTTGCCATAACGTCAAAAATTGTCCTATACTTCTAAGTCAAACTTACCCAAATAATCACCCGGCCTAATTAAGGACCCTAAGGTCTATGTGTGACCCCATCTGGGGTCAGCCGGAACTCATTCATGTCGAACCTTTATCTCTTACCATCTCTGAAATTTGATTGGATTCGACTGTTGATGCTGATCGGGAGTACTTTATGGGGTCGGAGATGCTTCCTTCTGCCTGTTACATACATTTGCACGACTTTAGTATACCTTTGTTACTCTACGAGTAACGGGTATACAAATGGTGGCACATTTTTTGATGGCTTTTAACGATGTAAATTTGTCTGATTATTTTCAATTTTGGGGTTCAGTTTTCAGTGTAAGTTGGCCGAGCAAGCGGTCAACGGTCTCACCAATCATAGATTTTGTATATTTCCATCTCAACAAACATGCTTGACTTATTTACCAATCGCAATCAGCAATCACTGTATTCAGCAGGTTAAATCGGCATTCATATATTAGTAATCGTATATCGGATTTATCTGCTGAAGACGCACACTATGTCAACTGAACTTAAGAGACCAAAATGTATTAAATAAATATTTTAATTATTCGAAGTTTTATCTAAAAACGTGAGCGTAAGTTATAGTCGGCCCTGTCAAACTTCGAAATACCCGTTACTTAGGGCAATTAGTGTTTAATAACCTCATGAGGCTCAGATAAGTATGCAACGTTTTTTAACTCTGCCATTTATTATCCAAGCCAGTCTGAAAATTTGTGAGATTGTAGATATTGGCCACATACACTACACTGCAAAATCTGAGCTTAATGTTTGAAATAAACTTGATCTGCGTGCTGACAATACTAGTCTTGGTGGCTCTAGCTCTTCTAGTCTCTGAGATGTAGGTATTCATACAGACAGACGGACAGAAGGGGGACGGAGATGCTTTCTTCTGCCAGTTACATACATTTTCACTACTTTAGTATACCCTTTTTACTCTACGAGTAACGGGTATAAAAATTCGAACAAAAATTACTCTCTCAATAGTTCATCCGATCTGCATTATTCCCTTATCGGACCGATAAATAATACTTATTATTAATTTTTCTTAAAAGGTATGAAATATCTACGAACTAACACGTTTGTTTCAAGTTGAGCTGGCGGGAGGTCATGTGATAAAAGAAACCAAAAATTAACTTGATTTTCCTGCAGGTCAATCAAGCTTATGTTTTTGTTTATGTCGAACCTCTACCTCTTACAATCTATGAGATCTGTTTGCTCACAGTGACACACAAATGGACAGACGGACATGACTCTATAGACGTAAAGTACTCTGTGAACCTTTGTTAATATTGAAACATTTGTAACAAAATTATACTTACTTAACAAATGATGTAATATCCTCTAAGTCCATTTCACAACCAGGCCAACGACAAATACCATGAGCGAATAAAGGATGGTAGTATTTGCGCATAGCAAACTCATCATGCATATGTGTATAGTCGCTACTACATATATCGTTGTCTTTAGATCGTAAAAAGCGCTCAGTTTCTGACATTATCATCTTCTCTTGTTCGGATATAGTCTCAGGCACATTGTAAAAGCTTAGATCGGGAATGGGTGCCATTATATGCTGAGCTTCCGGCATTTGCATATGTGAATTGGTTGCATTAGATTGCGATTCGTCTAAGCTTGAAGCAGGAGAACTACATTTTATGATGTGTGATGAATAAGATATTGTATTATCCAAGATCCCAGTTTGTTGAAAACAATTATTTCTCATATTATCGGTACATATGTCAGATGCCATTGAAATTGGATAGCGCGATTTAATGGCCACATCCTTTTGAAGTTTGACTTCCGCATCATCTGATTCCTTTATATCTTCGGAAAACTCATCATCCTGTATCCGAAGCATTATCAGAAATCTGTAATGTAAGTGAACGTAAAAATAATCCTTCAATATTAATAGAAATGTAAATTGCCTTGAATAGTGGACTAATTGGCACACGACTTTAAAATATACACCGAGCAGCTCTTTTGTAAAAGTTAATATTTAAGCCAGGGTATCCAATAGAAACAACAACCGTTATTTTAGCCGGTATAACCGAATCAAACCGAAATCGCAGCCGAATTAAACTTTTTAAAGTGACGGTAACCATAACCAATACTGAAATGGATTTTATTTTTCAGTATAACCGATAAAATTTGACTATTCATTTTAGATTTAAATAATAACGGGGTTACATACAATTCGGATTTCGTTAACGAATTGCAAAGTCTTGAAAATAATGGACAGAGTAACCAAAATACATTGCACTGTTTTTGTTTTTGCCGCTTCTCAAAAAAAAAAAATATAATTACACAAAAATTTTGGCATTGAATTGTTAAAAAAAGTATTCATTGCGCACTGGTCCAAATGCCAAAAATTTGGGCAGACATTTTTTTTTAAGTGTAATGCTAAAACAATATTTTTTCCCATTAGAGTATGGCAGTTCAAAATCATAGTGGTACAATTGAAATTGAAACACTGCGACTTTAGGCAGAAGTGAAAGTCAGCTGATCGTTTACCACAAGCTTTGACATTGATTGCTTTGCAAACTAGAGCACATTTCAAATCAGTATAAAGCTAGGTACGGAGAACGCCAAACTGTTTGGGCGCACGAAAAAGTCATTTATTGCGCAAGTGGATCGTATGAACAAAATAGTGTGATGATATAATGCCAAAATTGCCTAAAATTCAACATTTGGTATTGTATGAAGGTACGGTCACACTTTTCTCCCAGCTGTTATTTGTGTACAAATAAAGATTATGTGAATCTGAAACCAAAAATAAAATGTGCAGAATATTGCCAATTCTTATATTAATCTAATACTAAAAAAGGGCATTAATTTATATTATAATATCCAAATTTATTTCAAGACATTTTTATCCTCGTTGGCCCGGGCAAGCAACAACTCCGTTGCAGCTCTTTCTGCTCTGAAGGCTGCTGCTGAGCAAACTGTCCCAAAAGTGAACGGCGGGCAGGCTTGCCAAGAGCGGCCAAGTGAGAGCAGCTATACCCACAAGGAACTGCTCTAAAAACTGTCCAACCACACTTGTTAGTTTCTGCGACTCTCTTGGCTACTTCACTCTGCGGTGTTTCCCTCCTTTTTTCTTCCAAAAATGATATATTCGAATCGGATGGTTTGGTCATTAAGTATGCGATACTCTTCCTCATGGAAGCGCTCCAACCGTTTCTTACGGTCAAACTTCTTATCTGACATTTTTTTCTATACCGACTCACTATGGTTTTTTTCCCGTTTTTTTTTGGCATAAAGTAAATTTTTTTTTTTTATTATTTTAAAGTTTTTTTGATTTTTAATATTTGGACACCCTAGACAGATAAAAAAATATTTAACTTTAACATGTGGAGCAACACTGTTTTGCTTGCACGCTGTTAAAGTCAGCTGATTATGTACCACCTGTTTTGTATGAAATTGGCGTGAAAAATTTTGCGACTTTGATTGTTTGTTCTGGCGAAAGTTTACACAAAAGTGAAATAAATAAATCTGGAAAACGATAGTCCAGGTATGTTAAACTAAAGTTTACCAATGTTTCTGTCGTTGTTGTGTGTTTTTGTCCAATTGTACCGTGTTTTGTTTATGTATTTTTAGAACGAGCTTAACAAGTGTAGTTGTGTTTCGTGGATCAGTACTTTTGCATGGCAAAGCGATGCAAAAAGTTGTAAGTGGAAAACTTTTAACCAAAGTGTGCAGATTAATGAGAAACTAATCCTTTTTGTCCGAATCCACACGTTTTCGAAAAAATAAAATTTTTCTAGTACCATATGTGTTCAGTCGTGTTGAGCTGGTTGACATTTGGAGCAACAACAATCGCTCAGGAGACGCCGTACAATAGCACATATTGAGAGTGATCGCAAAAAAACATTTAGATGTCGAAACCATAAAGTCGATAAATGAAAAAGTGAAAGGCTTTGTCAATTATTTAAATAAACACTTGCCTAAATGTAATTCAACGTTAGAAAGATTTAGGGGAAAGCACTCAAAATGGCTTGGGAAAAGCTTATTCATAGAAATCACTGGTCATTATGCATTGGCAAATAAAGTGGGTCGCCCAAAATGTGATTACGAAAGCGCTGGCCCTCGTCTGAAAAGAAAATTAGCCGCGGAACTTTCAGAGGAGAATAACAACTTATCTCCATTACTCATACATGCTGCCGCAGTTTCAGCTAAAAAATCTAACGAAAAAGACTTGGCTGTTGTTTTAAAAGCAGCTGCGAGTTGTGAGAGCATTACTGAAATAAAAAAGAAGCTTTTTGCGGATGAGCCCAAACCAATGTCAGCTGACAGTGCGCTTGCATTTTTAATGGAAAATGGATTCACAAAACGTCAGTATATCAATATACAACGAAATGCTAAAATTCACGGATGTGATATATACCCGGCATATCCGGTCGTTCTTAATTCTAAATTAAAACTCAGGCCTAAAGGAATTGAATATTTTGAAAATAAGGCACTTGTATCATTGCAAAATCTTTTGGATCATACATCATCCCGCATTCTTGAATTGCAACACGAGGTCTTAGAAACACTTCCCAACGTGGTACATTGCAAGTTATTCTTTAGCTATGGATATGATGGTTCGTCCGGCCAGAGTTTATACAAACAGCGTTTCCAGATCCACGATAGTCCTTCAATTGACAGTTCACTGTTTGTTACTACAATTGTCCCTTTGAAATTGACAAATGAAACGCAAAAAATTATTTGGCTCAATAAGACTCCGCAATCTGTTAGATTTTGCCGCCCATTGATGATTGAATTCATTAAGGAAACTACCTCTCTTATATTAGAAGAAAATGAAAATTTGGATGCCCAGATTCGCAACATGCAAATATATTTGTATAAATTTAAAGAAAAATATATATATGTCGAGTATATTGGCCACATGACACTAATAGATGGGAAAGTTTTAAACATATTGTCAGGCAATAACTCTTGTCAGTCTTGCCCAATCTGTGGAGCGAAGCCAAAACAATTGCTCAACATTAAAGATATAAACTCGAAGGCTTTTATGGCTAAGGCACACGCTCTTCAATATGGAATCAGTCCTTTACATGCTTGGATCCGCTTTTTCGAGTTTGTTTTAAAAATCTCATATAGAATTGAGCTTAAGAAGTGGCATGTCAAGGACTGCGACAAGCTTAAACTAAAAGAACGAAAAAGACTTTTACAATTAAAAATGATGAAAGAAATGGGCCTTAATGTGGACAAGCCTCTGGCAGTGGAAACTCTAATGACGGCAACACAGCAAGAAGAGCATTTTCCAATGCAGCTTTACTGTCATCAATTCTTGATTTTGATTATGATATTTTACAAAGTTTTTATACAATTCTAATAACAATTAACTGCTAGTACGAAATAAACTCGGAAAAGTTTAAAGACTTCTGTGCTAAAGTTTTCGTGGCATATCAGAAAAAATATCCTTGGTATCCTATGTCGCCCACTGTTCACAAAGTCTTAGTACATGGCTACCAAATAATAGACACTTGTTTAGTTCCGGTAGGATGCCTTGGGGAACATGCATCAGAATCCCGAAATAAATTATATAAGAGCGATAGAAGGGGCTACGCTAGAAAATACAGTCGATTAGACAATATTACAGACTTTTCAATAGATCCATGGATAGTTCTGATCCGTTGCTGTCCAGTACCTATTTAAAAGAACGACCAAATACAATCAAAAAGAAAACCATTCCAGCAGAAGTTATATCTCTACTACAAGCACCACATTTAGAAATTCAATGTGAAAATGATGATCCAGATTCCACACAGAATTCGTCCGACGAAAGTTATGAAGAACTGGACGGACTTGAGATTATTGCTTCAGAAGATGAATACTTTGAGCTAGAAGAAAATTGAGTAACTTCTATAGTAAGTAACATAACCAAACTTATTTAAAATTTTGTAAAATGTCTCTTTACTTTCAGAATGAAGCACTAATAATGGAGATGAACACTAAAATGTGAATTTGTATAATTGTTATTGTTTTTTTTTCATTAAATATAATAGAAAATAAAAAATAAAAATGTTTAATGGAGCCTTGTTGCATGTCGGCCAGATCGGTTATATGGCTGCTATATGAAATAGTGCCCCAAATCATTTGAAACTTGGTAGGTCATCTTGGGAGCAGACAAAATGTATACAAACCAAATTTCAAAGCAATAGCTGGACAAACAAAAAAATTAGGGGAAATCGGCCAGATCGGTTATATGGCTGCTATATGAAATAGTGCCCCAAATCATTTAAAACTTGGTAGGTCATCTTGGGAGCGGACAAAATGTATAGAAACCAAATTTCAAAGCAATAGGTTTAAAATTAGAATTTATGCCAAAAAAAACGGGAAAAAAACCATAGTGCGACTGTCAAAATAAATAAATTTAGTAAGCTTGGGCACACAAACAAAACTCGAACAGCTGTTTCATAAAATCCACAAATTGAGAAGAGTGGCAACGCCACGTCGCCCGTGTGGTTTTTACTACGCCTTTGTTGTCTCCGTACATAACGTAAGACGGCTATCGTCAAACTTTTTGCTAGCGGTTGTACAGTGCATTTTTTGTATGGAGCTTTTCGCTTGCTAGCGCTTTTCTGCGTTCTCCGTACCTAGCTTAAAATAAAAATACGTCGAATATTGAAGTAAATCATAATAGAAAAATTAGTTGAAGGTGTGTATATTATAAGTGTTATCATGCATTAGTTGTTTTATGTGATTTGTCTTTATTTAAATGTGTTTTTGTAAAGTGATGTTTTCAGCAATTCTATCCTCAAACTTGTTTTGTTTCGTGGAATAAAAGTGTGTTGGATTGACGTTAATTAACGTTACTACTAACACTTTATAATCCTTCAATATGTATATAATTCGAGGATTCTAATCCTTTTTGCATATCCTTTGACAAAAAATCAACAGGCAACAAAGATTTGAGTCACACATGAAAATATTGATGATTGATATTCTTTCCGTTTAGATGTGGGAAATTATGAACTAAAAAAGTGAAATACGAACAAATGTATGTTAAAATGAGAGATAATAACTTAAAGGTAAATGTTGGGTGGTCGGGGTGGGTGAGGAGGGTGCTGAGGGGGTTAATGTGATTTATCAGATAGTGTAGTAAAATAATTAAACTTTTATTTAAGATTTGCGGGATATATGTGCCGGATTTAAATATTTTGGAATATATTGTTTGCAAGGACCGCCGCTATTAAAGGGTAGAAGAGATGGCGTGGTTCTGCAAGTCGCAAAAAATCGATTAAATGGCAGCTATGTGAAATAGTGTTTAAATTGAACCAAATTTAATAAGTCGACTTGGGAGGTAAAAACAAGTATACAAACAAAATTTTAATTCAATTGCTCAAAAATCGACAATGTTGGTGCAAATCCGTCTGAATGGCGGATATGGCAGCTATATAAAATAATGGTCTTATAGGAGCGAATCTTGATGAGATGTCTTGGGACCAAAATATGTGTAGAAACCACATTTTGGGCACATACCTCAATAATTGGAGTTTTTGCCAAAATTTTTACAATTTGAACCAGTGTGCATTGGTAGCAAAAACACATCGATCATTTTCTAAACAACACATTTTAAAAGCTTGTATTAGGATTTAAGATCGATCAGTTTTTGAGAAATCCTGAATTCCGACTTCGAAAACAGTTTCAAGAAAACCGCTTTTTAAGTTTGAGAAGTAGTGTTAATTTACGTGATAATTTTAAACAGAACAGTCGGTTGACTTACAATATTCTTAGTGTGTACTTAAATATGTGTACACTTCGAATAAAAAGAAATCGATTTTAAAAAATCATACAATTTATTACACCCTTTACCGGACAAAAAATATTTGTGAAATTTGATTACCGTCTGAGAAAGGGATTACCGAAAAAAAGCGTGTATCAAAGGTACACAGAGTATTAGAGCCCTGTACAAGTTGAGCTTAAAGTCAGTTCATGCCTGACTCTGATCTGAGTCAACGATTCACCAATTCAATAGCTTTTGGCATTAGGCATGATTCGTTCAATTCGCTTAAAACAGTTCAGTTTAGACAGCTCAAGCACGTAAGGAAGCTTTATTTTAGGCTGAGGTATACCCAGTCATGCCAAGGTTCACCTTTCAAGACATTTGATAAGTTTCCGGGATTGGGGAGTAGTGAGGCGTGCCATATTGGGTAGGCTGCACGAGAAAAGACATTCGCCGATTGCCAGTGGTTCTACCGCAAGATTTGGTCCATATGGCCTGCAGCTTTGCACCCGCGGCTTGGAACGACCCTGGGCACGTGTAGTTGTGGGGGTGTGAGTAGGCACACAGTACGAGTGAGTGTGGGTGTGTCTAGGCTGTGCGTATGAGTGAGTGCGAGTGTGACTGGGCTGTGCGTATGAGTAAGTGCGAGTGTGACTGGGCTGTGCGTATGAGTGAGCGCGAGTGTGCCTGGGGGGTGCCAGATGGCTTGCTGTTTGCAACCTTGTTATGGGCCTGCGCCCGGTTTGAACCCGGCCTGGGCTCGTTCATATGTGCGTGCGTGAGTGAATGATGGATATGGCTGGGCGCAAGGGGAGTGACGCCACTTTGTTCAAATAGCGGGCCTGGCTGGTGGACTGCGTGTGTAAGTATTCCCTACTGTACCTGGGCTGCGTGGATCGTGTTTTTTTTTTTGAGTTCAGTGTGTGTGTGTTTATTTTTACATTTATGTTACAAACTTAATATCTAGTTGGGAGTGGGGCTGCATCTCTGCGGTACGGCCGCTAAGCAATGCTTCGCAGAGACCTCAGCTCCACTACTCAACAATAACTCTTCTTAGGCGCTCTATTCTGCGCAGCTCTACCATTATCTGGGCAGAGTAGGTGCTTATCAGCTCCCACGTCCTGCTGCTTTCTAGCATTGTTGGAACCAGATTCGTCACAGCTATACGCCTATTAAGAGACGCCTCCAGTTGCTCCCGTTCACGTGAGAATCTGCCACAGGCAAATAGCACGTGCTCAACATCTTCCTCAGTGTCGCCGCACCGGTACACTCTGCGCTCTGGTCGTGGCCAAAACGATGCAGGTAACTGCGAAAGCAGCCGTGACCACTTAAGACCTGCGTCAGGTAAAAATTTACTTGACCGTGCTTCCTGCCGACCCACGTTTTCAGGTCTGGTATGAGTCGGTGCGTCCAGCGACCCTTGGGGGACGCATCCCAGCGGTTTTGCCATCTCTATAGGCTCTGCAGTTTTGCTGCAGTCCGAATGGCATTTTTCGTCGCCGGCGTATATCCTTTGCCGTGGGTTTCCGCGTATACTTTGGAGATATCGGCAGCCAACTCTTCCAGAGGAGCCAGTCCAGCGATGACCAGCGCGGCATCATCAGACACAGTGCGAAATGCGCAACAAATACGAATCGCACTCAAGCGGTGAGTTGACTCCAAACCACGTCTGTAACTCTTGATGAGTAGGGCATCCTTCCAGACTGGCGCTGCATAAAGCATTGTGGATCTGGTCACACTCGTGAGTAGCATCCTTCGACCTTGTCTTGGGCCTCGGGTGTTGAGCATTAGCCTCGATAGTGCTCTATTCGTCGTGGCTGCCCTTGTGTTAGCATACTCCAAGTGCTCGCGGAAGCTCAATCTCGTGTCTAGCATCACGCCCAAATACTTTAGGGCCCTCTTAGAGGCCACAGAGGTATTGCCGACCGTAATGTGGGCTGTCTCCACCTTTTTTCTGCTACTAATCAGCACCGCTTCAGTTTTATGAGGTGCCAGGTCTAACCCCATCGATGAGAGCCACTCCTCTATCTGCCTTATTGAGTGGTTACATAGCGACTCTGCCTGAGCAAGCTCCTTCGCAACAACCACCACCGCCACGTCATCCGCAAATCCTACCACCTGGACTCCTGGGGGAGAGCTAGTCGTAGTACACCGTCGTACATGGCATTCCATAAGAGTGGGCCAAGTACGGAACCTTGCGGGACACCTCCGGTTACTTGGTACGACTCCGTGCAAACACTGGTGTCGTATTTTAGCACTCTATTGCTCAGGTAGCTTCTGATTATAAAAAGCAGATAGGCTGGGATTCCAAAGCATGACAGCGCGCTAAGGATGCAGCTCCACCTTGCCGTGTTGAATGCGTTTCGTATGTCTAGTGTGGCAACTAGACAGTACTCCTTGCCTCCTCCCTTCCATCTAGTGCCCTCTATCGCCTTTGACGCCGTGTTCACTACCATGTTGATGGCATCGATGGTGGATCTCGCCTTCCGGAACCCAAATTGGCGGTGTGAGAGGTCGCCAGCTGCAGCAATGGCCCGTTCCAGACGTGTAGCGACTAACTTCTCCAGCAGCTTCCCAGCCGAGTCGATGAGGCAGATTGGCCTGTACGAGGATGCTTCACCTGGTGGCTTGCCCGGCTTTGGGAGGAGTACAAGCTTCTGCATCTTCCAGTTCTCCGGGAAAGTGCCTTCTCGGAGACATTGGCTATATAAAGCCGCAAATACCTCTGGCTGGAGGGTCAGCGCGAGTCGGAGGGCTCTGTTGGGGATTGAGTCCGGGCCAGGAGCCTTGTTTATTTTGATGCTTCGAGCCGCAAGTAAGATCTCCTCTGCTGTTACCTCGTCGATGGTCGCGTTTGGCGAAAGCTCCGTTGCCTCTATCATCTCCTCATTTCTGTGTGGGAACAGCTCCTCTACTATGTGCCTGACGAGTACGGGGTCACTTGGCTGAGGCAGTTGCTGCGCCTTTAGCCTTTTAACCACAATTTTATAAGCACTTCCCCATGGATCGTGTTCTGCAGAGTCACAAAGCTCTAGAAAGCAGTTCTGCTTGCTCTCCTTAATAGCCGCTTTGAGAGCTCGTCTGCAACCACGGAATGTTGCCTGGCATTCGTAGAAGGCTGGACTTCCGCGTGAGCGTTGATACTGCCTTCTGGAGTGGTTGCAGGCGCGCCTGGCCTCTGCTATTTGGTCGTTCCACCAGTACACTGGTTCGTGGTGTCTACCAAATGGCTTGCGAGTAGTCATGCTAGCATCGCATGCCATCTCCAGGCGAGTCATGACGTTTCCTGCCATACATTCTGCGCTTCCTGAAGCTGATAGATTCGCCAACGAGTCCGCAAAGTCCTGTGTTCTCATTGACTCAGCCCGGTACATTTTCCAACGGGAGGCGGGATTGATTTGCCTTCTCATTGGTTCGCCAACAGTACAGCGAATGGCCAGATGATCGCTTGCCGTGTACTCGCAGCATAATCTCCAGCTAGCACTAGGGAAAAGACAGCTGCTGACGAAGGTAAGGTCCACCACGGATCCCATACCGGCTCTGCTGAATGTGTGCTGGGTACCTTGATTCAGCAATCCAATTTCGAGGTTTGTGAAAGCCTCCAGTAGAATCCTGCCTCTCGCATTGGTGAAGGTGCTGCCCCAGTCCTCGGCCCACGCGTTGAAGTCCCCGGCAATGATCATTGGGCTTCTACCTCTGGCATCGGCCACCAACGCGTCAAGGATGGCAGAGAATTCTGCCGTACTTAGGCTGGGGGCGAGGTACACGCTGTAGACCCACATATCGCCGAATCTTGCCCGGACAAAGCCATCCTCGGCACTTACATTGGAGAGTTTACTTTTGTCTCCAACTCTATATGGCTCACTTAGAAGCGCAGGATCTGCGGGCCGTTCCCGCACTGTTTGAGACAACAGATCCTGCGCAGCGGTGCAGTGATTCAGGTTAAGCTGGATCAACTGCATGCTGGGGCTTTCTCGTCACCTCGTTTCTGCCAGACATTGGGCACTTTCGGCTACCTGCATGGTGGCATGGCAGCTACTGCTGCAGAGGCAGCACCTTGGTTCGTTGGTACAGGTTGCAATTTTGTGACCAATTACACAGCACCTTATGCAGCAGTTCGTGCGATCAACGGGGTTTTTGCATCTGCTCGCAATATGTCCAGATTCGAGACATCTATAGCATATTTTGACCCCTTCGCTCTGTTTAATACGGCAGCGTATCCATCCTATTCGTACTTTGACTAGATCCAGAACTTGCTTTGCAAAGTTACTCGGGACAAGGACTATTGCCACCTGTGTTTCCGCATATGAGCTGCGCATGCTTTTAACGACGCAGGCTTCCACAGAAATCCCTGCCTGCGAGGCCAGTGCTGCTGAAACTTCGTTCTGGGTAGTCAGAGAATCGAGGTCGCTTATCTCCAATCTAGTCTCCGGAGTAAGTGCACGAATTCCCGCGCTTTCTCCTAGAACCTGCTCCAGCTCTGCTCTCAACTGCTGTGTGCATTCCAGGTCAGTTCCGTTAAGCTCCAGTAGCAGATCTCCATTGGCTGAGCGACGGACCTTATTTACCCTCTCGCTCACGCTTTTCAGCTGGTCATCCTGACGCCTCGTCACCATATTAAGCACATCTCTATAGGACATACCATCCTTACCAGAAACGACAAGGGCCTCTGCTCTTGGCTTTTGGAAGGGCTGCATATTTGACGCTTTAGGCTTACGTTTTTTGCGCGTTTTGTGTACCTTGTGCCACTGATCGGAGGGACCGCTTATACTAGGGCCGCCTGTTTCTGCGGGACAACCAACTGTACCGTTTTGGCGCCTTGGCACTGGCATTGCTCCGGCGTGGGCAGGCTTGGTCGCCGCTGTTAACGCTGGTTTCCTTTTGTCCACCTGCCTTGTATGGTCCACTGTCGCCTGATTACCTCCAGCAAAGGGGTCGCGTATAACGATGGGTGTGGTGGCCGTCTTGCATGCAGCTTCTTGACCCTGTGGAGAGGTCTGGACAGCACTCTCATCATGTAGGATGGATTGGCTTGGGCCTACAGCCTTATCTATTGTTCCCGATGTAGGTGGCGATGTTTGCACAGGTTGGTCTACTTTGCAAACCGCCCCTTGCTCAGCCCCCCTTTGTGCGCTTGGATTTGCATCGCTATCGAGGAGCAAGTTGCATTGTGCGCAGTGTTGGGGTTCCTCTGCTATTGCCTCTAGGGCTGCGGAAACGCTTATTTGGATCTCCTTTATTTTGGCTAGGGAGTAATTCATGCTCAGGGTTATATGGCGAACCACAGGTCTCTTTTCGTTCACCGTATAGATTAGCTCGTCTAGCAGTTTACCTAGAACGCGCATCTGGTCGCTACAGCTTGGGCCTAGTCCTCTGTGTTTCTTGGGAGGAGTAACCCAGGAAACACCCGAGGGACTGTCTTCGTCTCTGTGTCTCTTGGGAGTATCCGAATCGTTACCCGAAGCTGCTCCCTGGTGCGCACAGGTTGCCAGCTGTGACCCTCCAGGTGGAGTTCTTGCCAGTTTGCCGCTTCTGACAAAAGCCTCAATGGCAATGCCCTTATCAGATGCATCGATTACATCCTCTGTAGTGGCCACACTCTTATATGCGGCACATGGCAGCCGCATGGCGTCGCGCAGATGCCGCTTGGCTTTGCCCTTGCTCCAGCTTTATCTCCTGTCTAAGGCACTTAGGAGTCCTGCGGTGGCCAAAAGTTTCCCTCTGACTTTTAACCGATGGGAGCTATACCGCTCCAAATCAGTCGCCAGAGCCCTGTTTGTATGTGCACCGCCGCAGCGGGAGGGTTGGTTGGTGGTCAGGTCCTCGACCTTTTGCACTATTTATCTCCTAAGTGGCCTTGACTTGTTTTGGAGTATTTCAAATTAATATTTTAAAAAATTAAAAGCTTCGCCTGAAAGTATGCTTTGCTTTCCGGCTTCCTGCTAGCTCTGTTAGCTTTCTGTTAACTCTCACAGACAATGGTAAGAAGTGGCGCTTACCAGCACTACGATCAGCTGATTGAGTATTTGGGGATGCCGCGTTGTGGTTGTAATTGGAGAGAAAAGTTTTGTTTTTGTGGCACCAACACAGTCAGAAGTAGGCGGGAAACACTAGCAAGCCGTGCACCACCCCCCCCAGGACAGATCAGGCCACCAACCTTGCCAACCAAATACACTCCCAGCAGCGCAGCGCCTTGGATGTCACTAAGCCCGGTACGTACGCCCGTCCCTTGGAGTCTCACTTCGCCAATTTTTTTGCACCTCACACAGGGAAAACTGACGGATTTTGTCTCGGATTTTGTCTCAACGAAGGAGCGACTTGGAAAACGCGACCGTACTCGGAAAAGTCTACACTCCAACTCCTGTATGTGAATGTGTATGTGTATGTGTATTTTTTTATTTTTTTTTATATTCCATGTTTATTGCTACAACTTAAACTCTGCCTATCACATTAAAAGGACTATATTAGACTTTACCTAAATTAGTTGTGTGCCCCTGCGGGACGACCGCTTGGTAATGCTTCGCAGGGACTCCCAACCGCCTTATAGCCTTCATGTCCTTCTCAATCGCTCCAGTCTGCGAAGTTCCCCTAGGGCACTGGCTGCGAAAGTGCTGGTAGCGTCACAGACACCATCAACTCGCAGAATTTACTGGTGGTAACTTCCTCGCCTGCAGACTCCCTGAGTGCCAGCCTCTGCTGCTCGAAGCGTCCACACTCGAAAAGGACGTGTTGTGCATCCTCTAGAGTGCCTCCCCAACACCAAGTGCACTCGGGGCTGTTTTCGTGCCCGAAGCGGTGGAGATAGCTTCTAATGCACCCATGTCCGCTCAGCAATTGGGTGAGATAGAAGTTTACTTCTCCATGAGGTCTCTCGAACCTCGGCTTGATTTTGGGTGCAAGCCTGTACGTCCAGCGGCCCTTGGAGGATGAGTCCCATGCGTTCTGCCACTTCCTTAGGCTTTCCTCTCTTGCTGCCGCTCTCTCCTCGGGGTATGCTGTCCTTGGCAACCGCTCACGCGAGGCACTGTAGACAGTTGCCGATTCCACTGCCAGGTATCCTAGTGGCACCATTCCCGCTATGACTAACGCAGCTTCGTTCGACACAGTCCTAAAAGCGCTGCATACCCGAATTGCACTCAGGCGGTAGACAGCCTCAACTCCACGGCTGTAGCTCGGGACCCCAAATGCGTGGGCCCACACCGGGGCAGCATAAGGCATTATGGACTTGCAGACTCCCATAAGGAGTCGTCGGCGCTCGTGCTTTGGGCCTCGGGTATTGGGCATTATGCGCGATAGTGCTCTGCATGCCTCTGCGGACCTCTTTTCCACATACTCAAAGTGCTCGCGAAAGCAAAGCCTGGTGTCAATAATGACACCGAGGTAACGAATGGCGCGCTTCGAATCCACTTCTGTCCTGCCCACGTAGATGGTAGCCGTTTCTACTCTCTTGCGGCTGCTGACTAGTACCGCCTCAGTTTTTTGCGCTGCCAGTTCCAGTCCCACTGATGAATAACCAACGGTAGACCATGGCTATACCTGCGCTGCATGCAGACACTGCCATCTGAAGCTCTTTGGCCACAACAACCAGTGCCACATCATCCGCGTAACCAACGATGTGGGTGCCAGCTGGGAAGGGAAGTCGCAGAATGCCGTCGTACATGATGTTCCATAGAAGAGGCCCTAGAACTGAGACCTGAGGTACTCGCGCTGAAACATCATGTCTTTCTATGCCATCCTCTGTCTCGTATAGCAACTGCCTGCCCGAGAAGTAGCTGCGGATCATGGCATACAGGTATGCCGGGATACTGAACGACGCTAGTGCGTTTAAGATGCTCATCCAGTCCGCTGTGTTGAACGCGTTCTTTACGTCTAGGGTCACAATCAGGCAATACTCCTTTTTGCCCCCTCGCCACCGCGTTCCAGATATGGCTTCCTTTGCAATTTCCACCACTTTGCCGATAGCGTCAATGGTTGATTTTGCCTTCCTGAACCCGTACTGGCTTGGTGAAAGGCCGCCTGCCACCTCTACCGCTGCGTTAAGCCTATTGCACAGCAACTTCTCCAGAACTTTGCCAACTGTATCCAGCAGGCAGATGGGTCTGTATGAGGAAGCATCCTCTGGGGGCTTGCCAGTTTCCATCTTTCTGGGAATGTTGATTCCCTAAAGCACTTGTTGAACATCGTGACAAATACCTCTGGACGAAGCGTCAAAGCCATCTTCAGCAAGCTGTTTGGAACAGCGTCTGGTCCGGGTGCCTTGTTAGGTTTGATGATGTTTGCTGCCACACGCACATCGTCAGCCGTGACTTCTGCTATGAAGTGGCCTGAAGCTGGACATCTGCCCAGATCAAGCGCATTGCTTAAGGCGTCAGGCCTGAATGGAAATAGGGTCTCCACTATACTTTTTAGTGCTTTCGGATCCGTAGGCCCCGGTAGTCTACCTGCATATAGGCGCTTGACTACGGATTTATAGGCTCTGCCCCATGGGTCATTCTCCGCAGTGTCACAAAGGTCCAAGAAGAGCACTCCCGTTTGCTCTGCTTAATTAGTGTCTTGAGCTCCCTTCTTCTCTCCCGGTACAGCGTATGGAGTTGCTGAAAAGACTCGCTACCACGCGATCGCTGACTTAGTCTTCTTGCCCGAAGACTTAGACGACGAGCATCAGCGATGCTGTCGTTCCACCAATAAGTCGGCATGTGGTGACGCTTGTAGGGCTTGCGCTGAGTCATACTTGCATTGCAAGCCGTCTCCAGGTGATCTGCCAATTGATCCGCCATATTCTGTGCACTTCCAGAAACCCGAATTTTTGTCAGCTCCGTGACCGCATTTTCTCTGCAGAGGGACCTCGCACAGAAGGCTTTGTGCAGAGGCGCCCTAGTTGGTCCGGTGTTCCTATCGCCGACTGTGCAGATGATGGCCTGTGTACTGTGTGTACACCTGGCTAATTTTCCATGTGGCTGATGGGAGGAGCGAGCTGCTGACAAAAGTCAGGTCGATCACTGATCCAATACCGCCTCTACTGAAAGGTGTTCTGTGAGCCGACGTTCAGAAGCGACACGTCGAGCACCGCAAACGCTTCTAATAAGGCTCGTCCCCTGGGATTTGTCTTGCAGCTCCCCCATTCCTCGGACCAAGCATTAAAGTCGCCGGCAATAACGACATTGTTGCGATCTCTAACGTCGCGAACCAAGTCGTCCAGAATGGCTTCAAATTCTGTATGCCCCAGACTAGGAGCAAGATAGCAGCTATACACCCACAGGTCTCCTACTTTTGCTCTGACGATGCCCTCTGCTGCGAATACCTGTTGTAGACGCAGGGAAGTACTTCCGCATATCCAAATCGCTGCTTTGCCAGAAAGGTCAGGTGCCCACTCGCCAACTGAGTATGGTTTATACGGTTCGCTAAGAATGGCCAGGTCTATGCCGTGCTCGTGCACAGTCTGCGCAAGAAGATCATGCGCGGCCACGCAGTGATTCAGGTTTAGCTGAATTAGTTGCATCGTGAGTGTTTTTTGGGGCCCTCGGGCATCATTAGCGGGCATCTGTTAGAGCCAGCTTGATGGTTCAGCGCTGTCATGCCTCTGTCTCGACACAGGAAACATGTTGGGGTGTTCCTGCAAGTGGCAGCTTTGTGACCAGTCGCACCACATCTAGAGCAACAAGCACTCCGGTCTATGGCACTTTTGCAGCTTTTTGCAATGTGCCCCATCTCCAGACAGCGATAGCACCTTTGTGGTCCGCCTGTGTCTTTTTCTCTGACCCGGCACCTAGTCCATCCCACCTTAAGCATCTCTACCCGTAGAAGCTGATCCTTTAACTTACTGGGAACCCTCACAAGAGCAGTCTGGGTCCCAGCGAAGGAAGCTCGGAGGGTTTTTACAGAGCATGACTCTTTCGCCACCCCAGTTTGGGCAGTGAGCGCGTCCAACACGTCTTCCGATGTGACCAATTCGTATAAATCTCTTATCTCCAAGAGCGTCTCCGGTATAAGGGCTCGTGCCTCCGCATTTTCTCCGAGAACCTGTTGCACCCCTCCCTTGGAGCTTCCGTGTTCTCCAGACCTGTTCCGCTTAGCTCCAACAGCAGACAGTCGTTGGTCGTACGTCGTATTTTGTTAACACAAACACCTACACCACACAGCTTGTCGTCCTGGCGGCGAGTGACCATTTTCAGGATCTCGCTATATGTAGCTTCTCCCTTTGGGCGGATTATGAGCGCATCCGGTTTTGTCACCTGTGGCTTGAGCCTTGGTCTAGGCGCCTGCTTGGGCTTCGGCTTAGGTTTCGGATGGGGTCCGA
Source organism: Lordiphosa fenestrarum (assembly GCA_035044985.1). Taxonomy (NCBI): domain Eukaryota; kingdom Metazoa; phylum Arthropoda; class Insecta; order Diptera; family Drosophilidae; genus Lordiphosa; species Lordiphosa fenestrarum. The sequence continues at coordinate 22,527 of JAWNNO010000459.1, read as the reverse complement.
CCTTTTGCCACCCATAACCTGACTTCCCAGTCTGCTTAGCGCTTCTTCCTGTCGCCTCACTCTCTTCCACCTTCCTTGCATTCGATTTCGGTGCTCTCTGGCCATCCACAGTACTGCAACTCTCGGAATCGGCAATCTGAGGATGTGGCTGGGTTTGCGCCTCGATTTCCGGCTCTTTTGCTCTGATATGGGTACTGACTGGCGACGTTTGCGAAGCTTTTTCAGTACATATACCATTGCTGTTCTCTGCTGTGGGTGACGTTTGCACAGCGGTCTCCACTTGCGCATCCTTCTGCCTGCAACACTGCCTTGCACTTGAAGCACACCTTCGGCGAAGAAACATCATGCGAATCCTCTTGGAAGTGTGCATAAACTTCCTGCTGGATTCCCTTCATCCGCTTGAGCATTTTCTTCATATCCAGGTTGATGTGGCGGACCGCCGGCCTCTTGTCCTCAACCATGAATAATATCTCGCTCAGAATGCTATCTAGCTCATTTAGAAGCTGACTAGGGTTTGGCCTTGGCTTCTTTGGGGGAGTTTTTCTCTGAGGACTTGTAGGGCTCTCAAATTCCCTACCTCGTTTGGGGGTTTCCGTCTCTGCACCGACTGCCCTGAAATTAAACACGCTCTCAGAGACTTTCGGAGGCGCCGATAAGGGCGCATGCTCATCCGTGGGAGGCGTTCTGGGCATCTTCTTAGATTTGGCAAACGCTACAAGGTGCGCCTTATCGCCACTTGCTCCTACCAGTGGAATAGCGTCAGCTAAGGCCGCCCCATGGGGCTCGGCCATGGGCTCGTGCGTTTGTTTCTTCCGCCTATTTAAAAATTTTTTCTCCATAAGGAGTCCTGCGGTGGCCAAAAGTTTCCCTCTGACTTTTTACCGTTGGGAGCTATACCGCTCCGACCCGGTCGCCAGAGCCCTGTTAATGTGCGCCGCCGCAGCGGAAGGGTTGGCAGCTAGTCAGTTCCGTGACCTTTGCACTTTTCCTCCTTATAAAGTTAAAATTAACTGCAAACTTAAATTCGAATTTGAATTTAAAAAAGTAGGGCCGTTAAATTAAACTTAACCGCCGTCTGCGCGCTAACAGCTCGCTGTTAAGCAGCTGTTAGATCGGTGTTAGCGTAGTGTCGGTGTAGCCCGCTAACCAACACTACCAGCAGCTGATTATGTGTTTGCGTGATCAACACAATGGCAGCAAGCTGGAGCCAAATTTTTGTTGTGCCGCACACACCCACAAAAATGGGGCGGGAAACACAGGACAGGCAGCCCCCAACCCCCCTCTGTGTGTCGGGACAGCAAGGCTCACCAAATGGATCCAGCAAGCTCAGCGAGATCAGCGCTGCGCATTGGGTGCCAATACGCCAGGTATGTGCCCACGATTGTTGGAGTTCCACCAAGTAAACTCTTTACAACCTACACAGGGATAAAACAGGAGAAAACCGAGGATTTGTATACAACTCAGGAGCGACAGCAAAAACGCGACCGCACTCTGTAACTCGTAACACACTGACCTGTGTGTGTTTTTTAAAATTTTTTTTTTAACAATAAAAAATATAAGTTTACATCGTAAAAGAAAAAGACAGAGGGTATAAGGATAGTAAGAGAAAAGCCGAAGGAAGAACGAAGGAAACCTCCGCAAAGCACTACTTCACGGGGCGGCAAAGATTGCATGTTCCGCATCCTCGATAGCGCCGTCTCCGCAGTAGACGCAATAGGGGTCTTCTTCGTGTTTAAAGCGATGGAGATATGCCTTAAAACAGCCGTGAATCGTTAGCATTTGTGCTAGGTAGTAATCCACCTGCCCATGCCGTCGGCTAAGCCAGCGCTCCAGTGTGGGTATTAGACGATGAGTCCTTCTTCCGTTAGTTCCTTGGCACCACTTGGACTGCAGTTTGGCTATGGTGGAGTCCCGCTGTGACCTGCTTCCACTAGTCCCGCTTCTCCGTTCAGCTGCCAGAAGGTCGATGGGGATTGTGCCTGCCACGACCAATGCCGCTTCTTCCGTCACAGTGCAGAAACAGCTTGCGGCTCTCAGCGCGCAGAGTCTGTATACAGACTTGCACTGTCTGCTGTAGGTGGGTATGTCCATGGCTTGAGCCCAGATCGGCGCCCCGTAGAGGATCGTGGAAGAGACCACGCTCGCAATTAACCTCCGGCTCTTTTACTTTGGTCCTCTGAGGTTGGCCATAAGTCTAGTGATGGAGGCTCTTATCTTTGCCGCCTTGTTGCTGATATGCTCGAGGTGCTGTCTAAAGCAGAGTCTGTGGTCTAAAATTATGCCCAAGTATCTGATACCCGGCTGGGACTCAAAAGTGGTTGAGCCCACTCTGATGCATGCCTTCTCCACTTTCTTTCTGCTGCTGATCAGGACCGCCTCGGTTTTATGCTCTGCAAGCGCCAGTCCATTTTCTGATAACCACATCATTATCTGGTCGATCGCGGGGCTGCAGATTCCAGTGGTCTCGTCTAGCTGTTTTGCAACTGCTACCAGCGGTATGTCGTCCGCAAAGCCAACAAGGTAGCATCCTTCAGGTAGTGAAAGCTGCAGGATGCCGTCATAGATGACGTTCAAAAGGATTGGTCCTAGAACTGAGCCTTGTGGTACCTCCCCGCTCACTAGGTTCTGGTGCTGTCCTGCATTTGAGCTATACAAAAGCACGCGCTCCTCGAAATAGCTCACTACTAGTTGTATCAGATACTGTGATACGCGGCGGCTGCTGATCGATTGAAGGACCTTGCTCCAATTGGCTGAGTAAAACGCATTTTTAACGTCAAATGTGCAAACGAGACAGTACTTTTTTGCACCTCCTGTGTGTGAGTGTGTGTGTGTGTGTGTACATAGACAACTTAAACCCTTTGCTTGGCCAATGTTGATTGTGTGTGTGAGAGTGTAGGCTGGTTAGCCAACGAGCGTCCCAAATGGGCCCATCTTGGGACCATCGTACAGGGTATCGACCAACTAGCACGATGGGCCAAGATCGGCTACTCCTCTGGGACTGTGTCAGGTACAACGGGTATTGACCGACGAGAGTACTCACACAGCCCCAGTGGTAGGTACGCTCTGGCTCCCGCCCACATAAAGGAACGTTTCATCTCCAACGTTATAACAATCGTGGTTTATTGCCTATACTTTTTTGCCAATGCATGGCCTGGAGAGAAAGAGAGAGAGGCAAAATATCGGCCGAGGCAGGACCACTCCGACTCGCTCACCAAAATCCGCTCCTGTCCCAGCCGGCTTAACAAATTTGAGGCTTGCTGTTGTGGGTGTATTGTTGTTCCGCGATGTTGTTGTGTTGTCTCTTATACGCTGTTGTTCGTTTTTATACTCTGTACCGTGAGACATAGAGTATTATAAGTTTGTGCAAAAGTATGTAACATCTAGAAGGAAGCATCTCCGACCCCATAAAGTATATATATTCTTGATCAGCATCAACAGTCGATATAGCCATATCCGTCTGTCTGTCCGTATGAACGCACACATCTCAGAGATGGTCACTTACACCAAATAACTCCCCTTCAATTATCGGCCTTGCGGCGGCGCGGCCTATAGAGCTTTCATCGGTGTGGTGGAAAGCTTTGCCCTATGCCCCTCTTTGCCTCTTTCTCTCTCATAGTTCCCTTCGGGATCATATGTTTTGCCTTTAGTGGCCTTATAACTAGTTTGTGCAGGGTAGGTTAAGTTTTGAGTAAGTAAATATAAGGTGAGTAGGTTTGGTAATAAGTAAAGGTAAGGTGAGTAGACATAAGTAAGTTTTCAATAAGTAAAGATAAGGTGAGTGAACATAAGTAAGTTTTCAATAAGTATAGATAAGGTAAGTGAACATAAGTATTAAATCTAACCCAGGAAAAAATGTGATTCCTCACAAGCAAAGCAACCTGATCAAACAGGCTTATCGAAATAATGAAATATCTCGTAGGGTTCAACGTCATAAATTTCTGGGCAGTAAATTTAAATTATCCCAGAAATCACTAGCGATTTGGCTTCCAGCGATTTGTCAAAATTTTCGCCCTGCCACAGAATTTCGAGCGATTTAATTTTTTCACAACCCCTTTCGAACTTCAAGGCGAAGGGTAAACACCTTGCAAATTCAAATTTGTGATGTCTTTTTTATGCGTTTAAGCTAATATTTTAATTCTACCCGTTACTCGAAGATTAAAAAGGGTATACTAAAGTCGTGCAAATGTATGTAACAGGCAGAAGGAAGCATCTCCGACCCCATAAAGTATATATATTCTTGATCAGCATCAATAGTCGAGTCGATATAGCCATGTCCGTCTGTCTGTATGAACACCTAGGTCTCAGAGACTAGAAGAGCGAGTGCCAGTGCCACGCCCCTCCCGCCCACACAATAAAAAAAGTTGAATATCTCCCAAATTTTTTAAGATATTGAGCTCATATTGTAAATAGTCACATTCCAACACACTTCACTGGTACCTGTAATACACTTCTAGATGTCTTCTACGTAAGCGAACGTGATAGAGTTCAACTATATGACCAAATTTCTGAACCTGTTTTTTCCAAACATGACGTTCTGTTTATGTCTTATGATTTATGTGTAGACCTCAATGACAACCGAGTTGAGTACCGAGACTTTAAGCGAATTGACCATTTTGTGTTATGTGCTGATCTATGTTTGTGTGACTGGAATAATATTTACCACCTTCAAGCTGTTGACTCCCAACTCGAATTTCTTACTAATAATATAATATCGCTTTAAAATAAATTTGTGCCACTTCGACGTAAATTAATTGTTCATAAGCCAAAGACCTGGTTTAACAATATCATTAAAAGGCATACTATATTGGACTTCGTGACAAAGCGTATGCTAAATGGAACCGATTCAAGACTAATCAGCACTATAAAGACTTTAAAATATTATGAAAATCAGTAACTGCCCTCATTAACTCCTCAAAGAAAGAGTTTTATTCTACAAAATTTAACAGTTCAGAGACAAGTTTACAGACATGGTCACTCTTAAAAGATCTCGGTGTTGGCAAGACCAAACCCAATCCAACATTGACATTAACACTAACAAACCTAATAGTACAGGGTGCGCCATCTAAAGTGTCGGTATGGCAACACTGAATAAATATAAAAAGAAACAACCGATTGCTATATGTTGATCTTGTTCCTTTAATTTGGTCCTGTACAATTTATTTCGACTATTTTTTGAACACAACATCAATCAAGTGGCCGCCTTTATTGGCCACAACAAAATGTGCCCTTTTTGCGGCATTTTCCATCACTTTTTCGAGCGTCTCAGTCGATAAAGTGGCGATTTCGTCACGAATGTTGGCCTTAAGCTCTTCAATGTTCTGTGGATCGCTGGCGTAAACCTTGCTTTTTAAATAGCCCCACAAAAAGAAGTCTGGGGCGGTCATATCTGGAGATCTGGGTGGCCAGTCAATATCGACTCTTTTTGATACCAGGCGTCCAGGGAATTTCTGCTGCAATAAGTCGATTGTTTGATTTGCAGTGTGGCACGGAGCTCCGTCTTGTTGGAACCAGTAACCGTCATGACCTTTTTCGCGCATTTGCGAGCAGACAAAATGTGCCAACATCCACCGATATCGATTTCCATCGACTGTTTCGTTTTCACGAAAAAAATATGGCCCAATGATGGTTTTGGTCGTGTAAAGGTATTTCATGGATGCGGTGTGGATTTTCCGTGCCCCATATGCGACAATTTTGCTTATTAACACCACCAGAAAGCGTGAAATGGGCCTCATCGGTCATCAAAATTTGTCAGCACAATTGAACGATTAATTTCGATGAACAGCGTCACTATTTTGGCACGTTGTTTTGGTGTAAAGCGTTCCATGGTCAAAATTGTACTAGATTGATGTTTCCAAAACATGTCTAACAAAAGCAATCGGTTGGTAAATGTCAAAGTTATTCAGTGTTGCCATACCGACACTTTAGATGGCGCACCCTGTATATTTGTTAGATCTTATGTACCTGATGTAAAGTACAACATGTACCTCAATAGTCAACCTTATAAAACCTGTGATAATAGATTTAGTTTTATGTGTGTTAATCAATGTGAAGTCCTAGAATCGATATTGAAAATCAAATCAAATGCTACAGGTTTTGATGATATAAGTCCGAAATTCTTGAAAATTATTCTTCCACATATACTGCAATATATAACATACATTTTCAACACTGCCCTTACAACATTCATATTTCCTGATACATGGAAAGCAGCCAAGATAATACCTATACCAAAATCTGCCAATGAGTATAGACCAATCTCGATACTGCCTTTTTATACTCTGTACCGAAGGTACATAGAGTATTATAAGTTTGTGCAAAAGTATGTAACATCCAGAAGGAAGCATCTCCGACCCCATAAAGTATATATATTCTTGATCAGCATCAACAGCCGAGTCGATATAGCCATGTCCGTCTGTCCGTCTGTCCGTCCGTCCGTCCGTCCGTCTGTCCGTCTGTCTGTCCGTATGAACGCACAGATCTCAGAGATGGTAAGAGATAGAGGTTTGACGTGTATGGGACATATGCTTCTTATGTCTGCAGGCAGATCAAGTTTATTTTCAATTTTTGGCCACGCCCCCTCCCGCCCCCGCAATTTAGAAAAAAAGTCATATCTCCCACAGTTTTGAAGATAGATGGCTTGTTCCTTCTGGACATATTTAGTTAGCAGGATAACTTATCGATCCGCCAAAGGAACGAAGAAGATCGGATGAGCGGTTTTCGAGTTATGATCAAAAGACAAATTTTCTTGGTACAGAGTATGTTATAGTCGGGCTTGACTGACTTTCTTTCTTGTTTATCAAAAGTACTTGAAAATCTCATGGCAAAACAAATAAATACTTTTATGCTCTCCAAGCAACTATTAAACGACAATCAATCAAAGGATTTAGGAATGGTAGAAGCTGTACGACGGCTATTATAAACATTGTGGAAGATATTCGCTCTGAGATTGACAAAGGCAATATATCATTTCTGACTCTCTTAGTCTATAGTAAAGCATTTGACACGGTTAACCACGAAATTTTATGTACAAAACTTAAACAAATGTCACACGTATAGAATCCTCATCCTTTTTGGCTATAAAACGCGGTGTCCCGCAGGGATCGGTTCTTGGACCTCTCCTATTCTCAATATATGTCAATGACTTACCCAGTTTACTGTCAAAATGTAATGTGCAGTTATATGTTAGTAGACCCTTGTGTAAGATAAGCAATATGGTGCTTACATTTAATTCAACCCTTACATGGAAAGACCATATTGTTAGAGCAACAGGCAAGATGTACGGGATCCTCAGATCGCTTTGCCAAGGCCTTGCTGACTTCTGTCCTTTTTATGGAGTTGAAGTCTTTAATAACTGCGACTCAGAAAGTCAAAGAAAGCTTCAAGTAGCATTTAATAATATAGCACGTTATATATACAACAGGGAACGAACGGACAGAATATCCGATGTGTCAATAAATATATTTAACTTACCCCTGCAGTCTTGGATGGACGTAAGAAGTCTAGTTTTTTTCTATATACCTATTCCAGAAACTCAATTTTAGTGTGTCAAGAAGAACAAATAATATTGTATTTCAAAAGATCAGACTTTCACTGTCAGAACAAGAAAGCAAGTCGGTCAAGCCTGACCATAACATACTCTGTACCAAGAAAACAAGAAAGAAAGTCGGTCAAGCCCGACTATAACATACTCTGTACCAAGAAATTTCTTTCTTGTCTTTTGATCATAACTCGAAAACCGTTCATCCGATCTTCTTCATTCCTTTGGCGGATCGATAAGTTATTTTAATAACTAAATATGCCAGAAGGAACAAGCCATCTATCTTCAAAACTGTGGGAGATATGACGATTTTTCTAAATTGCGGGGGCGGGAGGGGGCGTGGCCAAAATTGAAAATAAACTTGATCTGCCTGCAGACATAAGAAGCATATGTCCCATACACGTCAAACATCTATCTCTTACCATCTCTGAGATCTGTGCGTTCATACGGACAGACAGACGGACGGACAGACGGACATGGCTATATCGACTCGGCTGTTGATGCTGATCAAGAATATATATACTTTATGGGGTCGGAGATGCTTCCTTCTGGATGTTACATACTTTTGCACAAACTTATAATACTCTATGTACCTACGGTACAGAGTATAATTATACGCTCAGCATACATTTTTATGCTGCAGTAGCAGCGAACAGTCTTTTGATCATAACTCGAAAACCGGAGGAACAAGCCATCTATCTTCAAAACTGTGGGAGATATGACGTTATTTCTAAATTGCGGGGGCGGGAGGGGGGCGTGGCCAAAATTGAAAATAAACCTGATCTGCCTGCACACATAAGAAGCATACGTCCCATACATGTCAAACCTTTATCTCTTACCATCTCTGAGATCTGTGCGTTCATACGGACAGACATACGGACATGACTCGGCTGTTGATGCTGATCAAGAATATATGTATATACTTTATAGGGTCGGAGATGATTCCTAATCGATGTTACATACTTTTGCACAAACTTATAGTACTCTGTGTACCTACGGAACAGAGTATAAAAACATTTTTTCATATATGCTGTTCGCTGTTGGAACCGACTACCGCATGACATTAAGACTAAAAGAAACGCCACGCAATTTAGGATTAAATTACAGTCACACCTAGGAACCACAAACAATTGAAACTGGCGCCCAACGTGGTATTGCAAGAATAAGAAGATTAAAACAACGTAAAAATGGTGCGAGCGTGGGTCTATAACCACAAAAAGGAGGAATTGGTAAATTATGCCAACGAATTTGGGTTGGAAGTGAGTGGAACAGTAGAAAACATGCGGAAAGAGTTCGGTGAATGGGCACAAAGTATGGAAAAAGACATAAACGTGGGTCTGAGGATCAACGAATTAGCAAGACTTGCGGGCAAGACTTCATGCCAGGAACAGCCCAGCGAAGGATCAATTACAGCTATCAGGGCAAGACCTCGAACTGGAAGAATTATCTATACCATGTATGAACGCTGCAGCAAGAAGTACGCGGAACCAGGAAACACGGACGTCGTCGCAGCAACCACCAAGGAGTGACTACTCAAAAGTAGCCAAACAGGTGAGAGAATGGGGCATAAGTTACGATGGACATGGAAAACCACTAGAGTTTATTGAGCAAGTGGAATGGTCCGCAGACACATACGGAATTAATCCAAATTGGTTACCAAGAACAATGCCGGAGTTACTAAAAGGGATAGCTCTCAAGTGGTATGTGGCAAATAACTAGCAATGGACCACATGGGCAGGGTTTTTGGAGAGCTTCCAAAGAGCTTCATCCAAGTGGAGGACGAAGTGTATAGAAGGAAACAGGGGTTGTCTGAAAAATTCAAAGTATACATGGTTGAGATGCAGACATTAATGCGACCACTACGATTGGAGTTAGCTAGGCAGTTAAGCTCAATACTAAATAACAGCCTACCGGATTTAAAAGCGTTCGTACGACCATTTGTTTGCGAAAATCTGACTAAAATTAATGAAGCTCGCAGACGAATTTGAGGAATTGGAGCGAGACAGATATAATTTGAGGCAGGAAAGCAGACCGAATAGGTCGCGATTTATGGCAGTCAGCTCTCCTAATACAGTCGGTGATTTACGAGTGCGCGGAGCGGAGTCAATAATTGTGAACCTAAGTGCGAGCGAACGGGAACCAAGAAGGCAGAGTGACGGAATCTTGCGGAAAGTCGAAGCGATTGGCTTGACGTTAATTTGCAAAGAAGTCAACGACAGCCAGTGGGTAGTGCGAAAGTCCTGCGAGGTCGGAGCGAATAGCACGACGAAGGCAGACGGGCACTAGGAACTGAGCGAGGACTTCGAGTCGGTGTGTGAGCAAGCGCGAACGGGCGAACGTAAAGATCTGAAGTGTAAAGTGAATTGTGAACTTAGCCTAAGGCTTATTACTAAGTGATTTACACCAACCAAATATAGACTCAAGTACATTTTAAACGTTTGTCTTCTTATTTCTGGCAATTCTTCAATAAATTTGTTGAAGCGATCCCGGAGCACCCCTGAGCTTCGCCCAGCTGCGAAGGTTCGTTACACTAAATAAATAAAATATTTCTTGCTAACTATTAATGTTAATTGTATATGTCTAACTAAGTTGCTATGTATGTATGAATGCTTAGACTAAAGATAGTATTTAAGTAGGGATTATAAATGCTTCATTACTAAATTTATTAGCTTCTGTGACTAGCGCTTTAAGTTATAAGTATAATGTACTTGTAGCGTTTGGATGTCCAGTCAATAAAGAAAGAAAGAAAGCTCAGATTTTGGAGTGTAGTGTATGTGGCCAACATCTACAATCTCAATCATTTCATAAATGGCAGAGTTAAAAAAATGTTGCATTCTTATCTGAGCCGCATGAGGTTATTAAACGCTAATTTCCCTGAGTAACGGGTATTTCGAAGTGGGCAGGGCCGACTTTAACTTACGGTCTTCTTTTTTAATTTGGTTGAAAGCTAATTAAAATTGGTTTTCTTGATCTGAGAGTAGTTTTACTTAATTTTCAAAAAATAAATCAAATTTACCGAGCGCTAAACTAACGAGAGCGTAGGATGATTTTAACCAGCGATGTAACTAGCGATTTGCTAAATTACTAAATTTATAAGTAAAACATAAGAATATTAATTTATTTTGATGTAGTTTAGTCAGAAATTAAAACATTCTTTTTGCATCAATAAGGTTTATTTTTAAGTAAATGCATTTTAGGGGCTTATTTAAGCAATTCGCTGACTCAGTTGGCAGGGAAAATTTAAATTCGAGCGAATTTCGAACGAAAGTGATTTCTGTGGATTTCTGTGTAGTATACTGCTAGGCTCTCACCGCCGTGATTTTGTCATCGACATTACGACTTATCGAAAAGATCAGATAAGGTGATCGCACTAGCACCATTAAGTTTGTGCAAAAGTATGTAACAGCCAGCAGAACGCAACTCCGACCCTATAAAATATATATATTCTTGATCAGCACAAACACCCGAGTCATGTCCGTCATATCCGTTTGAACGCACAGATCTCAGAGATGGTAAGAGATAGAGGATTGACATGTATGGGACAGGCAGATCAAGTTTATTTTCAATTTTGGCCACGTCCAACCCGCCCCCGCAATTTGGAAAAAATATCATATCTACCACAGTTTTAAAGATAGATGGTTCGTTCCTCTTGAACATAATTACGTCTTTTTTTCTTGTTGCTGACTAGGATTGTTTGACATTATGAAAAGATAGTTTGGTCAGAATAGAATGGATAATAAAATGGATGGAAAATAACTAAATAAATTATTGTAAGCTTATCAAATGTTTTAGAATTTTTGTTTTCCAGAGTTTTCTAGTATTTTGTCAGTAAAGTAGTAAAGAGCTAAAGCCGAGCTTATCTTAATTTATTTTTTTAACTTATATTAATTAATATTCAATAGGCTTGGTTTGGTTGGCTCTTGGTCATCCGCCTCATCCAAAAATAAAACGACCTTTTGTTTTATATTTTCTCAATATATTTCAAGCCTTCATCGGGGCCCGCATTTAGGGGGATTGACACGGGACAAGTGCACCTGCTCCTTCTCGTGCTCCATACTTCTTCCAAAGCTCCAGTAACGTAGCTGTGGACTCTAGTGTCCATGGAAATCTGATGTCTCATCTGATGTCTACAAAATTCACAATCTTGTCATTCACTTAATTAAAAAAAAAGAAGTGGGCGTTGTGGAACACCCGGTACGAGCGAAGCTCTTTACGAGGGATAATCATAATCTGATTTAAAAATACAATACTGGCAAATCAATATAAAGTAGTTTTGTTTTGTGTATTGTAAATGTAAGAGCAACGTGAGAGCATAAACCAAAACCCACAAAGTGGTGTTTGAAAATTATCGATAGTGAGCACAATTGATAGTCTTGAAAATCGTTAACAGTAAAAGTCGAACCTGACAAATATCAAGGCTAAAGGCGCTAAAGGAGAAATCGTTCAAAACTGGACCGACTGATTAGACCGTGATGGCCAAACGGCTCCGGAGCATCGAATGACGATTCGTAAATGTAAAACCTGCTTCATGGCGGCAGTTCGAAATACCGTATCGCTATCGTGATACTAGCAGACGCCTGGGCGACGCACAATGACCAGACTCGCGAATTTTGCATTTCAAAAATCAATTTTCGATTGTCGAATTTTTGAGCACACACAGAGTGAAAAACCGAGAACATTGGTCTCAATTTGAGCACATTCGTTGTCAAAAACTATTCATGAACGGATTTTCTCACTTCAAGAAAAATTTCTTACTTCAATGAGTTAAAATGTTCAGTTTTTGAGAACATTTTAAACTAAAACGAGAAAACTAAGCTAACTTTGTCTGTGCCGAAGTTTTTATACCCTTGCAAGTGCTCGCTTAAATATTTTCAAAAACTACTGATTTTTCCATTTTCCGACCGATTGTTCGTTTGGGAGCTATATGATATAGTCATCCGATTTGGCCAAAAATTTGTAAATTTATATGAAAGCATGAGAAACAAACCAATGCCAAATTGCAGGATGCTACCATTAAAAACAAAAATGTTTTTCTAACTAAGACTGTTTTTCAAACCTATCTTTTGAATGGCAGCTATACCATGTTGTTGTCCGATTTTAATAAAACTAAACAAAGTTTGGGGACGTTTCCATTGAAAAGAAAAAAGTTTTTCTCACTAAAACTAGTTTTCCGACCAATTGTTCCTATGGGAGGTATGAGGTATAGTCATCCGATCCGGTCGGTTCCGACATATTAGTAGTGTGCAGCAAAAAGAAGACTCTGAGAGACTAGTTTGCTTATAAACGGACAGACAGACAGACGGACAGACAAAGCTCAATCGACTCAGCTCGTCACCCTGATCAAGAATGGGGTCGGAAATGAATATTTCTATGCGTTGTAAACTTCTGGGCAAAATTATAATACCCTTTGCAAGGGTATAACAAAAATTTGAGGTCCAGGTTCCAGTCCAGGACCAGATCCAATTCCAAGTCCAAGTCCGATATCAGCTCCGAATCCGCAGAGATTGTACAACACAATTAAATTAAATTAAAATAAAAGTGGAACGAGATTAAACATTATTTTTATTTTGTTTGTTGTTCTTCAAATGAAATCACACGTAATTCACAACTTGATCTCTTGGCAACCTCTCTTCAATTAATATTTTTAACAGAAAATGTTGCCATTTCACTCACAATCACTAACAAACGATTTTAACAAAAGCTTTTTAAAAGTTTTTACATCTCGCTCGCACATATTTGTCAACATATAGTCCAATAAGAGAGCTTTTACGGAAGAGCTTCTACGGACCATGATGAAATTAGCAGGGATGCAAACCGGTTGTGAACCGAAACGGTTTTGAACCGAACCGAACCGCTTTTGTCAGATGGTGAACCGAACCGCAAACCGAACCGGCTTCCTTTCAGAATTGCTAGACCAAACCGAAAACCTCAAATAAAAACGGTTCGGTTTGGTTCAGTTCTCTGACGAGTTTTAATACGGGAATTGCTTTTCTCGAGCCAATAATACTTATTAATTTGGGAATTTGACACGTTTCCTTGAGACAATTTCTATACATTTCGTTCGACTCTCTACATCCTTAGCGATACCGGATCGTTATAACATTTAAGAATGACTTGACGAAAATTTAAGAACATGTAATCCTGCAAGTCTTCTGCAATTGCCCTTCGATTTCTTAATACACCTGCCATCAATCTACATTCTCTCCCCTAGTGGACAAAATTTTTTATTTTCTGTACTACTTTACCTAAATTAAATCTAAGCCAGAAGAGTTTTTTATTATTTTCTAGCCCACATTCTCTGTTTTATAAGTTCATTCGTCTAGGAACCAATGTACGAATCCTTTAAGTCCGAAATAATACATTTTGGACATTCTTCTAAGGATTTTAAAGATATTCAAATGGATTATATGAATTTGCAAAGTGTGCGAAAAGTCACATTACAATAGAAATCATAATATTTCATAATGTGTATTTGTGAACCACTGAACCGAACCGAAACCGCGGTTCAGTCAGCTCTAAAAACCATGTAATGAACCGAACCGCCGGTTCAGAAACTGTGTGAACCACTAAACCGAACCAGTACTTATATTCGAGTGGTTTGCATCCCTGGAAATTAGTATAAGGTGGTCTCGTCATGTGAGCGGCTCTCTCATTTTCTCCCTTATTGTCATTGCTTGGCCGGCTGTCAACAGACCTCTCTACCTCTCACTCGCACTTATTTGTCAACATGCAATAAGGGAGATATTTTACAGACGAGACCACCTTATACTAATTTCATCATGCTACGGACTTGCCGAAGTCAATCTTCACGGCTTGTCAGAGAGAGACAGACATATTTTTCTGTCGTACATATGCACGCACGCACTGAGTGAGCTCGCACACAAACGTTCACAAGACCATACGCACAAAAAAAGATATTTTAAGCAAGCGGTCTCTACACAACGGTTGGCAAAAGACCGAGACAGAAAAATCAAGAGCAAATATGTTTCTCTCCTTTCTTAACCGAACACAACCAGAGAGCGCATTTAAACTTTAAATTTAAAAGGTTGCTTCCGTCCCTCTTTTTCAATGTGCCGCATGTAACTGTTTTTTTCTGTCAACTGCAAAGAGAGGACCGGTTGTAGCGAACTCTGCTCACAACCCACATGCTGCTATCGCTTTCTTGCACAGACATTCTGGCTTTCGACCTTACAAAATACATAGATCTGGTGCGAATATAGTTAAATTGGCAACACTGGTTAGCAGACTCCAGTAGAAGCAGAGACATGATGCAATAATATTAGGTGGTCTCGTCGGCAAAAAGTAGTCCGTTAACAAAGCCAACAATAACAACAATAAGCGAAAAAACGAACGCGTCGGCAGCAGAGAGTGGCAGTGCGCGAAAAAATGAGGAAATGAGGAAATGAGGAAATTGGTCCAAATTCGTTATTTGATTTTGGAATTGGAATAATTTTAGCTACTTTCCACATATCTGGGAACTCAGAGGTAGAAAGGATTGTATTAAAAATGTGTGTAGTGTGACCTAAAATTTTTGGAAAGATGATTTTTAAAAATTTTGGATCAATGTTATCTAGTCCAACAGCGTTTGACTTAACTTTCAGGATTGATTCTAAAACATCACATTGACTTACAAAAGCAAATTCAAATATATTTTCACAGTTATTAACAGACACAGAGCTTAAATACGAATTACAGGTAGTTTCAGGTACGTTTGAAAGTAAAAATTTACGGTTGAGAGCATCAACATCAATGTCATTTAAAAGCGGGGGCTTTGCCTTGCCAATTCCCAGGTTTTTAATCTCCTTCCATGTTTGACCCACCGATATTGCACTGTTAATTTTGGAATTATAGAATGTCCGTTTAGCCCTGTTAATCAATTTAACGACCACCCTTCTTTTTGATTGAAAATCTTTGTAAAAGTAGTCCATTCTATATCGTTTCCATTTGTTAAATGCCTTATCTCGAATTATAATGGCATCTTTAATTTGGTCGTTAAACCATGGTTTTAGTGATGGTCTTATAGTTTTCTGTTTGACTGGTACAAATGTGTTATACAGAATGTCTAAGCTAGTTTGGATATGCATCAATTGAAGATCAGCCGTCGGTAAAGCGTAAATTAAGTTCCAGTCACATTGATTGCACTCAGCTTCCAGGCTACTATAGTCTATATTATGAAAGTCTCTGTATTGAGTCCTATATTCTTCATGAAATTCCAGTTTAAAGTCGTACGTCAAGTATATTAAGTCATGCTTTAGGGTATCAGATGTGCAGTGGGTTGAGTGTCGTCTACTACATTAAGGCCCAGCGCCTCCATCTCGCGTAAAAGGTGTTTTTCTTTTAGTATATTACTGTTTCAGTCTCCAGTCAAAATTATGTCAGTGTAATTTAGAGATAATGACGAAATTAAGTCGACTAATTGCGAGTATTTTATGTTTTTTTGTGGCCTATAAATGCACTCAACCAACATATTTGTGTGGACACCTAAGATTTCCAAAAACAAGTATTCTATAAGGCTATTACTTGGCTGTTTAGAAATAGTCTTGCATCTAAGCTTGGTATTGACATATACAGCCACACCCCCTGCGTGCCCAATTCGGTCTGATCGGAATAAATTGTAGCCATCACATGTCACTAGAGAATCATTCAACTCAGGAGCAAACCACGTTTCTGAAACACAAATGATATCAACCTTAGAGTTTACAAAAATGTATCTAAAATCCTACATTTTCTTAACCAGACTTTGCGCATTTATATGACATACCCGAAGGCCTGCCCTGTATTTGCATAGAATTCTGACCATGGCATGACTTTTCGACTTCAAATTTTCTAAATACTGCATTGGAAACAATTTACAGTCACAAACATCAAATGCACAAGCTTTTTACATAAAACAAAAACCAAAGAGCACACTTTGCAATAAATAGAAACAGAAACATGATTTTTAAGAGTAGTTTGCTTAGAACTAGAATAGCTAATATATAATATCAAAGCTCCCCCATACTCTAGTTGCGAAAGAGATCTTCCGCCAAGTTACCAGCATCAGTTGGGCCCGAGCTTTCTCGCTGGAGCTGGTTGAGCTTTTGCATGCGTTCAACGCATATGACGTTCCCACCCATGATGCAACTATATAAGGTGAGGACACGCCAGTGTGAGTTCCCTGCAAAGTACCTCCACGTTCAGTGCTGCGCGTACTCTTGAAGCGTAAGGTTGTCCGCGGATGTCGATTTTTTGTTTGTTTTGTTTATGTATTTGGGGGTGGTTTTTTTGCGCTGTAGCAAAAAATGAATACATACTTAGCTGTGTACACTTTGTGTTGTTGTGGCCAAGGCCATGATCATGATGCAACAAAAAGTGTATCACACAAATATTTGTTTAATTTGTATATAAATAATAAATAACACAATACAATTGAAAAAGGTTATATTGTTTTTTTTTTAATTTTATGCACCAAACATAGAGGTAACAAAATGTTATAGAATCTCTCTAGTCTATCTTTTTGTACATAATTTTGCATCGCGGAAATGCCCATATCCCAATGTTAGTACGAAGCTGATAAATACAAATAATTATTTTTTATTAACATTACTAATGTTTAAATGGTTTTAATTAATATTTACACTAGTATTGGATTGTTTCCTAAAATGTATTTTTCTTCTGACAATTGATTGAGCGATCGCTTTTGTTGTTCACACACACAGACACACCCGCATACATAAAGTGCGTCCATGTGCGCCACTCACTCTCGCTCTGCCACTCGCTCTCCCACTCGCTCTCCCACTCTCTCTCCCAATCTCTCTCGCAGCTTTAGCAAAAGTACGCATCACACTGGCGTGGCCTCACCTTATATAGTTGCATCATGCTTCCACTAGCCGCTATGATTTTTGTACGGTGTAAGAGTTGCATCCGACACAAGAATGCAGGAATGCAAGAATGTGCTGTAGTGAGAACCGGGCATTAAATTAGAACTGTTTTGCTACACTCAGAAAAAAAATCGCCGTAAATTTAAGAAATTAGCCATAAAAAAAATTGTTTCTCAAAATCAGAAAAAATTTCTCATATTAAGAAATTTTTGTTCTTAAAAATAGAAAGAAAAAATTTATTCTTATTAGAAAATATATTTCTATTTTGTAGAAATGGTTTTCTTGAAAAATGGCAAATGTTAGGAAAGGCTCTTTCTAAAAGTGTTGAAGCTCTTTCTGAATAAAAGGGCCCCTTATTATTAAGAAAGATTTTAAATTTTTTTAGAAAAGACATTTCTGAAAACTAGAATATCAGCTCGTCGCCCTCTTCTCTCTACGTCAGCGTATCTGTTGGCGCGGAGGGCAAATTTTTTTCGTTCTTTGCTCTGACATAACGGTTATTCTAGAAGCAATCGAAGCAAAACTGCCGCTGCATTTTCGCTTTGCCGGCATTGATTTCATTTGATTTTGGTGCATTGACAGTGACAGAGCTATGGAGATTTATGTGCTGTGAACATTAAAGCATATATGCAATATACAATTCAATTTTGAGCATAAATGTGTACTAGAGGAAGCACATGTGTTACAAACATATATGTAGAGGTGTTTTTGTAAGTGGCTGACTTAGATTATTCTATACATGTGTCTAAATTCGATTCAGAGCTTAATTTTTCGGAAAAGAGTCTACTAAGTTAAGGCAAGAAATTCCAAGATCGTTGGTCGGCCAAGCAGTAACTACAAGCAGTAACTGCAGTTTACTGCAAGAGTGGAAACCGCAAGTAAGTAAATTGCATGTGAGTGAGTTTGTGTATCCGCACAAGGGTGACCTTCATTTCGTGAGAACGAAGGAGTTGGAATGCTTATGTTACTGATGATTTGATTTCTTCGATACGTTAGGCCCTGTTCTAGGCTGTGACGTATAAAAAAAACGCATTCAAACATGTCTCCAAGCATTTGAATGGCCCAAGGAAAAGTTTGTTGCAGCATGAGCTGGTTATTTTAATTTTGTATTGATTTGTATTGTATTTTGTAACAAGGTGAGGCAATGCTGAAAAGTTGACGACATTCAAGCATTTTAAGTTTACAATTGACCAAGAAAGTTCACAGAGAGTATTCCTAAAATATGATCCAACTTTTCAGCATTTCTTCAACTTGTTTGTCGAAAACTGTTTTATCTTAACATAATTGTGAATTTACATAACATAATTCATATAACTTGATCAACTTTAATTTTTGTTATTAATTAAAAGTTAAGCATTATTTTCTTTTTAATTCAGGTGAAGAGCTGGATCCCAAGAAACTGGCTTCATCTGATCATAGAGCCCAAGGAGGAGGTTTATGAGAAGTGGGCCCTCACTTTTGAAGAGCATCAACAAATTCTTAAGTCGGATGCTAGTCCAAGCTCTATATACGTAGAATTTGCCATTTTAAAACAGGCATTTGGATCTGACCTCGTCAGTAGCGCTTATTTTAAGTTTGTGGAAATGTATATAGCAGCAGAACTTGAAGTGTGTCTTTAATATTTTCATTTCTTACAAAACTCTGAGGTCGAGTCAATATTATATAGTAAGTAAAAGAGCTTGGTTAGTTATTTTGCAATGAATAAAAGAGGTTTTGTTTTATGTTTCTTTGTACCCGATGAAAGTTTTGAAGCTTACGAAATCAAGTAAATTGGTAAAGTGGAAAATTGCGTTTGCTTTATATTTGTCGAAATCGAGACAATTTATTGTAGTTTTATAACTTTAGCTATAAACAACTTAAGTAATTAAAAATAAAGTTGGTAAGACTGTAATATTAATTGACTATTGGTGGTATCACACGTTGGAAAGTAACAGTAACCTTATGTAAAAATGTTACTTTTAAAGAAAATGGGATAAGAATGCGTAAATAAATACTGAAATGAATATTTACATTTTTTTTTTGGGTTTATTTTTCGTTTCATCATTTAAACCATTTTGCATTTGGAAATAATATTTTTTTAAAATTTATAGATTTTAAATAAATTTATTTATACCATAAAATCCATAAATTTATTTCTAGTGTAGAAAAAATATCAACGTACCTTTTAGACATATTATTTAATCAACATTATTTATCTTTCCGGCAGAGGGATGGGGAAGATCGGATAAACGGTTGTAGAGCTATGAACAAAAGACTGTTCACTGCTTTCAGCTACTACTGCAGCATCAAAATGTATGCTGAGCGTATAATTTCGTTGGTAAAGAGTATGTTATAGTCGGGCTTGACCGACTTTCTTTCTTGTTTTGAATGGGGATTAAAATGCGCTTCGAGCTCGTGCAGAGCTATACAGAGTATATGGTAGACAGAGTATAATAAGTTTGTGACGAAGTATGTAAAAGCCAGAAGGACGCGTCTCCGCCCTATAAGGAACAGGGTGGTCCATCGAGTGTTTGGAATTTGAACTTTTCATATTTTGACTTTAAAAACGTCAAATGTCATTCCGAAAGCGACTAATACATATATGTATTGCTGATCAGTTTTAACAGCCGAGTCGATATGGCCATGTCCTTCTGTCTATCCGTATGAACGCATAGATCTCAGAGATTTAACTCGTATGGGAAAAAAACTTACAGATAAATAAAGTTTGTTTTAATTCTCGCCACGCCCCCTCCTGCCGCCACAATTTAAGAAAAACGGCATATCTCTCACAATTTTTTAGGTAGAAGGTACCTTCTGGACATATTTAGTAATCAGTAGTTTTAATCGAATGTTGAAGAACGGATGAGCTATAGTCGAGTTATAGGGAAAGCATACACTTATGATGAGCAGCACTGGCTGAAACAGCGACTGGCAGCACTTAACACACTTTAAGACTTTGTGAGGTAAATGAAAACATTGGAAGGTGCAGAGTGTGTTATGGTCGGGCTTGACCGACTTTCTTACTTGTTTACGTATAATGAAATTAAAAATGTTAGCTTGTACACTATATATAATTAAGAATTTGCGGTAAGCTGCAAAAAATATGATTCGAATCATATTTACTTAAAAAGACGTTGTGAAATTCGCCACTCAAGAAGTACAGGTCTGTTCTTCATCGGTTGATCGCAATTGCACTTAGTTTCCAAGATATAGCGATATATATAAATTTAGCTTATCTGGGGACATTTTGATTTGTGTGTTCTATAACCATGCTACAATTTGTCTGCTCACCACTTAAGGTGATAGTCCAAACACAACGCTTGTACAAAAAATGATTTAAGTTATAACATCTCCCAATACCGTAAAATAAACGCCCAAAGTTAAAGTGACAAATTTTGAACACAAATTGCTTACCTTAAATATAATAAATTTAATCTTTCACTGAAATCCGTGTTCTCCCACTTAAAAAACTCATGGGAATCTGTTAAATGTACAGTCCTAGCCGGCCAAACACTTTCAATGTAATGTTTATTTCTTGTTCTTGTCTTTCTTATAAGTGGCTAGAACTTTACCATTTACGTTACTAGATAAATGACACAAGTCCCGAAATTAAAACACATAATGGGCTACATATTTAATCAAAATATAAAATGGCTTTAGTGGAAAATTGATTTTTGATAATGTATTTAAGGGGAAAATTTGTGTTTAAAATTGGAGATTTTTACTTTGAGCGCAAATTTCACGGTCCTTGAAGCGGTTCCAAACGTGAAACATTTTTTGTAAGGTAGGCGGAATATATGTTCTAGGCTGTTATCTCCCGCCAAGACTGACTCCGCAAGAGTTTAAAGCGTGCATGGACGAAATAGTGCAAGAAGGCCAAGGAAAGCAACCAATCATTGGGGCTTTAGATTTCTATGCATGGGCAATAGCACGGGGATGCCCATATACAAATGCAAAAGTTCGCGCATTGCTAGAGTCCATATCTAGCAGTCCACTGCTTAATGAGGACAAGGCATTAAACAGAGCGAACACTAGGTCCAAGATTGACCAAACATACATAAGCAGAAACCCGGCTCCCTTTTATTCTAACTAAATTCGATTTAATTTAATTCACAAAACTATTAAAAACCAAAGTTCTTTATTATTATTATTTATTAATAGTCGACAAACAAAGGCTGTCAGCAAATTTGTAAATAAGTTATAAAAAGACTTATTTACTAAGGAGGCATAAAAAAGAAAGCCTAACAAAATTACAAAATAAACTAATAACGACTCCGACTCGGTGGGGGATTTTTATTTGCCGGTACGGCCAGCTATGCCCCTATTCACAGCCTGTTGTGGTCAGAGTCGATATTAGAGCTAACAAAACCATTTAACAAATAAACAGGCCTGTTCAGTTTTTTACTTACATTAAATTTTCTCAATTTCGACTTGGCTACCTGTTCTGGTTTTCGTAATTTGATATAATTACTCGATTTGAATTCACATTGCTTGTATTGTAATTAATTGAATGTTATATTGTAACACCTTTGTGACCAGTGACTTTTATAAGAATAATGTCTTGTGTCATTGGGATATTAATTAAATGTTATTATTAGCTGCGTCGTCTAACTAGAGAGTTAGCAAGGTCCTCACGCTGAGCGGTCATCAAGCCATAATAGCTGAAGTAAAACTTGCAGGTTAAGAAACCAGTATCACCATTAGGGGCTGATACAAGCTGGAAACGTTAGACCAGCAGGCATGCTTACTTATTCTAGAATGCCTAAACTGAGCGCCGAACACATCTGATTATCTGACATTTTGGTGTTCTTAAGAAATTCCAACCATTAGAAGCATTTGCCTTTGGACTAAAAGAGTGACACAGAGAAGTGCACCTAAGCAGGTGATAAATAAGAAAACCTTTGCTTAATGGGCTTAGCATAGGCTGTGACTATTTTATGTTCGGTTAACGATGTCAGACCAAGACCATCTTTCTCAAAAAAAAGAAAGAAGATTGTGTTCTCGACTTTTGACTCTCGGACTGTGTTTTCTGTCTTCGGACAAAGAAACTTCAACCTGATCATTTTTACAAGCTGCCTCAAGGTTAGCTTTATACGTACTAAATCTTGGGAAACAAAAGTGGTATTTATACTCGAATCTCGATGTGCCAAC
>JAWNNO010000457.1:100000-201655 GCA_035044985.1 Lordiphosa fenestrarum | reverse complement strand
GATTACTTTGTTTTTTAGCTATTTTCTTTTTAAGTTTAATTATAAAAGCCCATTTCATTCTCGGTGGAACAGATGTTGGATCCTTAAATTTGGTTACTGTCTGACGAAACTATTCACACAAAGACTATTTAGTATATTTTTTTATGTCTGCCTACATTTTAGTGTGTGCTTTAACATAAAACAATGCAATTTTTTGGTGTGGCGGCAGGTATCAATAATTCTTATCAAATACTTAAATTGAAAATACATATTCTTCTGGACCAAGATTAACATTATCCGAATAATGTTTCCCAACAAATACTAGTTAAGTTATGCGAATCCAGTTGCATTAAGCACTTTTTAAACTTTAAAAATTAACACCATGTACAAGGCTTAGCCGACTGCTGCCTTTTGTAGATGCTGCAAATGTGTTTTCCAGCTTAAGCCTGCTCTAAATGTCAACAGTGGGCTGTATGGTCGAAAACTCTCAGTGTGATTTTTTATACTCTGTACCAATGGTATTAGCTAGAAGGAGGCATCTTCGACTCCAACAAGTATAAATTCTTAATCACAATCAAGTGCTGAGTCGCAGAAGCCGTGTCCATCTGCCTGTCCAGTCGTCTGTCCGTCTGTATGAACGCTCAGATCTCATAGATGGTAGGAGCCTGAGGTTCGACATGTATGGGAAATATGCTCCTTATTTAATTTTTCAAATTGGTCTTCGCCGCAATTTGGAAATTACCAAATATCTCCCACTGTTTTTCAGATAGATGGTTCCGTCCCTGTAGACATATTTAGTAATCAGTTTTATCATCAGAGGAAAAGAAAGTGGCAGCGCTTCTGTCTGCTACTGCAGCATCCAAAGTATATGAATTTTCTTTTCAAGTATTTGATAAGAATTTTTTAAACCTGCCGCCAAACAAAACTTTGAGAGGCAATTATGTTAAAGCACGCACTGAAGAACACTTAAAAAAATATACTAAATAGTCGATGTGTAATTAGAAATACGCGAATAACTTCTGCAAACAGTATCCAAATTCATAACAACAACATCTGTTCAACGGAGAATTATTTGGGCTATTATAATTAACCTTTAAAGAAAGTCACATAGAATAAAACAGTAAAACCAGTGAAGGCTAAAGTGGAAATTTAAAAGAAAAACATTGAAAATGCCAGATCTTTAACCCTCATTTCTCAACCCTAGAGTTAAATCTGTCTGTCAAGATGATAATATTTTAGATATCTGTCGGCGCTATCGAAATTGCCAAGGTTATACACAATCAGAAGGTCTGTGCGTGAGCAATTTTAATTTGAATGAGTGAAAAAAAGGAAAATGCGGGTTTTGCTATTTGGAAGTAAGCAAGTTAGAGAAAATGCTCTACTCGACTTGCTTTACAGCGTAGGGTAGGTCATTTCGAAAGTATTTTTTCGCTGTAACACGAAATTTTGGCAATCTATCTATCTAAGTATCACACGAACTTTACCGAAACAGAGGTAGTTAAAGTCGGCCTGCCCGACTTCGAAATACCCGTTACTCAAGATCAGCTCGGATAAGTATGCAACATTTTTTTAACTCAGCCATTTATTATCCGATCCTTTTGAAAATTTGTGAGATTGTAGATATTGGCCACATAGACTACACTGCAAAAAACTGAGCTAGATATCTTAAAAATTGTGGGAGTTATTAATATTTTTTATTGCGGGGGCGGGAGGGGGCGTGGCCAAAATTTGAAACAAACTTGATCTGCCTACAGACAATACTAGCTCAAGTATAAAATTTGGTTGCTCTAGCTCTTCTAGTCTCTGAGATCTAGGTGTTCATACAGATGGACGGACGGACGGACGGACGGACGGACAGACGGACATGGCTATATCGACTCGGCTGTTGATGCTGATGAAGAATATATATACTTTATGATATCGGAGATGCTTCCTTCTGCCTGTTACATACATTTGCACGACTTTAGTATACCCTTTTTACTCTTCGAGTAACGGGTATAAAAATATGCTCTTAGTTGATATTTGCATTGAATTGGAGAAATGTTAATTTAATGATTGCTTTTTGTTTTACGGCTTTCGTTATCTTTTTCCAAAAGATCTCTCGCACTCTATTCAAATTCGTGCTGCTTTGAAAATGGCTCTTCAGGAGGACCCTTCTTATACGATCACATTGTAGAAAGTGGCATTTGGTGTTCCTAGTTTGATGTACCCTAGTTTTACTTTTGCCTTTTACTTTTTTTATATTTTGCTAAGGCTACAGTTATTTTTAATGTTTTAAATTTCCTTTATATGGATTCGCTTATGGTATCAACTTAATACATATCTTCAGTGCGGAACCCTACTCTTTCCCTTGCACTTCATAAATTCATAACACGTTTGCAGGTTTACCTTATTTTCAATCGAATGTTCACTCTCATTTTATTCCTCTTGACTTGACTTTTATTTCATTTTGTTTTACAAGTGTACGTGTGTGTGTGGTGTGTGTGATGTGTGTGTGTGTGCTCGCGTAGTGTGTGTTTGTGGTGTGTTGTGCGCTTTTTAAAGTGCTGCTCAAAAAGGAAATGAAATTAATATGAAGGTTGACTTAACGCCTCATAAATCATTGTCCAATTTTCATGTCCTGCCCAGCGCATATACTTGCATACCTACATACCTCGCATCCTTGTGCTTCCGCCATCGCCGACCATGCTGCTGACGTTGTAACACAAACACACTTAAAATGATTGAAATATATGTAAAAGGCAGATACGATATGCGTAGCCTGGCACGACATTGTAGCAGATAGCAGGACGAGGAGGAGTCTATTGGCCAGAAACATGAACATGGTAGAAGGAGACCAAGACGGAAGACTTCCTCATTACACGCTTGTCACGTGCACATTTAACGTTTCGGTGCACACACACACACAGAGACATAATTACACTTACATAGACGCTAACACACCAACACCAGGGCATGGCAGTCATTCATATTAATATAGTCGGTCAAAAAAATAACAGAGAAAACCACCTCTCCGGGCATACCAGAAAGTCAGACTTGCATACCAATTTCCACACTGTTTAGTGGCAAAAATTTCATATTTCGTACTTGAATAAAAATTTAAAATTTGAGGATTAATAAAATGTCTGTCAACTTAAGGTTTTCAATATATATTCAAATGTTCAATTCAATGTCAATTTCCCTTACGCCCTCACCGCATTACCTAGTCAAATTTCCTGCCTTACCAACAGCTGCATTTATGCAAATTGCAGACTCCAAAAACAACAACAGTTTACCTTTGGCTCGAGTGTTTTTCATGCTAGACAATGAAGTGAAAAAAGTGAAAAAAGAGAAATTTAAAGTTTGCCATTTTTTCTTTGGTCAAAACTTTAAATTAAATAATAAATTATTTTATGTTTATTTTTATTTCCAAACCTATTTACTGATATTTTTGTACCTGTAACTAAACCGAATCACTTTGGTTTAAAATTTAAATACAGCTGCAATAATATTCACACTCAGTGACCCCGCTGGAGAGTTCACATATCAAGGAGGACAGGGCAGTTCAACAATTGATTACTGTATGATGGGAGGAGCTTGACAAGGGAGTTTGAAGGAAATGGCTGTAAACGGAGACATGCTGTCAGACAACTTGCTCCTCTCGATTGAATCGAATATGCAGGTACTGGAAAAAGATCAAGACCAACAAAAAAAAACCAGCCACTACCGGAGCTTTTCTGTACAGAAAGAATTAGAGCCAGATACGAGGTGCGTCTTGCGAAAATGAGGAAGCACTGCTATTTCGTCTTAAAGAGAAGCTAATAAAAAAAAAACAAGACGTTAAGAACTGTAACCAGTAAGTAGTACTTAGTAAGTACTTACTAAGGTCCATAGAAGCTTGGAAACTCATATCGCCTCAATGAGGGTCAACAAATCTATCTGGGCACCCGACAGGCGATTGAATGGAAGAATGACAAGAGCTGGTATAGTATCGACGGCATCAATTGTAGCTTCCTACTTCTTCATTTTGCTATACTTATATTCCATCGGTGACAAGCAGTATAGATTCATTGAACTTCCATTGATCCCAAATGAAAGACTTGATAAGTTTGACAGAAGTCAGCAACGACTACGATTGAGTTTTTAAAGTTCGCCCCGAAGGAATTATTTAAAAGGATATTAATCGCGGCAGAAGTATCATTTAGTTTTAAAAAGAGTGTAGTTCTCCCGCTTTTTATACTCTGTACCGTAGGTACACAGAGTATTATAAGCAGGGATGCAAACCGGTTCTGAACCGAACCGGTTTTGAACCGAACCGAACCGCATATTCCAGCTAGTGAACCGAACCGCAAACCGAACCGGTTTCCTATCAGAATTGCTGAACCGAACCGAAAACCACAAAAGAAAACGGTTCGGTTCGGTTCAGCTTTCCCACAAGTTTTAACTGGAATCGCTTTCCCCAATGTTTTTGATTAATTTGGGAATTTGAACCGAAGATAATTTTTATACATTTCGTTCGATCCTCTACATAGGATGACTTGACACAGATTTTACAACTTGTAATACTGTAAGTCTTCTGCAATGGCCCGCCTATCGCCTAATATTCCTGTCATCAATATGTCTTTTTCCTCTAGTAGACAATATTTTCAATTCAAGCTTTTTTACCTTAATTCAATCTTAGACAGCAGAGTTTTTTTCGTATGATATGATTAATAGGGTATGTAAGATGCATGGAACGTATTCTTTTCTAGCTGACATTCTCTCTTTTCGAAGGGCATTCCTCTAGGAATTTATAGACGAATTCTGAAAGTCCGACAGTTCGAATAGTCACATTTTTACAGAAATTATAATATTTCTTTATGACCCTTTGTGAACCACTGAACCGAACCGAAACCACGGTTCAGTTAGCTCCAAGAACCATGTACTGAACCGAACCGGCGGTTCAGAAATTCTGCGAACCACTGAACCGAACCGGTACTTATTTTCGAGTGGTTTGCATCCCTGATTATAAGTTTGTGCAAAAGTATGTAACAGGCAGAAGGAAGCATCTCCGACCCCATAAAGTATATATATTCTTGATCAGCATCAACAGCCGAGTCGATATAGCCATGTCCGTCTGTCCGTCCGTCTGTCTGTCCGTATGAACGCACAGATCTCAGAGATGGTAAGAGATAGAGGTTTGACATGTATGGGACATATGCTTCTTATGTCTGCAGGCAGATCAAGTTTATTTTCAATTTTGGCCACGCCCCCTCCCGCCCCCGCAATTTAGAAAAAACGTCATATCTCCCACAGTTTTGAAGATAGATGGCTTGTTCCTTCTGGACATATTTAGTTATTATGATAACCTTTCCGCCAAAGGAATGAAGAAGATCGGATGAACGGTTTTCGAGTTATGATCAAAAGACAAATTTTCTTGGTACAGAGTATGTTATAGTCGGGCTTGACCGACTTTCTTTCTTGTTATTCTATGCTTTTTTAAGATTAAGAAAATATCTGTCAAGAAACAATAAAGTTTCCTTACACTAAGAAAAAATTATTTTTTCAGTCGAATTTTTAAAAAATATAATATAAATATTAATAGCAGCCTCCCGAAAACAATATTAACATTTCTGCTCATCGGCACAAGTCAGTTTTTGGTAAATCCTGGTGGATTTATTTGAGCCTAGCACGTGGGATCTAGCACATATGAAAATTCTGGAGCAAGTCAATTGCTCAGACATTAGAATGTTTTAAATTAAGCCCAGCCAAAGCTCTTCGAAAGCAAAGTCTTTATTATAACCCAAACGCTGCTAACTACTTCCATGATGAATTAAAAATCTGGCAAAATATTGCTGCAAATGCAAGCAGGCGCAGAAATGTTGCCTCTAAACGCCATGCCATACCAAACAATCAGCCAATGTGACCTGATATGTTTCCTGAGGAAATCAGGAAGAGATTTGTTAAGTAGATCTTGAGTTATGATGTTCATGAACTTTCAAATTATTGCTTGCGAGAAAAGCGACTTAATGGTTTGTACTACCAAATTTGTATGCCCACTAGAGGGGAAATCCTGTGCATGAAATTTTTAAAGTCATGGTCGCAACCCCTCTCTGATGCATTTTGGTGTACAATAATCGTGAAACAAGTCAGATTTCAGTGGTGCATAGAGGATCTTAGTTTTTTGTAATCACATATAATTTTAATCGTTGTCTTTTGTCATGGGCTTTCAAGCAGTTTGGATAAAATTTCAGATGATTTTCGATGCTATGCAGTTGACAAGAAACAACCTTTACAATATCCCTAGAGGAAAGATTTTTGCATCTTGTGCTGTATAAAAATGCAGACAGTACACAGTTTTTCGTTGGCAAGGAACACTCATTATCGAAAATTGCGTCCAATAATCCGACCAAACTACAGAGTTATGAGTAATTTTTTGCACAGCTTTAAAATTTAAAATTAAAATAACATTTTTCACACACAAAATTATGCAAATTAAGTAAGCTTTGGGAATGCTGAGAGCTACTTTTCTTTATTTTGCAGTTTTGAGAACCCTTTTCTACCCCTCCGTTAGTTATGCTCCGATTTATTTGAAATGCGAACACAATACTCTGGGCGTGTTGTACTTACATAAAATATTAAAAAAATGCAAAAACCAAAAATATTTAAAAAAAATGAGTCCGGCCTGGTCCTGAAAACCAATCGAACGATTCTGTTCAAACTGTTCTGGCATTCGAACGATTTGCATTCGACTTGCAATTCAAATGTTTCACTTCCGTTACAAACAAAATACAAGTTCTCCAAACAGCTAAAATTGGTTAAATAAAGCCGTTAAATATCGTTTTTTATTCAACGACATCTTAAAAACAATTAAACCAGTGTTTCATAAAAAAGCATAATGACCAGAGCGGGGTGAACAATAAATGTGAATTCGATTTGATTAGTGTATTGCAAATTTGTAGCTCCTCATAAAATCAATTAATTTTTTTTATTAATTATTATTTTTAAAAGAATTTGTAAAAACAGCAAAAAGCATCTTAATATAAGAAACAATGGTACAAAAATAAATATGAAATGAATTGAAATCGCGTAATTCTTTTGGGAAAATGGGGAACAGGTAACCAAATTGAGTTGGAGCAAATTTAGTAAAAGTGAAAACCGTAACAATCCTGTATTATTTGAAAGTCTCCATTCCATCTTCCAAAGTCATAGATGAAATTTACAGAGCTCGTGATTGCGCATTTGAAATATTTGTCTGTACATTCTCCTATTGGTCGACTTTCTCCACCGCATTTCAAGTTTATATAGGGTTCAATTGTTTCACTTGCTGTCCAGATTTTGCAGAGATATGGACAAGAGACTGCTTTCGTTTTAAGTATACATTTTGCACGACTTTTCAACCTATAAAACCAGGCTTCGAGCCATTTTAACAATCATTATGAAGCAGAGATTAAAGCTGATATGTTTTCGGCGTCGTTCAGGGTATCTATCTCAGCTACTAGCCATTTTTAGGATCCGGTTGTAAATGCCTTGGCTGTTCAAATCCTTGTTCTGAATTACTTTGCCATGCTAGTGCACACTAAACCTAATTAAGAGATCCTCGTAAAGTAATATTTTGTGTAAAGAACTATTCTAAATTTAATTACTTCCTATTGCATTTTCCCTATGCATTTTCAGTTCTCAACTTAAAGACTTCCCCAAAAACAGAATTGCTCAGCTCGCCTGAAAACCATAGCCAGACACATTCCAGACACACTCTGCTCCATCCATTCACTCATTCTATTACCCCATGCCAAACAACTTTTAATTTCATTTTAATTTTACAATTTCGCCAGCTTCTTCTTCTCCCATTCTCCCAGTTCATATGCAATTTTATGTGCAACTCTAAATAGAACAAAAACATGCACATGTGTATGGCAAACAAAAAATCCTTAACCCAGAGACTGGGTCATTAAGCCAGAACTTGGCTGGCAACAACATACACTGACCACACATGGACCGCACCGCAGGCACCGCATGATGCCACACCCACATCCTCATGCCCATCTACATCTCCATCTCGACATAATTAAACATGCTGCGCACGTGCAGCGGCTGCTTTCAACATTTTATGCTCAAGCAAAAACGAATAAAATGCATTGGAGGTTAGGGGAAGGGGTGTGGGGGCGGTAGCACACAAGTACAACTATAACAACAACAACTTTACGACTAGGAGCCAACTGCTGGCTATTTTTATATATATTAATTAAAAGGAATTTTACGCGCTAATGAAATGAAATGTGTGTGGGTGGGTGTGTGGGTGTTTGAGTGCGAGGAAATGTGTGAAAATAAGTTATACGTGATTTGAGGTCCAATCAAATTATTTCTGCTGACAAAAACAAAACTATGCACGTGCGAATACTGAATATTATTATGAGCAAGAACCAAGCGCGATTATTTGCTAGTGCCAGCAGTTCACACAGCAGTTGCCGAGGAACTGATGCTGGCAGAAATGTTGTATGAAGTGCCAACAAGTTGCTCATACGCCGTGTTGCAAGCAACCAGGTCTTAGCTGTTAACAGAGCCAACCTGTTGGATGTGGCTGGAGCGTAAATAAAAATAAAATAAATAAAAATTGTAAATTGGTAAAATTATCAAAGCATTTTTTTAGGGGTTCTATATATAACGACTACTTAAAAAAGGGGGAAAAAGGGGTCTTCTCATTCAAAACCCGTTTTTTGGACCCTTTTTAAAAAAATTCTTATTTGAAAACGCAAAAAATAATTGAAAACTTTTTTTATTTATTGTATTACAAAAGTTTGAAAGTAAATAAAAAAATTTTTTTTGCCTCGATACGTGGGCTGTTCAAAAAGTAATGAGACTTCAAAGTTGGTGGTGAAAAAAAAAGGTGTCGTCACGGCGGCCACGATTCCGGGTCTCCGGAGCGTCTGAAATGAAAAAAAAAACGGGGTTATAATCAGTATAGATGTAATTCTCGGGTGAACCTCAAGCTTAATTTTGTGATTTTTTTTGACAAAATGGCGGCCATTCAAAAAAAAAATTTCAATTTCGGGTTTTTTTTTTGTAGTTTAGTGTAAAAAAAAATAGTAAAAAATTGTTTAAAATTATGGTCGAGGTTCACCCGAGAATGGTGACAATTCTGCGTCGATTCCACTTTGTTTCATGAAAATCGGTTCAGTTGATCTGGAGATATCATGGCCGCCAGTTCGAAAAACGTGGTTTCGAGATATACGAGTTAAAAGTTTGAAGTTGTTTTTTCGCATCAAAAACAAATTGAAATGAAAAATTTTAGTATGCAGTTTTAGAAAATAAATAAATAAGTGAAATAAAAAAAATCGATTTATTTAATTATTTAGATAACTAATAATGATTGTGTTTCATCACATGAACTTCCGCATTTATAATACTATACTTAAGCTAATAATCATTTCAGTTTAGTTTGTAGTCTACAAAAAAAAACCCTAATGATATTTCAAATCATGCACCAATGCTCCGACAATACACCATGAGAAATCAGAACTAAAACCATCCTGAATGATTGCCTCAAGGGTGTACAACGTGCACACCAGTTAAAAATAAGATATATAAAATCAATCGAGAGATTCTTGAGATGTAATATGGCATATTTACATACGATTGCAAATAAAAGTGTAAGGTAAGAAATGGACTAAAAAAAATCATTTTACCTTTTTTGTACCGAAAAAGTGTTACGTCCGGTCGATATGGCCCTGTCCGTCTGCCTGCACGAACACCTAGATCTCAGAGACTAGAAGAGCTAGAGCAACCAAATTTTAAATGTAGACTAGTGAATTTTTTTCCAGATATCAAGTTCATATTTGGCAGAGTTGTGCTTGTGAGCAATATACACAAATCCATAAAGTTATAAAAAACGTTGCATACTTATCTGAGCCGCATGCGCTGTTTGCTAACATAATGATTAAGCACTCAAATTAGTGTTAACATAAATCAAGGTAATAACACTAATTCACCTGAGTAACGGGTGTATCGAAGTCGGGCAGGGCCGACTTTAACCTATGCTCTCCTTTTTTTTAATGTTCTCATTTGTAGTTATTCACTATAAGTGGGAGATACATCTAAAATTTGACCGATCTTAACAAAACTCGGCCATATTGCAGTATCGAAAATTACTATTATCGATTATCAAGACTATCGATGGTGCCCACTATGGAACTTTTCCCAACACTACTGTGTGTGTGTATTGGTGGATACATAAAACGAAGTTTGTCTCTTATGCTCTTACCCAGCAAACATTTTTTATCGCGGAAGATAAGGATGCGATTCGCCAGTAGGTATCGCCTTACTCTAGCGATATCGTATTTTTATCGCATTCTCATCTCCCTACGGGAAGAAATGTGACACTATGCGATAACTTACGGGCGGTGAGAAAGCGACACTTCTGGTAGATAAGAAAGCGATACTTCTGAGATACAGGAAAAAGGCTCTTCTGGGCGATTCATCCTAATCCGAAGATAAGCCATATGAATAAAATATGTTTCGAATTCTGCACTTAAGGCAAATAAGCGTTGCCAAAGTATTTTTCTTTGGTAATATTGTAAAAAGTCGTTCAACTCACTTCAAGAAGAATCGCATTCGGGTCTTCTTAGTGAGTGTTAACTTAACACTGTTAAGCGATGTATCGCCAATTCTCAGATGAGATTATAAAAAAGCGAGACGAATAATAAAGTACTGCAGTTTTGCCCCCAAGGCGATTTTTGAGGGATATATCGCCAGTTTACCGAATGAATGGAAAAATGCGATAAGACATATCGCCAATTTAAAAAATCAATACCTAAGGTATTTTATTTGTGTAAATCGCTAAACTAAACTCCAAACTCTCCAAACTCTCCCCTCAAGCTAGCGCCAAACTCTCGCATTGTCGAGGGAGATAAGTAAAACGACAAAATGTTTGCAGGGTACTTTTACAACTCGAATGGAAAATAACATTTACATTTGAAAATTAACAAATTACATAAAGCTATTTTATAATCTTCTGCAAGTAACGAGAAAGCTCAGCTAACTTCGTCTGTGCCGAAATTTGTATACCCTTGCAAGTGCTCGCTTTAATATTTTCAAAAAATACTCCTTTTTTTCGATTTTCCGACCTATCGTTCGTATGGGAGCTATATGATATAGTAATCCGATTTGACCAAAAGCTTGAAAAATTATGTGAAAGCACGTGAAACAAACAAATACAAAATTACAGGATGCTGCTAGTAAAAACAAAAAAGTTTTTCTAACTAAGACTGTTTTTGAGACCTATCTTTTGTATGGCAGCTATACCATATTGTTGTTCGATTTTAATAAAATTTGCTAGAGTTATAAAAAAAACATAGAAAACCTACGATTATAAAGTTTGGAGACGTTTCCATTGAAAAGAAAAAAGCTTTTCATACTAAAACTAGTTTTCCGACCGATTGTTCCTTTGGGAGCTATGAGATATAGTCATTCGATCCGGTCGGTTCCGACATATTAGTAGTGTGTAGACTCAGCTCTTCACCCTGATCAAGAATATATATAGTTTATGGGGTCGGAAATGAATGTTTCTATGCGTTGCAAACTTCTGGGCAAAATTATAATATCCTTTGCAAGGGTATAAAAATTCCACACATTTTTTTGATTTCACCTATGTACTTCTTTTCCGTTATTCGGATACGTTTAATGCTATTTTGTACTACATATTTCCTGTATGTTACCTTCTTGGAAGTACTTTCATTTAATGCATTCTTAAATCGAAAACGACTATATAAATTATTAAAGTTAGAACAAATGTTATTGAATCAAGAACAATTCATACTTACAATTAGAAATGCGAGCTCTTATATCAATGATCTGATAATATCAATGATCTAGGATTAAACACAAAATTGACTTGCAATTTCAGTTCCAAGAAAAGTTCCCCGGAAAATCTCACCTTTTTTATGCAAATCTGGTTTAAAACTTTAACCTGGTTCTATCCTTTTTTCTAGCACTTTTGTTATAGAGTGCTGTCTTGCGGATGACCTTCGAATTGATTATGATTTGGAATTACTTTTAGAGTTAATTTGCTTTGACTTAAGACTAAAACAACCTTAAAGTCAGATAAAAAAGATAATAAAGTAAAGTAGTAGATTTTAAATCATGCTCTGCGAGATTAGAAAGATCGTACTTGATACAAAAGTTTCGCAGCTGAATCAAGTACTTTTCTTACAAATGACTTCGATTTAACTTATTATCAACATTGCACATTAGAAGTCCTGGGGAGGGATCACAACCTCTTGCACATAGTAGTTCCATTTTTTCTTTTTAAAGGTTTAAAGTCCACTTTAATTGTTGGAGAAAGCTACAGCTATTAAAAAAATATCCCTCGCTTTTAAATTAATTGCTTACGCTTAATTAAAGGTTGGAAATATTTCAACGAAACTATTTTTTCTGGATTTTAGTAAGTAAAAGGTTAATCCCGTCTACGAAAATCTTTGAGGCGATATTTAATAATCATATAAAATAGAAAAACGAATCTTAATATCGTCCGAGAATGCTTCACAAGAAAGGCAGCCATCTAAATGCATTTATTTTGTAAAAAAATTAGTCTACTTACAAGGTTTGGTTTGTGTTTCGGTTTAACAAAACGTAATAAAACTAAAATCGGTTAGACGGTCCTGACTTTCTTAACACGCTTGTTGATATGTGACTCTTATGTCGCTGGTTTCATCTAAATAAAAAGTAAACTTGTTTGTATTTAAAATCTTCAAATTGTCATTTAACTCTTTCTTCCTGTTGGATTTTGTAATTGTTGCATTTGCTATGTAAATTTGTTCTTCTTAAATCAAGACCTTCATTGAAATTAAACATTTTCTGACACAAAATCAACACACCCAACTCCCAACAATTGAGTGTCGTCTAGTCAGGTAAATATTTGGCTAACTCATAAATCTATAAAATTTAATTTTAAACAAATAAATCACAGCACAGAATGCACATTCACTTTTCTGCATAAATGCTTACAAAAGTATTTTTCCATAATTTACGACACCCGAAAAGTGTAAATTTTCAAATGAAAAGTGAAAATACACAACAAAGCCGCACAAAAACACGCACAGACTAGTCAAAAGTAAGTTTCGTAGCCAAATTCTTGTAAATTATTATTGTAATATTTGCCTAAAACGTTTATCATATTGTCACACAGAATTTCAGGGAGACCCAGAGAGATGGAGAGGGATTTAGAGGGATTAGCAAAATGCTTAGACAGCTTTAAGTTTTCATTCCGACAAAGTGATTTCCGTATTTTGTTTTTGTTGTTTGCGGTTGCTATTAGAAGCTTGTTGTTGAGTTTTCCGGGGTTTGTTTGCAAGTCATTAGAGAAAATAGTTGAGTTGACTTGGTTGGGGATAAGGCAACTTCATTAGGTTGGGTTAATGATTTCTGAATTTGGTTGATAGCAAAATGAAAGAGATTGAATGTACATGGCATAAATTGTTAATAAGTTGCACTTAGAAGCCCATCAATGTAAACTTTCTTCAACCTTCTCCGAGCACACCGCTTGCACAATTTATGCATGACAGCAGCGTCTTAATCCTACAAGGCGCCAACGTGAGCTGTCAGACACTCAACACTCACAAGCTGCAAGCATAGAAGTAGTTAGTTGCTTATAATAAGACCCACTGTGTTTTCTTATTAGGCAACAACAACGAAAGTCTCTCACCCTCACTCCATACACTTTAAATGTAAGCAAAAACTATTTAAATCAATGACAGATTCTTCGTCTTCCCTCATTTTGGCATTTTCGTAAAGCGCGAAAATCTGCTTGAGGTCTCACAGCTGCTCTTAAGAAAATGAATCTGAATTTTAACCATAAATGACATTTCATTCTGTTGCCTTAAGCATATTAAAAAGTGAAATGCACAAAAAGAGAGAACGTGGAAGAACGAGAATAAGAAACATTTTAATGGAGGCGACAATGAAAAATCGCTGCCGCATATGTTGGACAATAACCTGACATTATAGACTGTTTGAACCCTGCGAAAATCGAAAAAAAAAGTTAAGAGGTTTACGACGATTGAGAAATACTCTCTTTGTTATGTACTATAAATACGGGGAATGCCTGATAAGTAAAAGGTAATTTGCTAGTAAAGTATTAGCATACCGTGTGCATACCGAAATTCGAAATGAATACTTGACAAATTTTGATCAACTTTAAGACACATTAAAAAACTATTTTTTCCGCTGGCTAAAATGGATTAACCACATACACAACGCTACTTTTTTATTGTGAACTTTAAATATATGTTTGTTTTAGTCCAATTTTTCTTGGTTCTTTTTGAATGCACCGGAGTCACAACGACCCACCTGTGTCACGATGAGAGAGACGTGACAAGACTTCATTGCATTGGCTTTTTCATCAGTTCGGTACTGATAGTTTATACCATAGAACACTAAGCATATTTTCAAGCGATAATATTATACTTATTAATAAAAAATAAGTTTAAGCGAGAGCGTAGGTTAAAGTCGGCCCTGTCCGACATCGACGTACCCGTTACTCAGGGGAATTAGTGTTTAATAACCTTTCTTATGTAAATTAACAGAGAATTAACATTAATTTAAATATTTCAACATTTTGTAAGCACACAGCGCATGCGGCTCAGATAAGTATGCTACGTTTTTAATAACCTTTATAACTCTGCCATTTATTTGTCAGATCTTTATAAAAATTTGTGAGATTGTAGATATTGGGAACATACACTGCAAAATATGAGCTTGATATCGTAAAATTTGTAAGAGATATTTTTTTTGTTTGCGGGGGCGTGTCCAAAATTGTAAACCAACCTGGTCTGCGTGCAGACAATACTAGTCCATATTTAAAATTTCGCTGCTTTAGCTCTTTTAGTCGCTGAGATCTATGTGCTCGGCTGTTGATGCTTATCAAGAATATACATAGCTTATGACGTCGGAGATGCTTCCTTCTGCCGGCTGCATACGTTTGCACGACTTTAGTATACCCTTTATACTCCACGAGTAATGGGTATAAATGCTCACTATCACTGACGCCTTTCCGCTTAAGAATCTTTTGCCTTAAAGACTTTGCCAGCTTAAAACTCTGCCAATTCAAACAATACTACCAATATAGGGTATACAAACCGATGCGAGTCGAACATTTCAATAACTGAAACGCCAATTAAAACTGTACAATGGGTTTGCCGGTCAGGGCATTCAGAACGGGTGGGTGTACTCCGCCCAAAAAAAGAAGCGACCGAATGTCAGTTAAACGAACAAACAGCCAAAACAAACACAACCAGACATCTGCATTGGAGGCAACACGACGTTGACATACCTACAAATGCACATGTATGTATGCTTTTTCATGTATATGCACATGCAA
Source organism: Lordiphosa fenestrarum (assembly GCA_035044985.1). Taxonomy (NCBI): domain Eukaryota; kingdom Metazoa; phylum Arthropoda; class Insecta; order Diptera; family Drosophilidae; genus Lordiphosa; species Lordiphosa fenestrarum. The sequence goes on along the minus strand of JAWNNO010000457.1, from coordinate 186,345 downwards.
GGGCAGCCAGGAAGCACACATATTCTCATAACGTCATCCTGGACTGCCCGCTGCTGGCTGATACACGCCTGGTAATTGGTATTGTTTGCCTGAACGCGTGTCCACTCTACCCGGACACAGGCACACACACACACACACACATTTTCACCTTGACGCCGCCAAAAAAAAACACACACAGGGAACAGCAGGGATATGCATAAACAAGCAACTAGCGACTATTAATTTTCCATTATAAAAAATCAGGCGGAGAAGGTAGAGGGGACTGCTTGCCGAAAATGAGCTGTGTTTTCCAATGTGTTGCAAACTCTGCAGTTCGGGTCAGTTGAGTGCACTTTCACTTTGCGACAGCTGTCAAAATATTTGTCACAATTGTTGACAGAAGTGTCACTGATATGGACCATCAAAATGGGCAGAAGAAATTAATGGATTTACATTGGATACGAAATGGTTATCTGCCACAAGGTGAGTGATTTTAATTGAAAGGCTTAAAATATGATACCTTAAAACAGGGGTGCCCAAACGATCAAGGTGACAGTGACAGCACCATTAAACATTGAGAAATCATTTGTTTGAATAAGCTTCTTCGAACATCCGAGAACTTTTTCCAAACGAAACCGTTAGTCAGTCAACAATAAAATCTACTTTTTGAACCAGGCAAAGAAGAAGGAAAAGAATCGAATTTGATGGTCAGTACAGGTGCTTACACAAGGTCTAAGTGCATTGCAAAAACAATTAGAATTAGAATTATCCAGTGCTGCAGCACACAAAATACTTTCGAAATGATCTACAGTCGGCCGTATAGTAGGTCGAGTATGATATTTTCTTATACCTACATTGAAAAAAATTCATTCCGAAACGGGATTGAAAACAGGGTAATCCCGGATATTCTTGATCCAATCCCGGAAAAGATTGATTTCTCTCCCACTTTTTTTTTTAATCCCATAAAACAGGATCCTGTTTTCAATCTCGTTTTGGATTGATTTCAAATTTTTATTTTCAGTGTACTTACTTTTTCAAAAATAACCAAGATTATGGCACAAAAACCTCTTCTTGCTTATTTTGCACAATTGTATTGAAAAAACTCGCACATATATATGACCATGGCAGCTACGATTGCTACAAAAGGAGTCTATTTTATGTACAGTAGAGACTCGCAAAAGTTAAGTATACCGAATGCCGAAAAATGTTTTTAATTAAGAAAACTAGAAAAAGGCCATCGATTGGCCATAGATTTTGGTGTTTGGTAGGAGTCTTGAAAAAGTTAAAAATTCGTAAAAGCTAAAACAAACTACTTAGCTTTTACCAGTCTCTACTGTATTATAGCCAACAAAACGAAATCTCAAAAATCTGAGCACTGTTCATGCACAAATAAAATCATCATGATATTTGCCCCATAATATATGGCATATTTGATCGTATTAATAACACAAGGCAACAAAATTTAAATTTTTTCCAGAATATTGAAGGGAAACATATTAGAGTCTCCACCACCCATTGCAAACTTTGGTGCACCAGCAACAAAACGGATATTTTTGGATTCCTACGAAGGTGCACAGAAAAAAATAAGATCAAATATTTACATGTCAAAGATATTATATATTATTTTATATCAATATGATGCTATGGATTACATTGATACTAAAAATGTTATATTAATAAGTGAAATCATCAAAGCTATCTTAAAAATGGCCTACACCCAAAAAAAGCAATCTTCAAAATGACACTACTTAGTCATCAATTTGAAACTATTTCATTATTATAGTTCATTCAATATGAAACTATAAAATTCTCTTTAATACTCCTAGTATGAAACTGATACTTTCGAAAGTATTAAAATAATATTTCGAAGATATCGAATTGAAACAATCTAGTATCAGGTTGAAAAATAATCGGATAATTAGCTGCCCCCTCCTGCCACACCTTTGGTACCTAATATATCAATATCCTACTGTATTGTATCATTTTGAAACAAAAAAATTATACTGGTGTCATTTTCACTTTCAGACAACGCGTATCAAATTGATATTGATACAAATTTTTTTTGGGTGTAGTGACTTGATTCCAGTTCAAAGTAGACATCGAAAATGTGAGAGCAGAAAGAGACACGCAAAGTTTCTCGAATCAAAGGGGGACAACTATAGTGCAACTCGAAAAAGGCAAAAACAATGTTCATGTCTCTGCCGCTGGAAGCGAGACAGCGAATACTCTTCCGATTCGTCTGTTTTTGCTTTCATTGCTGACTGCAGTTCCCAACTGCATAAAGCGGTGAGCGCATTTAGAGACATTCAAACAGCAACAGTCATTAACGAAAAGCCTACTGAAGGTTGAACCGGTAAATTCATGAAACAGTACTGTATAGGCAACCAGCTCTTTTTGGTGTAAGCAACGCAACTTTTCGGGACCTCGAGCCAACTAAAGTCACTAATTATTATTTTCTGTGTGCTAAAAGAGGTATATCTCTATTGAAAGAGAGATAGTAATAAGTGGTACTTTTCGCTAGTATCAAAAAGAGTCCAAGCTACAGAATGAATTCCTCAAAGCACGAGTTATATTACCTATGTCCTATTACCTATGTGCCTATATACCCTATGTCATCCCTAGATATGTTATGATCCCTATGCCTACGCTCTAGTAATCCGAGCTTGGATAACAATGTCACGATGGATATGAAATATAGTCAGTCAAGCGGAAGCTGACATTGAAGTCAGACGTGTGTGTTAAAACAGTTGTGAATAAACAACATTTCGAGAAAAGTAACAAAAAAAACAACTAAAATTTACAAATAAGAACATAGCAAGTAAGTACAAGAGGGAATTGGTACAGTGGCAGGGGGTCACAACATAACTCGCGCCTACGAAGGTTCAAAATAGACACTTTTAGCAATTTTAAGCTCAAATTACTTCAAATCTAGATTTGATGGACCATTTTTGAAACGAAAATCAACCCTTCAAAATGCTGGAACTTGTTGCCTAGTGAAATTGAGTAAACCATGTTTTGTAAACTAGACTTATCCCAGTATTTTGAAAAATTGGTGCTAATTCCAAATGATTGTCGGATATTGTCCAAAATAACTCACAGAAGGCAAATGTCAGGGAACAGCTGATTTATTTTGCTTCTTTATTAAATCTTTATTGGTTTCATTAATGATCTCAGAACTGAACTCATGGGAGCTACTGAAATCAGTCACGAATTCAGTTATTTCCACTGCTCAGGTCTGAATTCAATAATGATAAACTAAGTACTGAGGCACTGAGGCATCTGCAGGGAATAATTTGAGTGAATGTACTGGATGAAGTGCCACAACTGAGATACAATTATTTGAAATAAAAAAAAAACTATATGGCATAACCGTCGTAACAGAGTTCCTTAACATTTAGCATGGATTTTGTATAACAACTTTCCACGAAATTAGTGCTTGGGGACTACTAGAAACGCTTCTGTGCTATTGTGCTTCGTTTTCGCGAATGCAGAAAAGTAAGCAGCGTGTTTGAAGGTCTTGCAATGTAACTTAATCTTTGTTGTTACATGGTTGACTGTTAATCACTGTAGAGCATCGACACAAAATTTGCTCATGCTTAATTTTGGTGTTTTTTGTATGATCTTATTGTGCTTTTCCAGAATCCAGAAATCAATCTGTCACTAATAACTTACAGTTTTCTGAAATTGTTCAATAATATTCCCCGTATGAGAGTTGCTTGTGAGCCTATGGGATAACTTGCAACGCCAGTGAAATGCTTTCAGTCTCTTTTCTTTCAGTTATTTTTACTAGGAAAAACTCAAATTTCCAGCACAGATAAATCTTTAATATGTACCAAAGCCTAAAAGGCTGCAACATTTTCTGCATGGACGACTATTATGGGGTCCGGGTCGGGCTGTACGTGTTGTTGGAGCTGCAGTCAGGCATTTAATTGATTGATTGTTGCTCGTCTATGTCTGCATCGATTTGCCACCCGTTCGGCCACCCCCATTTTGTTTCATAACCCCAATCTCCTCGCACCTTTCACTGTTATCAAATCGACTTCGTGGCTGCCATAACTCGTTGGGTTTGTTGTTGCTGCCAATTAGTGTTGGTGCGTCATCTGTGTGTGTGTGTGTGTGTGTGTGTGTGTGAGCGTCATCAATTAATTTTTGTATTGTTGCTCCTTTTTCGGGCACAAAATGTTGCATTCCAGGCAGAGGTTATGCATGTAAGTATGCGTGTGTGAGTTTTAAGGGGAAATCCCCTTTGTTGACTGATTGGTTTTTTCGTTTCAATTGTTTCTGCTGCATTGTGGAGTATTTGCCAAAACCAACCATAGTACCTCTAGGACTGATCATTTCGTTTAAGTTCAAAATTTCCTGAAAACATGTTTACCCTAGTGTTAATTTCTAAAACCACAATTTAAATCTGTTTGCCTTTGTGACAATTTAACAATTTAATACATTTTTAATTTGTGCTGAACCCTTCTACCAGTGTCACGGAGCGTATGAATTCCAAACAACTGTCACGCTTTCAGTGTCAAATTACCTTAATAATAGCGTGGAAAAAAGCTGAAAACTGACCACGAATTACAAATCAATTTAAATCCCTGGAACTTTTTTTTTTCCAAAACCCAACAATGGAAAATTGAAACGAGGCAAGAAACTGGTGTGGTCTTTTCCACTCCCTCTCTCCGATGCGAAAACTTTTAATTCAATTCTTGTCAGGCATGTCAATGAGTCTCGGCGTTTTCAGGAAGTTCTTGAATGCCACATTTGGGTTTGGCCTGCTTTGACAATCTTAATGGAAAATTTGTTTAGTAAATTAAAAGTGCTTAAAGTGCAAGGCAAGATTTCAGATCCACAAGCTGACTTGTGTCTCCGCCCACCCACAGCTTGGGCAATTTTTTTAAAACATGCAAAATCACGTCTATGCATCTTAATAACTTTTCGTGCTTGTGCAAACAATGCGAACGTGAAAGTTGAATAGGTTTGTGCTTAGTTATCGCAGGGAGGGGCAAGGGTGGGTTGATATTAGCAGCAGCAGGGGAAGGGACTCTCGATGCATAAATCAAAGGTGGTATGTACATATTGTAGTTTCAGTTAAAGTTTATTTAGTCTAATGGAACTTTTAAGGCTACGAGAACATTATTCAAGTGTAATCTACATTTTTTTTTGTTCAAACGATAAGCCCGTAAATCTAAAGTTTACTTTGCTAAGAAAGTTGGCGCCCAACGAGGGGCGAGTATAATAGCTAATAGAGTACTCAAGGAGCTTCTAGGTAAAGCGGTAAATGTCCTGAATTCGGTTTATAGAGCTGCAAGGGGATGGAAAAGGACAAGATCTGTCGCATGTAACCCGCAACAATATGTAGCAAACTTCTGGCTGCTGTGAATAAAGCTTCCCGGTTTGTCTGTAAAGACAATTCCTTTTAGGAACCGGACAGCCGCTGTTTCAGATGCTATTCTTGATGCACTTGTATTTCCAGACTGACGTTATTTCCGCCGGTTGCTCTTAAATGGTTGAAATCCTTACCAACTTAGAAGTTACACTTTCAGATTGCGAAAAGACGCGTAGACTCTCTGCTTGTGGATACTAGATACTTTTCATTTTTGACTCCTTCTCAATCTTATTTGTGCCGATATTATCGGCAATTGCAAGTACATAAAGGGAAAAAACCAAGAACATTAGACTCAATATGAGCACATTCGATGTCAAAAACTAATCATTAACGGATTCAAGAATTTTATTTTGAGGACGCCAAATCTTGATGTGATGTTCTGTTTTTGAGAAAAAGCAAGAAAAACAAATTGAGGTTCAGGGCACAGTTCCAATTCCAGGCTTTATTCATAGTCAGGTCCATTTCCAGGTCCACAAGGACATCGTTTATACAACACCCAACCTGTCTGGGATAATTTTTAAGGAAATAAAAATTTGTCGGACGTTCTGGGAGTAGAACGCAACCATATGGCACGCGCAAAGACACACAGTGGCAAATGAGATTATCGAATAATTGAAGTTGCATATAAAGGATAATTGTTTATTCCATGAAATAAGCTTTTGGCAAGGTGCCACGTCGACTAGATGCTTACTTGTGGGTGATTTAAGTTAAGAAATACCGACTCCTCTGTTTGGAAAAAAGAACTAAATACTGACAGCAGCTGGGAGAGAAGCTGAATGAGGTAAGGGATAGCAAAGGATGGTGGAAAGTAGCAAGAGAGTTAAAAAAAGCAACTTTCAGACAGAAAACCAAATCCCAGCGTCTGATTTTCAATATCTACTGAGCCCAGAACAAACTGCATCGGATATTATTTCTGTGAGAACCTTTGCAACAGATGATTTGCTGAATATGCACATAACCAGGACCGAAATATTGAAAATAGTGGATCATGTATAGTTAACAAAGCATCAGTAGAGGATAGAATACCATATGAATTCTACATAAATGCCTCGATGGCCTTCATAAACTCACTGGCTGTAGTCCATAATGACATGCTGGACACAGGAAGAATGAAAAACTTGAAGAAACTTGTGCATCGATTGTCTTATTCCCATATATCAAAAAAGGTGACGCAGATCTGTTAAGTGTTAAGAGAATATCAGGCCGGATTTCGAGAAAAGTATTCGAATGTGGACAACATATACAACTTAATGTCCATAGTATATCTAAAATACGAGGAGAGGAAGAAACAATACGCCTTCTTTGTCGATTTTCGAAATCCCAAGGAAGCTTTTGATGCTTAAATTATATTCGATGGGAGTCTCGACCAAATATATTTATTTATTTACATTTATAAACACTCAGATTTTAGCCGGCTCGTGGTTATTTTATTCATTCGCACAACTTTAAACAGTGACACGATGTTTTTACGCGCATTCTACTTTGGGATTCCCAAACAGTTATGCCACCGCTGGAGAGATTTCTAAGAAACGTTCAGTTGGTAGGCATTAATCGCTGATGATAGAGGTGGTTCCTCTTGAAACAAATGTACGATCTACCAGCCTCCTTTGTGATGTTGTGTCTCTGTTTAAAGTTGTGCGAAAGCATAACATGACCTCGAACCGGCTTAAATCTGCAGATTAACTCAGTATAAAGGTCACAGAAAAACCAGTCACATATTTATATACTATATATGCAAAACACGAGTGTGGCAGTCTGGACAGGAACGAAGCAGGAGTGAGGCAGGGGTGTCTTTCGTCGCCCCTCTTGTTTGCGCTCTTTCTATACGATCTTCATGATTGCATAGGTAGCGGCCTGGCACGCCTTTTATTTTATGTAGATGACAATCATATTGGCTGATGAAGTCATCGGCGGAATATTTATTGTCAGACTTGGAATGTGGAAGAGAATATGCCCAAATCGGGCGCCTTGCAAAGATAGAAAAGTGTACATTTTAGAGCGAACCCATAAAAATTGTACCTGAGTACAAAATTTCTGGGAGCTATGTTGACTTTCGTTTATATTTAAGCATGCTAAAACTAAAACTGCGGCTGCAAAGCAAAGCATTAACATTACCTGGAAGAGCTGGAAGAGATAAATACGGTAGTGGATTCTAGATACCCGGACAGTGTCTTGGATTATTAAGGCAAGAAGTTACTTAATACTCTTAAAAGCGAAACAGATTCATCACAGGACTAACTAACAAATGCGAATTGTGCCACACCAATGATATAGGGGACATCAATAATTTTCCGGGTAGATGTCCAATACTACGATAACACAGAATTTTATGTTTTAGCCAACCTGTCTTAAGTCCTACTCAGATAACAGACATTTTTTAACAATGACAGCGAAACTAAGTGGAAGGGCTTAGTAGCGTTTCCGCAACAGGCCTCGCAGTATAGGTAACGGATTTTGGCGGAATATTTTCAAACACAACAACACAAATAATATAATGACGATCGGGGAAGCAGGGTGTAGTAAGACTCTTTGTATGGTATCTAGGGAACCCTCAAAAAAATAAAACGAAAATCAACCAAAATAATAGAAGCGAATTCTCCGACTTACGACGTGTAGTCATATACCCCGTTTATACACAAAAAGGAGAGCGTAAGTTAAAGTCGGCCCTGCCCGACTTCGAAATACCCGTTACTTAGCTCAGCTCGGATAAGTATGCAACATTTTTTTAACTCGGCCATTTATTATCCGATCCTTTTGAAAATTTGTGAGATTGTAGATATTGGCCACATAGACTACACTGCAAAATCTGAGCTCGATATCTTAAAAATTGTGGGAGTTATTCAATATTTTTTATTGCGGGGGCGGTTGGGGGCGTGGCCAAAATTTGAAACAAACTTGATCTGCCTACAGACAATACTAGCTTACGTATAAAATTTGGTTGCTCTAGCTCTTCTAGTCTCTGAGATCTAGGTGTTCATACAGACGGACGGACGGACGGACGGACGGACGGACAGACGGACATGGCTATATCGACTCGGCTGTTGATGCTGATGAAGAATATATATACTTTATGATATCGGAGATGCTTCCTTCTGCCTGTAACATACATTTGCACGACTTTAGTATACCCTTTTTACTCTACGAGTAACGGGTATAATAATAACATGATAAATGCCCCTAAAAGTATGCCAACTTCATTTCCTTAAATAATTATCAATTTATAAGAATATATCAATAAGTAAATGAGAGTCAGTTATGCCTGCGTCATACATAATCCACTCCTTGCATTAACTAAGATTGACGATATAGTTGAAGGTATTCAAAAATTAGTAAGCCAACAACAAGAGAATTGTTTGACTGAATTAGAAATATTCATAAGAATAGTATACTTTAAAGAGCAATTATGTTGTGTATAAACAGGGTAAAAGTGGAGTACTATTTTAAATCCTTTTGCTATACCCCAAGAAATTAAAATTTTATTTGTATACCCTTGCAGAGGGTATATTGAAATTATGCAGATGTTTGTAACGCATAGAAGGAAGCATTTCCCACCACATAAAGTATATATATTCTTGATCAGCATGACGAGCTGAGTCGATATAGCCGTGTCCGTCTGTCCATCTGTTTCTATGATATCTCCTCCGTCAGTTTTAAAGTTACCGCCACCAAAATCTGCATGAAGCCTTCTGGTCCAAATACACTGCACATTTGTCGGAACCGGCCGGATCGGATGACTATAACATATAGCTGCCATAGGAACGATCGGTCGAAAAACTAGTTCTAGTGAGAAAAACTTTTTTGTTTTTAATGCAAACGTCTCCAAATTCCGTATTTACTAGTTTTTAATGCTTCTCCATAATTCTGCCAAATTTTGTCGAAATCGGACATCTATATAGTATAGCTTTAGCAACTTTCCTCTATTTTTTGTTTTAAATCAGTTTTTTTCATTTCAAATCCATTGCAGCGCCATTAACTGATCCATGTCGGTTTTTCAGGAAGCATTTCCAAATCATTTTCAGGAAGACTCTCCTCCTGATTTTATTTTGGCAGTCGAAGTATTCTTGTATCTGGGTAAAGTGCCAGCTTCTTGTAGCATTAAAGATGCCTGTAGTCTCTCTCATTTTTCTTTGGTAAGCTCTAAATGCTTAAACAAGGCCAAAGCTTTTTTGGAAACATATGCAAAAAATAACTTGATTTAAGAGAAAACGGTCTTACTCATGAATCTGATGAGTTCTTGATACCAGAAAGAACAGTCTCGGCTTGTGACAATGCTGTATGCTCTTGATTCAAGAATGGGCAATCTTGAATTTGAGTATGCTTAGCACTTGGTTCAAGAACTATTCTGCTTGATTTGAGAATGATTCGTACTTGGATCAAGTATTAAAGCTCATAGATCAAGAAAAGCGGGATAAAAAATGCATACTTGTAATAAGAACTTCCCTCTGGGATCATGAATTTACATTCTTATCGAACTTATGACATCGAACATTCTTTATCCAAGTATTAAATTCTCTATTTTTACTCTGAGTGTAATAACTAGACACACATTTCCTTATTTCTCTATGCCCCTAAAGAATACCTCTGGCATTGAAACAAGCTGAGTAAACTGAGTTTCTCATGACTCATTTCTAGAAACTCTTGAATATGGCAATCACTAACCGCCAACAGAATTCTTTAAAATAAAAAACATTCGCTCTTATCTCAAAAACAAACTGGACTAATATAATTTAATTTGGACTATGCCAATTTTAAGTAAGGAAAACGCATTTATTCCACGTTTAGATGGCCTTTTTCTCTTGTGTACCTATGGACTTGCAAAGCCAGGAACCCCCTGTACCATAAAATAAACATTTTTCTAATCTCGAAATGCCAATTGGTGGTCATAATTTGATAAGATACTTCAGAACGAATTGTGAAATTAAAATACAAAATTTACACCATAAAAAATAAATCTTATCGGTGTATTAAATAACTCTTTGAGTGGAAATTTAGAAAAAAAAAATATAAAAATGTTTTTCTCTTTTCTAATTAATTAATTTAAGCATACACTTTGGCTAGCATTAGACCCAAAGCAGTGGCCACAATGGTGTACACACTGCTGCTCATTTTTCCAGCAGGACTTTTGTTACATTTATTTCCAGAGCAGACTCTGCAATGATCCTTACTCCACCCGTTGTTGGCTGGCTTCAGGGCTAAGCCGCAGGCGTTTACATTGGGATGAATGCAACCATGCAGCTGATGGACTACGTTTTTGTCTAGATAACAGAAAGATTACACTATTTAGATGGAAACTTGTAACTTTTGCACATGCATTATGGACTCACTATAACTGTATTTCATAGACAGACAATCAAAGCGTGTGCTTCCAGTAATATTGGCCACATTTTGATGATGGACAGCCAAGTAGAAACTTGTCGTATTAGCCGTCAGATTTGTGCAGGTCACCACACTGGGCTTCTTGCAGTCGGCCGGTGTGGTGCAGGTATAACAGTCTAAGGAGGAAGCTGCATGGGTACATAGAGAATTCGTAAGAATTGTTGTTGACAAAATGTAGTTTGCATCACATACCAAGCTGCACTCCCAGAAAGGCCACCAGCACAATTGCCACTAAAGCTTTCGTATACATTTTAAGTCAATTTTTTTTGGAACTGCTGCACGTTCTCTGCGCTTGCCAATTGGAACTACACTAAGCAGTCAGCGGCACTTTTCAATTAATTTTATACCTGAGCAGCAACTGTCTCGCCGTCTTTGTACTTCACCCGTCAGAACAAGAGATAAGTTTAGCTTATCGCTAAGCTAATCGTTGAGAGCATTCCTAAAGATAGGTAACCAGCCGAAGAAGAAGAGGAGGAAAAATATGTTTTTCATTGTCATTGGGTTGATGTACTTTCATTAGCCTCGGTGGAGCCAAGTGAACCATACCACTCTGATATAACGCATTGTATAATATCAAAGATCGGTGACCTAATAATGCTTAGAGTTTTGCACAGCAAAAGAAAAGCTTGAGTATGTGTTTATTGCTAGAGTATTGGTTTCTTTTAATGTCGATTGTTTGTTATTCAGCAAGGTTAGGTTGAGGCCAATAAATGGGCCAAGATAGTCCCATTGCAATATCGCATATTCCGTATTTAAAGCAGGAAGTGGTGTCCTTATCAGCTCAATTGTTTCGCTTATAACTCCGGTAATTTTTGTCCAATCTGATTGTACTTTCACTGCTCAACAGCATTTTTCCCCAATTCACCAAACCAACTTTTTCTAAAGCATTTTGGCCCGCTGAGCACGAAAATCGACATGAAAAAAAAATCTGTCGAATCGTTATCGAGATATTATCGATAAACTGTTTTTTCGATTTTTTCAAAAGTTGCCTCCACATAAACTCTCATAACTTTTTTGTTTCTACACCTATTGAAAAGTTTTAAGGCAATTAAGAAAGAAGAAACCTGACGAAAAGTTTCGATTTCAGACAAAAATGTGATAGGATGTGACGGCTTTCAAATGTAGAAAAAAAACCTAAATTTTTTCAAATAAATCGTCAAATTAAGTCACGCATAAGTGTAAAGAGCCGTAATAAGTTTTATGTGAGATTTAAATTAAAGATCTAAATGAATTCCACTTGGTTTGTGAAAATGCTGAGTTAGTGATGAAACTTGTGAGTCTGTCCCTTTTCACCAAAAATTTTTTTAAAAAACCATTTCATGTCCGATTTTTGTGAATGAAGGCTTTTCTTAAAGTTAATCAAATATTTTATTTTCGAATTTAAAAAAAAAACATTAATTTTGTTTACAGTTTGCATTTTTAAACACTTTAATTTCGATTATTTTTTAAATTTTGATGAATGTTTTTTTTTCTACATTTGGGCCTATAGCTCTGAAAGCCGTCATCCTATCACATTTTTGTCTGAATACGAAACTTTTCGTCAGGTTTCTTCTTTCTTAATTGCCTTAAAACTTTCCAATAGGTGTAGAAACAAAAAAGTTATGAGAGTTTAAGTGGAGGCAACTTTTGGAAAAATCGAAAAAACAGTTTATCGATAATATCTCGATAACGATTCGACAGATTTTATTTCATGTCGATTTTCGTGCTCAGCGGTCCAAAATACTTTAGAAAAAGTTGGTTTGGTGAATTGGGGGAAGATCGACTTTCATTTTGTCGAGCAGTGTTTTCAGAATAGATAGATATTGGGCCTTGATGTATACATAACCACGAGGCTTTAACTTGAAAATTGTGGATCTGACGGTTTTTTAGGTCTAGGATCTGACAGTTTTTTGGCGATAAGAGGGGAACGGGGGAAATATTCCAAATCTGAAACAAACTTGATTTGCGAATGGCATACATCTACCTTCATACAAAAATTTGTGGCTCTATCTCTTATAGTCTCTGAGATCGACGCGTTCATACAGCCAGACGGACGGACATGGCTATATCGACTCGGCTGTTTATGCTGATCACAAATATATATATACTTTATGGGGTCGGAAATGTTCCCTTCTCCCTGTTACATACATTTGCACAATTTCATGATCCCCCTTTTCCCATTTTCATTGGGAACAGGGTATAAAAATAGAGGAACGCCTACTTTTCTTACCTTACTTTTTTATGGGAGCTATACTATATAGATGTCCGATTTCGACCAAACTTAGTGGAATTATGCAAGTGCAAAGCGATTTCGAGTCGATTCTATTTTAAAAAATAAATTACTTCTCAATAGAACTTATTTTTCTGTCGATCATTCGTACTGCAGCTGAATGCTATAGTCATCCAATATTGACAAATCTTTGTAGAGTTGTGTGAAAGCATAAAAAGAAAAGATTTTCTCACTTGCAATAGTCATCCGATTCGGCCGGTTCCGACCGATGTACAGCGTATTTGTACTGAAAGACTTCAAAACAAAGTTTAGTGAAGATAGATTTCAAGCTGACGGAGGAAATAGCGTAGAAACAGACGGACGGACGAACTGACGAACGGATGGACAGACGGGCATGTCTAAATCAACTCAGCTCGTACTGATCAAGAATATATATACTTTATGTGGTCCGAGATGCTTCCTTCTATGCGTTACAAGCATTCAGACAATTTTATAATATCCCCTGCAAAAGTATAATAATATTGTCTAAATATTAGATAGAAAATGGAGTGGTGAAGCAGAGACAGAAGAGGACACGACACTAAGGCGCGAAGATCCACCTATTTATTACTTTAATTAGATATTTTCTCTTTGTTGGTTCACTAAAGTCTTCTTTCTGAAAATCACTTTAAAATTAGAAATCGTTGTTTTATTTTGTAACTAGCATCTTATCAGATTTCACAGTAAAGAACGCAGTCACAAGCGGTGTCTTTTTATATTAAAATAAGTTTGACGGTGAATTTGTCAGCAATCCGAATATCAGCTGTCTCATGTATATTGCGAAAGCAGGGAATTCGACATTAACAAGCGGTGACTTTTTTAGGGTCTTTTCTGCAGTAATTTTTCAATATTTTCGCACGAATTTCTAACATATTTTTCTAAATTGAAGAAGTTTTCTTTTTTAAACCAGTTAGTTCGAGCTATGTATTTTATTCTCAATTCAAAGGCAAATTCGTCCATAATTTAAGAAAGCTTCTTGGAAAACATCTTGAAAAATTACGCTAAATCTAAGAGAAATTAAACCGAATTTGCAAATTTAAGAAGTTTTTTCCCAAAAATTTTATTCTCAGGATATGCTTTCTAAGCTTAAGAAAAAACTGTCCGAAAACAATAATTTTTATTAAATTAAGAAAAAGAAACAAAAACTGTATTTTAAGGCGAATTTAAAAAAAGAAGAAAATAAAAAAAAATAATTATAAGCGCTTGTCGGCAGCTAAATGTTACTGTTTTAGATTCTAAATTGAAGGAATTTGGAGGCATCAGAACTAAAAGCTTACCTCAACATCTTTTTGATGAACGAGAAATCACATATAAGCCCCTTGCGAATTTATAATTAATAAACTTATTGAGGACTCCTGCCGAAACTGAACTGTTCGCTATTCTGCACCAGCGCCTACTGAATATAGTGATTGGCGATTGCGATTAGTAAATATGACAATCATGTTTGCTGAGATGAAATCATACAAAATCTACGGTGAGGCCGTTTACTGATTGCTCGGCCAACTCTTTAACCCCAAAACGGAAAATAAACTGACATACTGTCAGCGTTAAATGCCCATAAAAATTGTACATTAAGTGAGCTGACAAAATGTACAAGTGCCAGAACTTAGCAATCAATGACATTCAGCAGAAAATCATCAGCAATCGCAAATCGTAAATCAGTAATCGTAAATCGGAATTATCTGCTGAAAACGCCCACTCTGTTTTCAATGTTCATTTTGATCGTTTCAATTATTTAGGACCGATTTCACATCGAATATTCAGTTGTTTGTATTGAACTTCTTTGCTTGCCGCCAAATTAAATTCTCAGAAACATACACATACTGCTGAGCTGCCATATCAAAACACATTTGACTTCTTCGAATCAATATCTCCTCGATATATTTATATTTAATCCTTAACATTTGTTATCTTAAATCGATCTGTGGACTGGCATGCTTAATGCATCAATTTGGCCACCAGCAAAGCCAAAACTGACTATACGAACTTACACTAAAGGTACCAACGGATTTCTATTACACATGTCTTTATTACACACTCGTCATTTCTGACCATATCTTTGGCTATTTGTGGTGTCATTTAATTTTAGATCACATACTGCCACTTCGGGATACACACAGCCCAGAAACATATCTGTCAAAGAAAGACAGAGTATAAGTTAAATTGGCACAGTTTAGTTTATTCCTGGATGCTATGCGATCTGCTCAGAAAGATACTACTTCTATTTGCTACGTCATTTGTACAACTTTGAGTTGTAGGATTGCAACAGGATGTGGGCGAATAGCAGCTGTAGCATTGCAAGGAATTGGCTTAAGGAATGAAATTCATAACCAACAACCTAGGTGGGTGGGGCTTTATTATATAGGTTGTATGTAACGCTTACCAAACTGTATGCCCACAAAGGCAATCAGCACAACAGCAAAAATGATTTTTTCTTTGGAGCAACTGAACCAATGTTTGGCCAGCTGGTTTTATATATAGGTATAGTCAGTTCAGTGTAGCTATTTTATGATTGTCTTAAAGATTAGATGTGCGAGTAACTGAAGTTTTATCAATACGAGTTTGCCCAGATATGTGCCCACACCCACACATTGAGTCATCATATTGAAGCTGAAATTGGGTTTAATAATAAAAGAACTGGGGGAAATACAATTCTCAAAAATAGTGATTAGAGTGATTCAACCGTATCAGTTTGATAGCAAGCCACTAAAGTCAAAAACAGTTTGATTCACAACTGTATCTCTTATCCACATAATATTATTAGATTAAGTTTCACTTCGAATGCGTTTTTAGGGCTGCACTCACAAGAAATAACAGGTGAATTCGACCTAAAGAACAGAAGTTCGCCCTCAAAAAGGGACCAAAGAGGCGATTCACTACATATTTTTGAATGAAAAATATTTCATATTAACACTGAGACTTTCTAAAAATGAAACATCTTGTGTTTTAATCAAAAAATTCGTTCTAAAAATAAGAGAATATTTTGTATAATATAGAAACAATTTCCTCTCAGCCAGAAAATACTTAACTAGTTTTGAAAAACATTTTCCAGATTACAGAAAAAAAAAACCTTTTTTTTTACTCTGTACCGTAGGTACATAGAGTAAATTAAGTTTGTGCAAAAGAATTTAACAGCCAGAAGGAAGCATCTCAGACTCTATAAAGTATATATATTCTTGATCAGCATCAATAGCCGAGTCATGTCCGTCAGAGATAGTAAGAGATAAAGAATTGAAATGTATGGGACATATGCTTCTTATGTCTGCAGGCAAATCAAGTTTATTTTCAATTTTGAATTTTGAAAAAACGTCATATCTCCCACAGTTTTAAAGATAGATCGTTCGTTCGTTCGTTCGATAAGTTATCAATCCGAAATGGTGAAGATCGGATGAACGGTTGTCGAGTTATGATTAAAAGACTGTTCGCTGCTGCAGCGCAATAGCAGCGCAGCTTTCAGCTGCTACTGCAGCATCAAAACGTATGCTGTGTGTATAATTTCGTTGGTACAGAGTAGGTTATAGTCGGGCTTAATCGACTTTCTTTCTTGTTTCACATAGTTTTCGGTTTTTGGGAACCACTCAACAAACGTGCATAATTTCACACCTGTTTTGGAAGATTAGAATTTGCTTTATCAATACGATTTCGACACTTATCTTGGGGACGACTCTGCTTGAGTAATTTATAAGGTTCACAAATTAGCAGTTATCGCCGCATTATTGAGTGCAGGGTTGACTCTTGAAAATGGTTTTAATTTTACCACAGAATTATGTATTCTTGTTAAAAATTTGATTTTAATACTTTTGCACGGGACATTAATTTTCATCTTGATATTGACGTGGG
The DNA here is from genome assembly GCA_035044985.1 of Lordiphosa fenestrarum. NCBI lineage: Eukaryota > Metazoa > Arthropoda > Insecta > Diptera > Drosophilidae > Lordiphosa > Lordiphosa fenestrarum. The sequence goes on along the minus strand of JAWNNO010000457.1, from coordinate 169,522 downwards.
CTTTGTTAAAATGTAAAACAAAAACTTACACCCAAAAAATTAAACTGCCTAAAACCACCAAAAGCATCCTTAAATTCATGGTATATTGGTGCTTGTGTTATAATTCTTCTTTGTGAGTCGCGCAGCTCAGAGTCCATCTGAGGTTATTTCTAACAATCACATATTGTAAACTGTGCCTCATACTATAGTGCTGCTTTGTACAATCCGAGGGGGACCCAAGTGCCTTGTTAAGAAATAAACTCATTAAAAAAACACCACAAAAAAAAACAAACTAAAAAGCAAGTACAAAAAAATAATGTACGCCTGCAGTGGAACTCGAACCCACAACTTCCACGTTCTACGGCGACGCTCTAGCATCTGAGCCACTCTACTTTTTGTTCTTTGTCCATTTTAGTTCAAAACTTTGGAATTTTATTGTTCAAACCAAATTCCTTGCAAGACTTTTAAAAATGGACAAATCGACCCAGGTAGCACTGGTATTATTATTCAAATTTCAATGGAGATTACGGGGCGTATGGGCTATTTTTGGGAAAAACTTTTTGGCCTCATCGCGCCCATTAATAATCTTTTTTTTAATTTTATTATCTATAATGCAGAAGGAATCTTAAAATTTCCATTTTGGCCTTAAAAAGAACTGTACACACATAGTCAACATAATTTAAGTCATATTTTATCTGAGTCACTTGCTCTTCATAAAAGCTATCAATACTGCGGCCTACGGTTCGACGACTAATTAAAGAAAGTACTTTTTCACATATTTCCAAGTCGGTGAAAATTTTGGATCCAAAGTACGGATCCTTCAGAGCTCGTAAAGGGATCACGGAACGAATAAAATACTTAACTGTGTTTTCCTCAAATTGTTCTTGAGCTATTTTTTTCTCATTAGGTTTCTTGTTTCCCCCTGGTTTGCTCTTGGTAAATTGGCTGTGATTTTTCTTTTCATCCGTCTTCTTTTTAAAGTACTCCTAGTAATCATCGACGCAATCATTTCCGTGTCATTTCAAATGGCCTAAAAAATTGTTTGTAAAGTTCAAATGGCCCTTTATTTTTGTTTTCCGATCCTCTGGACATTCCATGCATAAAGTTCAAATTAGTTCCGTCCAGTAAACCCAGTCCTCTGTACAATTCAAACATTAGGACGTTATATAACTACCTGTAGATTAATTTGATAGAACTTGAAATCAAGTTCCGTCCAGTAATCGCAGTCGAGGTTGGGAATATAATATGGAGCTGCCGACAGCATCGGACCCCCAAGGAAGACAAAACCTGTTCTGCAGGGCTCAGAGCAGAATCCCAAGAATACCGTTCTTCATCCATTTTAACTTTCTTTCTAGATTTTGGAAAAATTTGTTAATTCGGACTTGCCCTTAAATATCTTACATAGAAAAGACCTCCTTTATTTGTGGCGGAGCTGATCGAAATAATACAAAATAAGCTTAGCAAGGTTTTGCAACTGTTTTAAGTTATGCGCCATTTCCAAAAAAGGAGAGCAACGTTTTTTATTTTAGATTTCAATGTTAACTACGCTTTTATCACAATCTATGATTTTTAGTCGGATTTTCGTTGCTATATGTTAAATTCCTTAAAGTGCATGTGTAATCCAAAAAATGATCTGCTTGGTTTGATTCTCTGAGCTTAGATAAAATGTTTAAAAATAAAAATTAAAAGCCGGCTTACATCAAAAAGTTGCCAAATTTAAAATTGTAATAAATAAAATATTTATTTTGTATATTCTGTTCTTTTCTGTATTTTTGTACACTGCGAAGTAAAGTAGTATGTTCTTGACGGGTTCCTTATTAAAAATCTCAAAAGCACAACCACGCACGAGATCTGATCTTGCGACACCAAAAAGAAAACACGACACACGCCCAACTCTAGTCACGACTATGGAAAAGTAAAACTTTTGAGGTTTTTTTTTATTAATTAAATATGAATTTTAATTAGAAATTCTATAATCTCCAGACTTGAGGCCTCATTCTGAGACAATATGTAAGCACAATATTTTCAACGCTGCATACTGATTCCACGTTGATGAGTCCGATTTCACGAATCGACCCATTCTTGGACTTTTACAAATACTTTTCCATTTTCATACTCAATTCAACAGTTTGGCCAGTATCAGGACACACACTGATCCCATTATGGTATACAAACTGCCACTAAATGTACCAGCTGGATTACCATTGCAATTGTCGAAATTACATTTATAGCAAAAGCTGGTCAAATAATCGACATCTTCTGATCTGAGCCTTAGATTACATAGAGGTACTCTCGGATGGATACATCCCGAAAACGAATACGTGTAGGTAGCGTCTGCAATCAGAATAAATTAATCGAGAACTTTCGCTTTCCCTTAACTGCTTACTCACTTTCTGCGATGAAGTAATCCAAGACGCCACACTCAAAGTAAAGGCTACCGTTTATGACCGGCACATTGCTGTGTGCTTTGGCCAAGAAAATGCTGTTAGCAGTCGCCGTTGCATTGGTACACACTTGCGTTGTGGGAGTGCGGCACGAATCTGGTGAGTCACAACTGAAGCAGCTCTTGCTTTCACCACTTGCTAATGAAATGCGAACGCGATTTGATTAATTTCCAACTATAAGTATAGTCCCTTTGGTGAGGCTCACCCAACTGTACGCCCACGAAGGCCACAAGCACCAAAGCAAAACAGAATTTTTTCCACATTATGTTTTTGGTTTTCACCACACAAATTTGTCGCAGCAACTAAATAAATGCATAACAGGCTGATTTTATTTGTAGCAAACTTCGAAACCTTTTTTACTATCTGGTAGATTAGATTGCGATTCAATAATGTGTCGTCATTTACTGGGGGTTGAGTCGGTTTGAGTCATTTTCCAAGTAACGCATGTTTTGTGTGATTTTGTTATTAAGCTTCGGAAATATTATCACCCGAAATTCCGACTTTTATTTTACTATAAGCCGAACCTTGCAATAAGAGCTGAACCGGGACCTGTTCCGAACCTAAAATTTCGGTTCAGTTTAACAAAAATGACAGACATCAGAAACTTAACCTTCTGCCAAGCGATTTCGATTGAGTTAGTGCGACAAAATGGGAATAAAAAAATCTAGAAAAATGTTTAGAAGAACCTATAAAATCCCCACCCATAACAGTCTTTGATTTTTGAGCTCCTTGACTCTAAAATAATTCTCAAAGACATAAAAAAAATGATATGATCTGCTTCTCAATATTATATTTTCTCATACCTACATAAGGCCGATGACCCGTTTGAAAATATCAAATTGATATATTCGAGCAAATAAAATCAATATTTTAAGATCAAGTTGATATTTTTTAATAATATTCCGTCACAAAAAATTGAAAAGTTACTTGAAATGACAATTTAATCATCCTATACAATTTGCACTTCACTCTGCTCTTTTGGCTAAGTACCATAAATTATTTTAGAGTATCAGAAAACAACAAACAAAGAATTTTTACAATTTTATTTACCTTACCTTAAAATTCTGCACCTTAACCATTGGTTAATTTTATCTCTAACCAGTAAACCGGAGATCCGAATATGTTTATACCCTGTTCCCATTGAAAATGGGAAAAGGGGTATCATGAAGTTGTGCGAATGTATGTAACAGGGAGAAGGAAAATTTTCCGACCCCATAAAGTACATATATAGCCGAGTCGATATAGCCATGTCCGCCTGTCCGTCCGTCCGTCTGTCCCCACCCGTCCCCCTTTTATCCCCAAAAAACCCAGACCTCATCTAGAAATCCTAGACCTAAACAAGCGTCAGATCCACAATTTGCAAGTCAAAGTCTCGTGGTTAGTACACATCAAGCTAGGCCCAATATCTATCTATTCTGAAAAGTACAATCAGATCAGACAAAAAACACCGGAGTTATAAGCGAAACAGTTGAGCTGATAAGAGCACCCCCCAGTCGTTGGTCAGGACTAGAAAAAAGAGTTGTCTACATTTAGGATGACATTTTGTTACAAAGACCGGTTACATTCATATTCAAAAACAAATAAATGAAAACAAATGAACAGGGCAGCGCCCTTACTTGTCTTGGCTTGCAGCCCTGCTTGAAACCCATAACATCATGTACAGAACTACTCCGGTTTTCACTTTTGACATACTTTGTCTAATTCGAATTTGTTTAGGTTGTTCTATTAAATTAATATATCAAATCGGCTTAAAACCGTCCATTTTGATTCCATCCGTGAAAACCAGAACAAGCCACATAATTTGTATAAAACTTAAAGAAATCTTTAATCATTTCAGCCGTATAACAACTGATTTTTCGTCAAGTTCTGTTGAAGCCTTCGTTCGATTAGATTGATCATAGCAATTTATTAAGGTAAGACCAATCAACCTATGTTAGTTACGATTACTAGCTTATCTTATCAGGCCCAACAGTTTGGCTGATTTTCTGACATTCATTAACCCATTTCTTTAGCTCTCAACGGGAACCCCCAGCTAACCGAGTTGTAGCCGCACTTAAGCTGTTTGTTATTGTTATTTTCTTTTCTTTTTTTTTGATTTTCCGTTTCTTCTTGTTGCAGTCCTTTTGTCTGCTGGGGACTATCTCGTCTCTCGATGTTGTCCAAAGACATAGAAAATGTAAAATTTGTTTGTTGCCTTCATTGATGTTGAAAGTTTTTGCAGCTGCTGCAGACAATGCAGCCCTCTTTTAGCTCCATCTTCATCCCCATCTCCGCTTGGTGGCCTGCCCAGGGGACTTGCCTTATTATTATAGTTTGTCGATTTGTTTGCATTGTCGTCTACATTGTTGTTATGCCACAACAACAAATACAACAACTAAGACATTGCTGTTGTTCTCACTTGTTCGTTGTATGCCCAGCTGGTCCAGCAACAACAACAGCAACTGCCAAATGAAATCGATTGAAATAAATTATTTTGTTGTATTTGTAATTTGTAATGTTGACAAAATATTGCGGGAAAACTACAAGAGCTGAGCTTAGGGAATTGCACTAGTTACTGCTCGATTGGTGTTGAATTGTTCAAATACGATCTTCTTTTGTTTGCAAACAAGATTTATGAGCCTTAGTGTTAAAAGAGCCAGAGAAAGCAATTAAAGTTTTAAGGAATCGAAATGTAAGGATACCTTTTTTAGGCTCACTGGGTATTTGAAATTTGTACAAAGGTATGCAACAGGCACGTAAATATATTCTTCACAAGCATCAACAGCTGAGTCGACATTATCGCCAGTATCGTTTTTTTGGTATCAATATAATCATAGATGGTATCAAATGGATCTTTTGGTCATTAATTTGATCATTAAATTATTCATATTAATTTGAAACAGATACATTTATATGATGGATCGCAAATTCGAAAAAGCATACTCGTGTGTATAACGAAGCCTGCCAAGCCTGACGATTGACATTTAGGTTTCTTATTCCAGTGCATAACACATCGGTAACTCGCTAAAAGTAAGAACTATGGTACTATGTAACTACAATCCCCCAGACGACGTGTTGAAGACTATATTAATGTGTTTCAGTATGGAGCACAAGCTCTTTGTTTTCAAGCCAAGCATTCAACACATTCTAACATCGAACCTTGCACACATTTATAAATAAAGTATTAGTCGCAGATTCTGCGCTATCCAAGATGATCGAACCAAAGTCAAAACCATTACCAAAGAAAGTTTTTAAGCTTGGAAAAATTCTACAATCATGCCATCATAAATGGACCAACGCCAAATCAGAAAGGCGGACTGTAATCTCAATAAGCTTCGCATGAGGCGCATTCTTAAGGTGACTTCTGATTGAATAACATCCGTGTTGCAATGTGAGAAATAAATATTTCTCATGGTCATAAAATTAATTTTGTAAGAATACAAAATAAAATAAAATAAAATTTCTAAATGTTTGTTTTAACTCACGGTTTAGGAAGAAATAAAGTTGTACTTCAAATTTCAAAAGAAAAACAAGAAAGAAAGTCGGTCAAGCCCGACTATAACATACTCTGTACCAAGAAATTTTGTCTTTTGATCATAACTCGAAAACAGTTCATCCGATCTTCTTCATTTCTTTGGCGGATCGATAAGTTATCCTAAAATCTAAATATGTCCAGAAGGAACAAGCCATCTATCTTCAAAACTGTGGGAGATATGACGTTTTTTCTAAATTGCGGGGGCGGGAGGGGGCGTGGCAAAAATTGAAAATAAACTTGAAACCTCTATCTCTTACCATCTCTGAGATCTGTGCGTTCATACGGACAGACGGACAGACGGACATGGCTATATCGACTCGGCTGTTGATGCTGATCAAGAATATATATACTTTATGGGGTCGGAGATGCTTCCTTCTGGATGTTACATACTTTTGCACAAACTTATAATATTCTATGTACCTACGGTACAGAGTATAATGATTAAAATAAGAAAGACCAGTATTGAAATGATACCAAAAATTTTACTTTTATCAAAATATCAAAATATGGTAATTGCTAGTACAAATTGATACTTAAGAATGGATACAAAAAAGTGTCAAGTTAGTTTCAATTTGATATCCTCGAAATATCATTTTAATAATTTCGAAAGTTGATACTTGGTGTATTAAAGAGATTTTGATACTCAATAATTTCAAATTTATAACTAACGGCAGCATTTTGATGATTATAATTTCGAGTGTAGATGTTTTCCTAAAAGCATTTTTAAGATAAACGCGAGTTTGCCCTTGATTTAAGACAACGAGAGCGTAAGTTAAGTCGGTCCTGGCCGACTCAGGGGAATTAATGGTTAATGGCCTTCCCTAATGTTATTTTACACTGCACTACACACTACACTGCAAAATATGACATAGATCAAAATTTTTAAGAGGTATTGATTATTTTTTGTATTGCAAACTTGCTCCGCAAACTTGCTTTCGAACTTGCTCCGCGTGCAGACTACACTAGTCTACATTTAAAATTTGGTTTCTCTAGCCCTTCTAGTCTCGGAGATCTAGGTGTTCATAAAAATACAAAGCTGAGCATATCCTAAATTAAGAAAAGTATAAAAAATTAATGTAAAAAATCGACGTTTGTAATTCTCAAGGTCGAATTCCCTGCTTTCGGGATATAAAAGAGGCAGCTGCGGGCTTAGCATTTGATTGCGTTCTTTACTGTGACCCAAGCGAAGGCATTCCTCGAGCTCCCGAGTTCAAGTTTCAGACAAGGTAAAGTTTAGAAAATTAAATATTGATTACTAATTACTAACCAAAAGAACAAAAATATCCTATGAAAATATTAAATGATGTGTCATACGCATCTTTGTGACTTCTTCCTCTTTTGCCTCTACTCGCCGCACTCCCTTTCCTGCACAGAAAAAAATAGTCCCGATATTTAATATCATATAGGTATTTTAAGTATCAAATCGGCCATCATCTGAAAAAATATCAAGATGATACGATCGACTCTATATATTTAGAACTAAATAGTATCCTATTGATAAGAAAATTGGTATATTATAGCGAGAAAGATATTTAAAATGATCTTTTGCAGATGAAGGCCGCTATGATCTTTTTTTTCTGTGTGTCCAAGAGTTAGAAAATATTTTGTATACCATTGCAGAGGGTATAACAAAATTGTCCAGATGTTTGTAACTTATGGAAGGAAGCATTTCCGACCACATAAAGTATATGTATTCTTGATCAGCATGGCGAGATGAGTTGATTTAGCCTTGTCCGTCTGCTTACATGCTATCTCCTCCGTCAGTTTTAAAGCTATCTGGTCTCTCAGCTCCGTATTTACTAATTTTCTATGCTACTCCATGATTCTGCCAAGTTTGGTCGATAGCGGCGGGGCAAATTGGACTTGGACTCCAAAGCAGATAGGCAAAATAGCTTACCAGATCTGCTCGAATTCAATGTTTTTGACCACCACCATTAAGTTCCATCAGTAACGACCAACAGCTTTTACTATCTTTAGTGTTATTTATTTTAGCATTCGAGCTGTTTTAATACTGCTGTCGTTTTATGCGCTTAAATTTTTTTACAGCTTTCTGGTAATTCGTTTTTAAACTGACAATGTTCCGGGTATAAAAAGCGTCAAAGTAGACATTCTAAGCCACATCAAGCCATTTCCGCAAAAATATGCGTGTTAAACACAAACAAATTATTCAGAATCATACACAAACCCTTTTCGGGAACTTGTTGCCTAGTGTTATTGAAGCATGGCCAATTCCAATATGACATTTTATTACTTTGTGTCATCCATATCTTATCTATGGTACATAAATACATAAACATACGTTTTCGATTTATTTGGCTTACTCGTGAACAAATAATGATAAAAATGTATTGTCACTAAATATCCATAGTATGTGAGGGCTTGGGCCCTACATGTGAGACAATTTTTATTATGAATTAAGCGGAATTTTGATTAAGCTCTTCAAGTTATTGCTGAAATTAGGAAGAGCAAGTACTTCAGGAGAAATTTTTGGAGCAAAAGCAAATTGAAGCCTTCTTAAATTTCTAGACCTTCGGCCCTTGACTGTGAGTATGGTTGGCATTTTTGCATTGAATTCCACCTTCTTTAAGGTCACTTAACAAAAAATATATTGCTGAAACAAAAAATTAAACACACGCAGCCACATGCCGCATTCATGTTTGTTTTTCCAGCAGTCCTGGGCTTGTCTATGACTCAGTTAGGTGGCCTACATGGCGTATGGTTGATCTGCAAGAATGTAGCGAACATTTCCTTCCTTTGGCTGCGTGGCATTTTATGGAAATGATATTCTTGTCAGGATTAAAAAGGATACGTGACTGGAAAATTAATGCAATGTGCATGGGAAGCAGGACTGGTTTCAAAATGTAACTGTCAGACGGTCGACTTTTGCTATCGTTGTCGCCTGTCGCATGTTTGTGTATTTGTTTCTGCGTTTGCTTTTTTCAGCGATGCTTATCCTTGCTTATTGTCCTGTCAGGCAATGGGGTTTTTGTAATTTTTAAGAAAGCATATTGTAATTCTGTTGTTTACCTAGTTTGGTACATACTTTTGTTTTTGTACTTTTTTAAATCTTACCTGCGGGCGATTTGTTGCTTCTGCCGTTGGAGCAGGATTTGTGTTTTTCGTTTACATTTTGAGGCAGGAGGTGCTGCAGTCATTTGTCCTGTCATTTAATATCCTCTGAGGTAGCCTTAGCAGCGACTTATATGTGCTGTTTAGTTATGCCTGACATGTCCTGACAATGGCCACAGGTTTGTAATATATGCTGTTCCATTTCGTTCTCTCGCTCTTATTATTTCTAGTTGTCTTTTGGTTTATTTGATGTACGCTAGAGTTTTTGTTTTTCTGTGGATATTGAAAACGTGTTCAGTAATTGAAAGGGAGATTTGCTATTTACATATGTACAAGGGGAGATAAATACTTAAAAAGTATTTCCCCCAAAATTTTTAAGAGCAGAATCGAAGGTTTTTGTAAAAATACTTAAAGGAAAATAAGACTTTCGGCTTGACCTTTTTTTGTGGATTGATTAAATGATAAATCAAAGCCCAACCTACACTGAAAAAAATCATTAATCAATTCGGAAGCAACACAAGCAAAGACGGTGTCAATAATGGGTTGGTCCTGGAGTGGCTTAAGCTAAGCACGACAGAGTTGATCCCCTGTATCCTGGCTTTGGCCTTGCCGAACTGAGAACTAAGGCGAATGCACTGTACCCACCGCACACCTTTTTAATTAAGTACTTTGATTCGGAATGATAAACTCGAAAATTAATTTAAGAAACTTCATCGAAAGAATTTTTTTTCAATTTTCAGTAGGTACATCTGCATTTAATGTTATATTTGAAGTCAAAAACGTTAGATTAAGTCAAGCAAGATATGAATTATTGAATTCGCATGAACACTAATCGGTTAAGAGGTTTGAATGTTTCGTGATGAATATGAATGAATGAAATATATGTAAAAACTAAGTAAGAAAATCGGCCAAGCCAGACTTTTAAATACTCTGTACCAAAGAAAGTGTATGCTCAGTATATATGATAAGTCCGAAATCAAAAATGTTTCACGCTTTTCAGAAAGAAGAAAGTTCATGGGAAACCATGTTTACTTCGGAAATGTCAAATAATAACAAACATTTATAAATGAAAATAGCTTTCTTGCTTTTCTCCATGAAACTTAGGCTCTGAACGCATCAACAGATTCGTACGCCGTGGCGTATATAACGTTTAACATGCAAATAATTTTTGAGGTTTAAGAATATAAATAGAGAAGTCATTTCGATTTTGATGGACTTAGGCAAAATTGTGCTGAAGCAGACAATTAATATAGCTGGAAAGAAAGAAGCCCAGATTTGAAAATAGAAACGCTTTTCTCACTAAAACAATTTTTGGTAATTTGGCCTAAAAATGTCGCCATCTCAACCTCAACCTTACTTTAAGGTTGATGATGACCTCAACTTTTTAGGTCGATTTAGCTTTATAAGGCATAAAACTGCCTAAAAGTTATGAATTTTGTTTCTAAATAAAAGTTCAAAAATGTTAAAATCTGAATCCCCAAAAACGCCAAGTATAAACCAAGGAAGCAAATTACCTAGTGTAGTGTAGTGTGGTATTGTGTTATATTTCTTCTTTCAGAAAATCTTTTCGAAACTTTTATTTATAAATCTACCATTCCTTATTAAGCACTAGTGACATGACGTCTTAACATTGTCCGCCATTATCGGCACGCGCGATATAGGGTCAAGTTACACTAAAGAGTCCAGTCATTCTAGCTGGCATAATTTGAACTCACAACTTCCACGAACAAGCAATGTTGAAACATCTGAGTGTTGTGTACAGTGTTGCCAGTTTAGCAATTTTATGGCTAGTTCTAGCCATTTTGAAAGGCCGAATGCTAGAAAAATTAAGAAATTGCTACTAGCTATAAATCTAGCTACTTTAAAATAAACTTCAGCTATTTTCGGCAATTTTCTCGAACCCGTGATTTAGGTCTGTGAGAATTACCAGTTACAGCGAAAATACTCTAAGTGACTTGAGTGAAAATACTTATCGAACAGTGATTCTCTACTTTTGACCATCACTGCTTTGTGTGTTTCATCTCTAGTTTGTGGTGTACATTAAGTGACGCAAAAAAAGTGATGCAAAAATGCCTAAAGTGCTTTATACGCAAAAGTTTCGCGATGCTTGGATGCAGGCTAGTGAGTTCAAGGCCTGGATCCGGAAGGATGAGACGGATTTGTCAAAAGCTTACTGTAGCTACTGCAAATGCAGTATTAAAGCGAAAATATTCGATTTAAGGGCTCATGCTGAGACGAAGAAGCACATTTCGGCATCGAGTTGCTTCAGTCAAACCAACGAAATTTTTAAAAATGGTGGCCGAAAATGAAAAATATAACAATGAAGACAGTGAAGATGTAGATTTAATAAAATCATTATTGGACATTTAAATTAAAATTCAATTTTTTGGTTATTTTAGGGTAATTTGGTTATTTTTTGGGGTAACAAAATGTTAGCCATTTTTTCAGCCATTTTTACAAACAAATTTGCTATTTTCAGCTAGTTTTTTTCGTAAATCTGGCATTATTTTTTGTTCAAGACCTGGCAACACTGGTTGTGTATCCAGCAACATGAACGAAATCCACAATTGTCTAGTTAGCGGCGCATCGATAGCAGCGTTTCGAAAGTGTGTGTGGATCGAGAAACAGCTGACACACAGGCCAGGAAATATTGTCTACAATTATTTTGGAAGTGATTAGGCAAAAGATGGAGGCAAAAATTGTGCGCAAGACAAAAAAGGGAATTGAAAATTTTCAACGTGAGAAGAAGATTGCTTTAATAAAAGCAGTTGAGGCCAGACCATGTCTTTACCGAATCACAGAGAAAAATCATTTTGACATTTCTGTGAAAAGTGCTTGGGAAAGTGTTTGCTGCACAATTAAATAAATAAAAATTAAATAAAATATGCTTGCTAGCGAATGACTGTAAGAACGCTTGGACAGATAGAACAGAGAGAGACAGAGAACGCTCTGCTTGACAGTTTGTTTCAGTTGGGTTCAACACATTCAAAATAAATAGCAAATTCCTGGCAGGAATTTTCCGTATACTAAAGTCGTGCAAATGTCTGTAACAGGCAGAAAGAAGCATCTCCGACCCCATAAAGTATATATATTCTTGATCAGCATCAATAGTCGAGTCGATATAGCCATGTCCGTCTGTCTGTATAAAAACCTAGACTTTAGAGACTAGAAGAGCTAGAGCCACAAATTTTAAATATTGACTAGTATTGTCTGCACGCCGATCAAGGTATCAAGAATATCTCCTACATTTTTTAAGTTATCCAGCTCAGATTTTGCAGTGTAGTGTATGTGGCCAATATCTACAATCTCACAAATTTTCATAAAGATGGGATAATAAATGGCAGAGTTAAAGAAACGTTGCATACTTATCTGAGCCGCATGAAAATTTTAAACACTAATTGCCTTGAGTAACGGCTATTTCGAAGTCGTGCAGGGCCGACTTTAACTTACGCTCTCGTTCTTTTTAGGAATTGCCTAATCTTAAGTCTAGGCTTCTCTTTTTTTTGAGTTTATGCATATATACACTATTTGTCACCTGTAACGGTCTCATAAACGTCTTTTGAAGCACCGCGATCGAATTATTTACTGCATTTCGATGCACCAGCCCTCCATTTTTAGAGTGATGCCTCATGAGTTCGATACTGAGCGAGTGGTGGTTTATGGTTTTTGATGGTGTTTTATCGCCGTACAAAGCACTGAGTTCATCGACACACTCTTAACCTATCAACCTTTATTTGAGTATTACCAGATTGTAGCTATTCACATTAGAGTTACCAGCTACCAGTTTCCGGCATAGTGGACACTAATTAAACATAAACCCAAACACCTACTACCCCCAAGCACACAAGGCAATTCAATTCCTTGGTTTATAATACTTCTCTCTTGTGGGGTTATAAATTGTCAAAGTTTTGAAGAAATTTGGCTAATAGTTCACGTTAAGCTGACCTTAAAACTTAATGCCAACCTTAATATGTGGTTAAGTGACTTTAATGTTATTTAAGATTTTAGGCAACTATTTTTTTTGGTGGGTATTGTTGATAGCAACTTTAACTATAACATTCTCATCTTCTACATAGCTGCATTGGGTCGAATAAACATAGATTTGTTATCTGTAAGATTATGTGACAGATAGCTTTTCTTCATAATTGCATTTGCTTCGTCTTTTGTTCTGCTCTTAAACTTCGAAAAAGGTCTTATGACTTTTCTAAAATCAATACAAGAATGGCTCTTTCTAAAAAGAATGAGGTTCTCAATTATTTGCGTCTAAGGCAAGGGTTAAGTAATAAAACAAATTCAAAATTTTAAAGATGATCCCAAACGATCTTCAATGCAGAAAACCTTTCAAAAGAATGCAAGCAAATTCACTTGAAGTGTGGAAAACTTGACCCCTTATTTTTTGTTTCTTTGCCTTCTGCTTTCCTTGACATAACCATTCAATTTGCAGTTCATGTCTTGTGGCCCTGTTTTTCTACTTTTGCTGCCTGTTAACAAGTTCACGTGCCAAATTGCAATGACCCAAAGGACATGGGCCGCCTACCTCGTCCGTATCCCCCAACTGGTAGTCAGTACACCTCAGTCAATTGAGTTGCCTTTGACAACAGAACAGAAAATTGGACAAATATAGCTCAAATAGCTCCACACTCGAGTTGAGAGACACTGGGAGTGGCAACGGCAGCAGGAGCTGCTGGAAGTCAGCATTTAATCAACAATTAGTTGGCTAACTTCACCTCGTCTTTGCTGTTTGTTTTGGTCTTGTTGCACTTTTATTTGCCTGCTGGTCAAACATTAAGCATATTTGCCATCTGCCCAGTTATTGATATACTTGGTCAGTCTGTGATTCTGCTTGTGGGAGGTGAACTCGATTGACGTTTTGTGTCAACATTTGTTTCGGAATTCTTTTTTACTGGGTCAGCTGCTGTGGTTTACGTTTTAAGAGCATCGAGGAAGAGGAAGCTTGAAAATAAAATGACCAAATTTTTTTTTCAGGAAATTCCTACAATACTAACAATTAAGCGGAAAAGTTATCTTCTTACTCACCAGAAAGAAAGTCGATCGAACCCGACTGTAATATGCTCTGTGCCAACCAAATTGTTTTGGATGTGAAGGCCCCCCAATTGAACCTATATTTACATGTTAAGTAATGCTCAAGGGAAGAAGCGACTAAGGAACATTTTGCTACAAGGCCCCTTTGGAAAATCCTGGCTACGCCACTGTCTTTAGATGCCGAACATCTATCTCTTATCATCTCTGAGATCTGTTTGTTCATACGGACAGACAGACGGACATTCGGCGTTGATGCTAATCAAGAGTTTATATATTATCAAAAGCGTAGGTTGAAATCTGTCTGCCCGACTTTGATATTCTCTTTGGTCAGGGCAATTGATGTTTAATGGCCTCTCCGTATGTTAATTAACAGAGCATTAACATTAATGTGAACATTTCAAAATTATGTTAGCAATCAGCGCATTCTGCTCAGAATAGGAAGCTTCTCCGACCCCATAAATTATATAAGTTCTTGATCAGCATCAACAGTCGAGTCGATATAGCCGTGTCCGTCTGTCTGTCTGTATGAAAGCACAGATCTTAGAGATGGTAAGAGATAGAGGTTTGACGTGGGATAAAAACTTCTTAACTTGCAGGCAGATCAAGTTTATTTTCACTTTTGGCCACGCCCCCTTAATATGGAAAAAGCGTCATATCTTCCACAGTTTAAAGGTTAGATCTTTTCTACTTTCGAGACATATTTAGTAATTAGGATTATTTATCGATCCGCCAAAGGAATGGGGAAGATCGGATGAATGGTTGTTGAACTATGATCAAAAGACTGTTTTCTGAAGCAGCGCAGTAGCAGCGCTGCCTACAGCCACTACTGCAGCATCAAAATTTATGCTAAGCGTATAATTTCGATAGTACAGAGTATGTTATAGTCGGGCTTGAACGACGCTATCTCTGCTTGTTTATGATTTCACCACCTTGGCTCAAAATAGAAAGACTTTATAGTAGAACTGCACGAGTGACGGAAATTTGACCGTATAACGGTGTGTCACGACATGAACGTGAGTAAATATAAAGTTTCGTGAACCGTTCGTTTTTCGTGAGGAAAATCAGATCGAACATTGTGAATGCGGAATACACGAAATTTTTACATCTATTTTTTGGTCACTATAAACTGTGCATAATATTTAATAGTATTTTTGTAACAAAATGGTACGGAGCAAGAATTCCAAGAACCTCGAAAACGCTGCATAAGATAATAATAAAAAGAAACTTTCTGGAAGGAAATAACATTTACATATTGTGTTATGGGCTGGACAAAACAAATAAAGCTAAATATTTAAATCAGCTTCCAACGCTGATGGCGATGGCAAAACCGACAGAAGCAAGCCTATCGATAGGTATGGGGCGGATGTATGCTTGGGGAGGAGAGCGTGAGCCCCAGGACCGATAGTAGCTTGACGGGGAACGGTTGGGGTATTTTTTGTTTGCAATGAAGGCGTCTTCAAAATTCAAGGCTATAAAAACTTCGACTGAGCCGAAGTTAGCTTTTCTCAATTTGTCCAAGAAACTGGCATAAATCCTACCAGTTTTTTGAATTGCGCGCCTCCGCCTCCTTTAATTTCATGCCAGTGCCGTAGCAGCCAGCTTTCTGTCACTCTTCACCGCCTTTTCAGAGCAGCGCTGTTAAGCGGTTAACAGTTGACTGTAAAATTCCAACCGTCTTTCAAATTCAAATCAAAATCATTTCCCATTTATTTGCATCAAATTCCACTCACAGACTTTATCCACTCCCTTACGGATGCCACTCGCGAGTAAACTCCAGGATAATCAGGACGTGCGCAACCATAGCCCCAAGACACCACACCCCAAAGTGTCCCATTGCTGACCAAGGGCCCACCTGAGTCCCCCTGACACGCATCTTTGCCGCCCTCAGGCAAGCCAGCACACAACATGCGTTCGGTGACGCTGCCAAACTTGCCATACGCTTGGGTGCACTGCGTCTGATTTACTTTGGGCACAATAACTGCTCTCAGAATATGGCTGGGTTCCTCCTGGCTTTGGGTGTTACCCCAACCGGAGACCAGCACCGGTGTGCCATCCGGCAAATCCTGATTCTGCTGGGGCAAACTCACATATCCCTGAGTAACATTCTGTGCGTCATAGTCCTCCAGCTCCAGAATGGAGAAGTCATAGTCAATGGTGTAGACATCGAATTTGGGATGACGATGAAGCCGCTTGATTCCCACCAGCAAGCCACCCTTATCGGTGCGTGTGGAGCCTATGCGCACCTTGGACTGAAGTATGGCAGAGCCTTCGGTGCAGTGGGCAGCGGTGAGTACCAATCCGGGCGCGATCAAAGAGCCACCACAGAAGTGATAGCTGCGCTGTAGCGACACTTGATAGGGTACCGCCTGTATGGTGGTCTCCAGGCCGCCCACTATGCGTCCGTCTAGGCGAGGCTTCCGTGCGGGTGAAGCCAGACAGGCGTGGAGTAGCAGTAAAGTGACTGGAATCAGCTTCATGTTGCGACTTAAACAATTGAAGTGCTGACTGGCTGGCCTGTTCCTTGGGTTTTTATAGTTGCCCCAATCGCACTTCTCAATGGATTTTCAGGGTCAAAAACCCAATGCACATACTACACATTGACCACTTGGCCTAGTTATAGTTAGAATAGTCGGATACGCAGACGCGCAGTTGTGGCTGCTTCATAAATTTTATGACCCCTTATCGATCTTATCTGGGCGTAATCAATGTAATCAACGGAATTTGTATAACTAAGCGAATTTACAATAAAAACCTATTAAAAGAACAATCAATGTTGCCATTTTTGGCAAAAACCAATTACAAATTTGTTTATTCTTAGACAACTAGAAAGCTGTCCGAATTTGAATTTACCCGCCTTATAGCAGGCAGCTTTTTCTCATAGCATTAACTTTTTCAACTAACAGTGGGCTTCAAAATGTATAACAGGCAGAGATGAGCATGGCAGTTCATTTTCACTGGTTCGCGGCTCACTTGAAGTTCACAAAAAATAAGAGCGGACTTTTTATGTGCCGTCCTCACTACAACTGCATTTAGCATTTTCGCATTTTGGGCACAATGTACATTTTTCCCCATACATACGTAATAGGCCACTTGAGATGGCAGAAAAGTACATTTTACAAAAATGTAGTCGCATTACTCGTTATGTATTCGACTGTTCGATAGTTTCTATTCGACTGTGGACTATTTTTAGTCGATAAACATGGTGCCCATCACTATTAATAAAATAACAAAACAACTGAATTTGATGCGGACAAGAAGTACTTGGGTCAAACATTGCAGCAAAGCACTGGGGGAATCCTTACTTTTGGAATCCCTGCACGCACTTAACAACCTTCTCCTGTGTCATGTAGTTTGGTGGCCAAAACTCATCTGCCAACTGGAAGATGACTTCTCGGCAGAAGTCGGTCAAAATTGATCTTCCAACTTTTCGGTGTTCTGCGGAGAAGCCCAATATAACGCAATTGGGCGCTCGAAATGGTGTGTCTTTCCTTGCCTGCCTAGGACACCGAGTCACCAAAATATTAAATGCGCTTCTCTCACACATCTCCTTGAAGAACTCGCTTGAGTTTTGGGGTACATACTTTTCCCACAAAACCCACGTATGTCCCGACACTGCGGGATGAATTCCGGCGATGGTTTTCCATGAGCACGCTGGAATATATGGACATGGAAGCACTCCAGACTCGCCAACATTAAATGTTATATGTCAATCATCGAAATAATGTCCAATTGATTATCCATTCTCAATTATCACTGACAGTTTGTTAATTGTCAACAAAGACCAGATGTTCTGAAAATGCAAGTGCAGAAGAAACACAGTGAGGACAGCAAACTACATTTTCAGTGATGACGATAACTTTTTTGAAAATGTGCTTCAGTGAGGAAGGCATATTATAGGCTATTTACACCAGGAGTGCGTTATGCGTTAATAGCCAACATTCAGCTTTTTTTGTATGGGAAACATTTGTATGTCGGCAGTATGCGATACCTGAAGAATAAACGAAACTACAATCATTCTTCAGCTATCGATAACCATGCAGAAAAATACCAAACTGGTATATTTGTGGTCTTTACTTGAGACCTTTCGTTGAAGTGTGCATCAAAGGGAGCGCCCAAGGGCTTTGGTGCCAAAAGACTTGTAAGTTTATTTGCATCGAGCATTTTGTTTTGGCAGTTCCTTTGTTGAGGTGTATACTTAACTTTGCCGCAGTGGTAGCGGAAGCTCTCTCTAGAAAAGAATCGTATTTATTTATACACCTCCTTTTACCAACTGGGCACCAACTGTTTCCGGAGCACTTTTGGTAACCGCGCTGCCAAATTGTTAACAAATTGTGAGGTCCCACACACATTGTTTTTGTCTTACTGCATCGATTAGTGATTATTTATCTCCAGGGCTAAAGTTTTGTGGCCGATTTTTAGTTTGGCACTCCTTATTTGTTTTTAACGCTCCATTTTAATGTGAGAGCTGACACAAGGAATAAAAGACTACACAATATTCCTTGAAGAAATATATATGGTTTGATACAATTCACACAAGCTATCGATGGAGCAAACATTGTTGCCATTTTTGAAACTATTTGTATTTTAGATGGATGTTAGCCGGCTTGACTAGAACTATAAACTTTTGCACCTCAAATTCCAGTAACCTAGTTGGCGTCATTGTCTCTTCCCAGCAAACATTTTTTTATCGCGGAAGATAAGAATGCGATTCGCCTAGTAGGTATCGCTTTACTCTAGCGATATCGCACTATTATCGCATTCTCATCTCCCCACGGGAAGAAATGTGACACTATGCGATAACTTCCGGGCGATGAGAAAGCGATACTTCTGGGAGATAGGAAAAAGTCTCTTTTGAGCTATAGGAAAGAGATTCGGCCTGGGGATAAGAAAGTCTCTTCTGAGGGATAAGAATGCGATTCTTCTTAGAGATAATAATGCGATTCTTCCCCCCAACATAAGCCATACAAATAAAATGTGTTTGAATTCTGATATTTAACAGTTTATATTTTAAAGCTAAGTGGGTAAAATTCCTCAAATATATATGTGTAGACCTCGGATTTTGCATATTTCCATATTTCTCATCAGATTGAAACCAAACTTTGTATTTAGATGTTTTATCGTTCAAATTTAACAAATTTTAATTCATAATATATGCAAAAAATATGCCATAAATATATGCAAAATATGCTAAATATACGTGACCGAATTTCATCGAAAAATTGAATTCAACTCGTTAAATATTAAAGTGCGAGCAATACAGATGAATAAATTTCAACAATCGACAAAGAGAAGCATATTTAACCTTCCCTTGTCCAACGCATTATCATATATTGTTGTATTATTCTTATCAAAAGTCGCAAAATTTTTACATAAATAAATTGAACTTGAATATAGTGGAGTGTAGTGGTTTGGGAACTATTCGTACTCTGAAACTTTAATCCTATGGTCATTTTAAAATTAAATCAGAGTAGGCTAGCAAAATAGTCAAACGTAGAAGACCAGAAAAATTCACCTTTAAATGTGTTCAACATATTTCGGCAGTCGAGTCTACAACGTAATGAGAGCAACACGCAAGTTATTAAGCTCCTCCAAAATTTTCAAAGATAACAAATCTATAAATACAGTCCAATTACATTTTTAAGTTAATTTACAAACAGTAGTAAAATGCCACAAATCAACAAATATGAGAAAAATTTGATGGAAAACACAGAAGATGCTGATTCCATAAAGCAGGCAAAAAAATTGATCAAAAATCCACGACTTCTTTGTGATTTTATATTTATCAAATCGAACTTCGATAGAGTGGCCGAAATCATAACTTCTTTGGAAGCGAAGGGCCTAACACTTGCAGTGTCCATGAACTTATTTAAGGAAGCAGAAAATATTGTTCAAAGCTTAAGCCAGGTATCCAGCACAGCGGAAACTAAAAATTCCTGCCAAACTTCATATAAAACGAGAAAGCTAAGCTAATTTCGTCTGTGCCGAAGTTTTTATACCCTTGCAAATGCTCACTTAAATATTTTCAAAAAATACTCTTTTTCCCATTTACCGACCGATCGTTCGTATGGGAGCTATATGATATACTCATCCGATTTGGTCAAAAATTTGTAAAATTATGTGAAAGCATGTGAAACAAACAAGTACAACATTGCAGGATGCTACTATTAAAAACAAAAAAGTTTTTCTAACTAAGACTGATTTTCTGACCTATCTTTTGTATGGCAACTATACCATATAGTTGTCCGATTTTAATAAAAATTGGTAGGATTATAAAAAAACATATAAAACCTACGATTACAAAGTTTGGAGACGTTTCCATTGAAAGGAAAAAAGTTTTTCATACTAAAACTAGATCCGGTCGGTTCCGACATATTAGTAGTGTGCAGCAAAACGAAAACTTTGTGCAAAATTTCAGCTCGATAGCTTTAAAACTGAGAGACTAGTTCGCGTAGAAACAGACAGACAGACGGCCGGACGGACGGACAAAGCTCAATTGACTCAGCTCGTCACCCTGATCAAGAATATATATAGTTTATGGGGTCGGAAATGAATATTTCGAGCTCAGATTTTGCAGTGTAGTCTATGTGGCCAATATCTACAATCTCACAAATTTTCAAAAGGATCGGATAATAAATAGCCGAGTTAAAAAAATGTTGCATACTTATCCGAGCTGAGCTGAGTAACGGGTATTTCGAAGTCGGGCAGGGCCGACTTTAACTTACGCTCTCGTTTGTTTTTAATGCAAACGTCTCCAAACTCCGTATTTACTAGTTTTTAATTATGCCAAATTTGGTCGAAATCGGACATCTATATGGTATAGCTGTTGCGGAAAACAACGTTTTATTTTAACACATTTATTTTTCTTTAATTATTGTTTATCGTTTCAAATTAGTGTTTTTGCCTCCGTCCTCGGCGTCACTTTTTCTCAATGTGACCATGTCCATAATAATCTAATAATATCTCATTTACATTTCAGTGTTGCAAAATAAACATTCATGATCTTAATATCTTACAATTTTAAACTTAATGCAAAACAGTTGTTATTTCAAATTCAAACTATTAAACTGTACTTTTCAAACAGTCAGGGATTCAATTAAATTCTGACTTCAACAATAGCTGTCATACAAAAGTAGAGGCAGAATAGTAGCCTTATTGGGAATAACTTGTTTGTTATAGGGTATATAAACTTCGGCCGATCCGAAGTTAACTTTCCTCTATTTTTTTTTTAATATAACTCTCTATCTTTACAGGACTGTTTCATTAAAAAAATGTGTAGTTCGTGGATGTCCAGGACACGAACGCACATTTAGTTTTCCAAAAAACGGGGAGCAATGTGATGCATGGATTCTGGCCTTAAAACTGGAATACGTGAGATCCAGGGATCAAGTTTGTGCCAGACACTTTAAGCCAGAGTGCTTGAAGGGTCTTAGGCTTCAGAAACTCAGCGTTCCCACTGAGAACCTAGGTAAGTATAATAGAATAAATACTTTAAGCAATAATTCAGTCATATTGCAAAAATATGATAAGGCTATCATCTTGAAAAAAGATGATGAGGTAAGCGCCTTGGATAAAGGTCCTATAAAAGAACACAATGCACACATCTTGAAAAAAGAGCGCCTTGGATAAAGGTCCTATAAAAGAACACAATGCACACATATTGAAAAAAGATGATAAGGCAATCATCATAAAAAAAGATGAAATCGAAATTATATTGCCCAAAGATAAGAATTTTGTAATATTGCCAAAAAATAAATATGAATCGTATTGCAAAAGAGAGTGCGCCTTCAAAAAGAAAATAGACAGCATGAAAAAAAAATATGTCCTTAAAGAATCAACTAAAACAAATAAAGAATGAAAAAATTACATTAAACTTTCAGACAACCCTTAGGCTGGAATGACACGTTCAATTTCTACCGACAATTTCTAGCTGCAATATTGTTGGGCGAATTTGACGAGAACGGCGAGTTCGGCGCATACTTAAAAAAAATAGCAAAAAAATGCTGAAAATCTATGAATATCTAGTATTTCGGTCGAGTTTATTTGGCATTTTCAATAAGAAAGGTCACACTGGCTATTGTTGACATTTTACTTAATTTAAATTGAAAACTTTAAAGTAAGAAAATTTAAAATGGTATATTGGGGAGAAACAGCTATAATTTCTCTAATTGAAATTGTGAAGCGCAACCCATTTGTTTTAGACGCGTCCTCTCCAGACTATAAAAAAAAACAAAAGAAACATATTTTCTGGGCAGCAACTGCAAAAGAATTAAATATCCTATGCAAGCCGGCAACTGCATTTTCGCGAGGTAAGCCCATATTGTGTGAATATTAACGTATCTGATGTTAATAGATTAATGCACATTTCAGATGATTGCTTAAAGAAGTGGACGAACCTTCGCACTTATTTCCATTCGGATAATAATAAGGCCATTAAAGCGAAGAAAAGTGGCGCCTCTGCGGACGCAGTGGAATCTGCGTCGGGAACTTGGAAATATTCACCAATAATGAGTTTCCTGATTGGATCCATGCTGCCAAAAGTATCCGTTAATACGTTTAATAATAGCGATATATCTGTACGTATTTGAAAACTCCATTGCATGCTTTTTTTCATTGAGTTTGTCGTTGCCAGGTGTTTGATGAAGCTGCGAATTCACAGTTGTGTAACTTCGATGCGGAAATGGAAGAACCATTTGATCCAAATGAACCCATAGTGACTTTTACAACATCCGCCTTAGTTGAAGATTTGCCTACCTCTGCGGATCCTATAGCGGATGGTGTAAGCGATTCCTCTCATTCAATGGGCGCTGGTATCGCTTTGAGTAGTTCAACACCTCATGTTCATAGAACTAAAAGGCAACTCAAGTCTGCCGAAAATGTGATGCTCTCCAATATGGCAGAACAAGCCAACAAATTGACTGAAGCAATCACATCTCAACTGAACGCGTGAAAGGAAAAAGAGTCAGGAGTATTTCCATTACGGCATATATGTTAGCCGCTGTTTGGAAAAATTGGATGGTGATCTATATTTAGATGCAAGAGAGGGCATTAATTCAATATTGGCCAAGTATGAAAAACAGCAGCTCTTGAGAGAGTAAAAAAGAATACCTAATAAACACACATTAAAACAGAAATACCGTAATTTTTCACTTTTTTTTTTTAAATATGTTTAGTGTTCCAAAATTTCCTGCTCTTCCAAATACAATTTAATCCCTTCCCGTACACTCTCGCCACTTCTTCTCGACCTGATATGCCGAGCATCCACTTCAATGTTTAAGTAGTTGGCATCAACAATATGGTCAAGCTCGTCCCACGAGCCAGTGAAAATATCAGAGTCGGAATTAATTGCAGCGGTTCGGAGGAAATTGTGAAGGGCTACACATGCCAGTACAACCTTAGCTGCTTCTGAAGGTGTGCGAAAAATAGGCGAAAAGAGCACTTGGAAGCGATTTGCCAAAATGCCAAACGTGCTTTCTACAACTCGGCGATTCCTTGACAACATATAGTTGAAATTATGCTCTGTCTTTGTCAGGTTGGTATGAGAGTAAGGCTTGAGCATGTAGTCCGTCAGAGCAAAGGCATCGTCGGCTATAAATGTATAAGGTGAAACTCGCTCGGAATTTGGAAGCTTGCAAGAGGCTGGCACGTTCACCTTGTTGCCTTCTATGGCGTATTTTAGGTCAGAGTGTAGCCATACCCCTGCGTCTCCAACTCGACCATTTACACCAACATCCACATATATGAATCGGTAGTGTGCGTCCGCAATTGCCATTAAAATTATGGAGTGATCGCCCTTATAATTATAATAGGTCGATCCAGCAGACTTCATGGCTCGGATTTTACAATGCTTTCCTATAATAAGTTCCACAAATTATACGAGATTTCGAAACATTTGAATGTGATTGGAATTACCATCAACGGCCCCTATACAATTTGGAAATCCCCATAACGCGTAAAACTCTCTCGAGATTTTCTCCCAATCCGTGGTCCTTTGCGGGAACTTCAGGTACTCGTCCCTTAAGACCTTATATAAGGCTGGAATAGTCTCTTTTAAAATTTTAGAAATAGTAGACTGGTGAATCCTGAACGGCAGCTGCAGACTATATTGGGATTCGCCTAAAATATAATGATTTTTGGATGTATATTTAATTTTTAAAAACATATATATTTATACAAATGGTGCATTTAATTGCATACCTGTTGCCAGGTAACGTAATGTAACCTGCAGGCGCTCCGCGGGGCCAATGCAATTTCGCATATCCGTATCCTTTTTTTGAATTAGGGGTTGTACCTTTTCCAAAAGCTTTGCAAATTGGGCTGGAGTCATCCTCAGAGTGCGCACGTATAAATCGGTATCCTCATCATGAATCTCTCGCATAAGCTTGTGACTAAAGCCTGAGAATCCAATTCCATATTGAATCAATTGTGTATGTATTTTAGTTAATTACCTTACCTTCTTCCTCCCTCTGCATCAACCACCTTGAAGACCACTTCCTTTTTATTTTTGGTTTCATTTTAATCATTGCAATAATTAAATGATTTAACTGCAAGGTGCACAAAGCTAGATTTGCGAAATCCATTCCAATCAAACGTGAGCCAAAAATGTAAACAAACACAGCAGCCACAGAAAATTGCTGTCGAGCGACAATATTGTATCTACCAAGTACAATTCTGCCGGCTGCTCTGTCGTCAGCAGCAATTTATTGTGCGGCGAATTCAACAGATGTCTGTCTCGCTCTCACCTATTTCGATTCCCATAAGAGCAAAATTGTTCTTAGAAATTGTCCGTAGAAATTGAACGTGTCATTCCAGCCTTACAAACAGGGAATTTGAATATTGTGAACTAAAAAATCAAAGATTAGAGAGTGAGAATCTGTCTCTAAACTGTTTGGTTACGGAAGAGATAGTAGTTAAAAATCTCACCGATCAAATCCTTATCTTAAATGATCATTCAGAAGGCTTACAAAAATCTAGCAGAGTCTTAGAAGCCTTAGAAAACGAAAGGCTTAAATTGCAAGAGGAATAGAACTCTCTTGTTAAAATAAATCAGAAATACAAATCTGATCTAGAAAATATTTCAACTAATAGAATTTCGCTCGCTAAAATGAACTGTCACTCCAAAATTTTTCATACGGTTTTGGCAACAAAACGTGGAGTTCATTGCAAAGACGACGAAAAACCTATAATTTTGAACATATATATGAATAGCCCGAAAGCATATAAGCATATCAGAGATAGCTTAGGCTTTAATTTGCCAAGCGTTACAACGCTTAGAAATTGGGTGCCAATTAAAACGTTCCCAAAAGGGTTCTCAGGTCCTCACATACACTTCCTCAAGCAATATCTGAGCGAAATGGAAGAGAGTCACAAAAACTGTCAGCTCGTTTTTGACGAAATGAGCATAAAGACAGGAATAACGTACTTGCCAAGTGCTGATAAAGCTGTTGGCTTCGTAGACCTGGGAGATGGACTCAGTGAAAACGACGAGTACTCTACCCCAGCTACAGGAATGCTTGCATTCATGGTACGCGGACTCTTATCGAATTGGAAGTATTTAGTTGGAGTTACATTTATTAACCACAATGTAAGTCCTAAAAACTATGCTGAAATGCTTCAAAGGGCTGTGAAATGTTGTACTGACGTTGGTCTAAAAGTGCGTGCCATAGTCGGCGATCGTGGTGCAGTTAATCTGGCAGCATTCAAATTAATTCAAAATAATGATCTTTTGCCAGCACCACGTCCTCAGCTTTTAATTGACTATGTGCATATTTTTAAAAGTATTAGAAATAACCTGTTAACCCACAATCTGGCCACATCTGATGGAACAGTAAGTTGGGAGGTTAAAAAGGCATTGTATGAAGTAGACAAGACGCAGTCAGTACTAGAGTTGGGCGCCGTGCCGTGTTTTTCGTCGTGTCACTAGCACGCACGGCTCAACACGACGTGCTCGTGTTGCAAGATCAGATTTCGTGCGTGCAATTGCGTGTCAGCTTTTAGTCAACACACGAAAAAACACGAAACTAGCCAACACTGCCTCACTCCTCAGTATAAAAGAATATTAAGTCAATTGAACAAAAATACCAGGGTTCGTAAAATGCACAAATGATATTTTTCAGTCATGATAATTAACATCAATGAAAATAATTTGTATTTTCACACGTGTAAATAACATTTTTTTTCAGAAGAAAAAAATAATTTTTTTCATGAAACTAACACGAACATTTTTCACACGCATGATTCTATCACGCGTGTGAGAAATTTTGCAGCCTTCTGTAAAAAAAAAATGCGAGCAAATTTTTTTCACAAAATTTCTCACACGCGTGTAAATAATTTTCAGAATATTTTTTACACTGCATTGGTGTTGGTGTGTATATGAGAGTCGGCTGTGTGTCGTATTCTAGTGCGCGGCTGCTGCTCAGCCAGGCACACTGAGCCGACAAACGGGGGTGGAAAATTTTAAGACGCGAGTGCCTGTGCCTGAGGGCCATAAAAATTGCGATCGGCTGCCTTCTGACCAATCAATGAGCTGTCAGGAACTGCATCTTTCTGCGGTCTCCGCGAATATCCATTTTTAGGCACAGTTTACGACTTTTTACTTTCTCAGCAATGGAGTCGCGCGAGAGTGCCTGTCCCTTTTATATGGGGGTCATAAAAATTCGAGATCCGCTGTATTTGCAATGACCTGCCAACCATCAATGGGCAGCGAATCAAAATAGGTACGAGCTTACCCTTTTAAAAAAGATATTAGCAGAGACATTTCCAAAATACAGCTCATTGATTGGTCAGAAGGCAGCCGATCGCAATTTTTATGGCCCTCAGGCACAGGCACTCGCGTCTTAAAATTTTCCACCCCCGTTTGTCAGCTCAGTGTGCCTGGCTGAGCAGCAGCCGCGCACTAGAATACGACACACAGCCGACTCTCATATACACACCAACACCAATGCAGTGTAAAAAATATTCTGAAAATTATTTACACGCGTGTGAGAAATTTTGTGAAAAAAATTTGCTCGCATTTTTTTTTTACAGAAGGCTGCAAAAATTTCTCACACGCGTGATAGAATCATGCGTGTGAAAAATGTTCGTGTTAGTTTCATGAAAAAAATAATTTTTTTCTTCTGAAAAAAAATGTTATTTACACGTGTGAAAATAAAAAATTTTTACACACTGTATTTTTTCATTGTGTTAATTTTTCTCGTGTTAAAAATAATGTGTGTTAATTTACGAACCCTAAAAAATACTAAAAAATATGTGCATTTTACCTGTATCCACTGCTGGTCACACCAATTGAAAGTCCGCTCGTTAAAAAAGAAAATGAAAAACGAAATTCAGGAGGCGATTCTTCGTAATGACGAGCATTTTGTCTTAGTTAAGAACAATAATGCAAAAAGCGCTGTGTGGAATACTTTTCTCTTAATCAAACGGGACAACAAACTCATCGACTTTGCGTGCTGCAGGCGTCCTAAATCGTCATAAATGTTGTTTCCAAAACGAATGAAACCATCGACTTTAAGTACCTTTACTAAGAAGAAAGTTTTGGATGATCTTGCGCTAAAGCAGTTAGCTTTCGTTGCTAAGGACTTACAGCCATTGAGTGTAATGGAAGGTATGTAAAAAAATTGTGTTTTTCTGTGCGGCAACTACACATGTTCATGCAAGCAATGAACTTAACATACATATGTACATTAGTGTGTAAAAGTATGCATATTTAGAATGGTAAATATGGTTACAAACATTAGTTTACATATGTACATATGCCCATATGCCCATATTCGACGGACCCATGTTTTTTTTTAAAAAATCAAAGAAAAAATTAAAAATTTGGCGGTTGGCAATCTTAATCATTTAATTTGTTCCAAGTAGATTTGTTTACATCAATTTTTGAATATGATATCTCTCAAATGGCCGCCTCTGGCGTTGATGGCGTATTGTGCCCTTTTTGCAGCATTTTCCATCGTTTTCGCCAACATTTCGGCCGGAATAGTGGCTATTTCTTCACGAATGTTGTCCTTGAGCTCTTCTACGGTCCTTGGCTTGTTAACGTAAACCTTTGACTTCAAATATCCCCACAAGAAGAAGTCAGGCGGCGTCAAATCGGGCGAATCGACATCAAACGGCCCGGAAACAATTTCTTCAGAAAATCGATTGTTATGCGACTTGTGTGCGGTGGAGCGCCGTCTTGTTGAAACCAGAACTGCCTCATACGCTTTCGACGAATAATTGGCATCACAAAATTGGTCATCATGTCGCGATAACGCTCCTGGTTGATGGTAACAGCATGGCCATTTTCATTTTGGAAGAAAATCGGCCCAATGACCGTTTTCGCACTAACGCCGCACCAAACTGTGACTTTTTCGTCATGAAGAGGCACTTCTTGAATCTCCTGAGGATTTTCAGTGGCGTAAATACGGCAATTTTGCTTATTTACGGTCCCATTCAATGTGAAATTTTAATTTTTTAAAAGCACGTTGAGTTTTCACAATTGACTTGTTCTGTTGAATGTAAATTTCAACTATTTCAGAGCGCTCGCGTGGCGTGTATTGTTCCATGGTAAAAATCTGCTTGGACTGACGCTTCAAACGCGGTATGTCATTAAGCGATCTGACATCTCTGTCAAAAGTTATGGCGTTGCCAGATGGGTCCGTCGAATATGGACAACCCTGTATGTAAGTGCGATTAACCACTTTTCGCATATTTCACACATGTATTTACTTCTTTTTTTAATTCAGGTACAGGATTTCGTGAGTACGCTCAAGCTCTCTTAAACACAGGTGCTGCTTTTGGCCATCAGAATTTTGAAGACATTTCCGTGTCAAGAAAAACCTTGACCACCAAAGTTATGTCCAAGGAATACAACAGAATTAAGGAGGAACTAAAGGAAACTCTAAAGCATCAGCATTTGTATTTTACCAGTGATATGTGGACGGACGTATATACCCAGAAAAGCTTTTTAAGTTTAAGTTCACATTACATTAGCGACCAATTTGATTTGAAAATGGCAATTTTGCGTGTTAGAGAATTTGTAGCCGAAAAAAAACGGGATCTAAAATTCTTGAACATATTTGTGATATCCTTGACGAATTCCAGCTTAATGATAAGCTACAAAATGCTGTTATAATAGCTGACAATGGTGCGAACGTTGTTTCCGCGTTTAGTAACCACAAGAGATTGTCGTATGCATGCCATAATCTAAACTTGGTTATGCATGATGTACTTGAGAAAAATCCTGTTAAAAAAATTAATGAACTTATTGAAGCTTCAAAAAAACTGGTAAAATACTTCAAGCATTCTGAACTAAACAAAAAATTAAGTAAGTCTTTAAAACAAGACATAAAAACACGATGGAACTCTGTGTACATAATGCTTGAAAGTATATTTGATGTCAAAAGTGAAATTCAAGCTTTATTAATAAGTAAAAATTAACTATCTCGAATAACAAACATAGACTTTGAAACAATAAGTCAGCTCCTTGATTTTTTGAAGATTTTTAAAGAAGGCTCAGAAATATTTAGTTCCGAAAAAACACCGACAATCCATATTTATGTATTAATGTACAACAAACTGAAAAAGCATTGCACACAGAATTTGCTTGACTCCTCTTATTATTTCCGAGCTTAAATCAAAAACTCTGAAATCACTGGAAAACGCCTTCAACCCTCTGATTCATTATGTGGGATTGTTTTTAAGTCCACCGTTTAAGCAGCTACATTTTCTAAGTCCAGAGAAAAAAAAGGAAGTCTTGTCAATAGTTGAAGCCATGAAAGCAGATTATACTATGGAGGAAACGGCAATTATTACCAACTCATGCACTATGCCCAAAAAATGCCATGATTTTGATGAATATGGAGAAGAAAATCAGGCTAAAAACCCTAAATTGGAAAGAAGCGCATTTGAGATTGAAATTAATAAGTACTATACAAGTTCAAACGAGCATGAGAACGATGTTTTACTTTTTTGGAAAAAGGCCGATAATTTGAAAATGTTGGAAAAGCTTTCTAAGCAAATTTTAAATATTCCAATTAGCTCCGCAACGAGTGAGAGGGTCTTTTCCACTTCGGGCCTAGTTTTAAGCAAGCGGCGAACTAGATTATTGAGTGCAAATCTCGATAAACTAATTTTTATACTCTGTACCGTAGGTACATAGAGTATTATAAGTTTGTGCAAAAGTATGTAACAGGCAGACGGAAGCATCTCCGACCCATAAAGTATATATATTCTTGATCAGCATCAACAGCCGAGTCGATATAGCCATGTCCGTCTGTCCGTCTGTCTGTCCGTATGAACGCACAGATCTCAGAGATGGTAAGAGATAGAGGTTTGACATGTATGGGACATATGCTTCTTATGTCTGCAGGCAGATCAAGTTTATTTTCAATTTTGGCCACGCCCCCTCCCGCCCCCGCAATTTAGAAAAAACGTCATATCTCCCACAGTTTTGAAGATAGATGGCTTGTTCCTTCTGGACATATTTAGTTATTAGGATAACTTATCGATCCGCCAAAGGAATGAAGAAGATCGGATGAACGGTTTTCGAGTTATGATCAAAAGACAAATTTTCTTGGTACAGAGTATGTTATAGTCGGGCTTGACCGACTTTCTTTCTTGTTCTAAACAAAAATATGTAAAAATTTTCAAAGAAAATAAATTTTAGAGTGAATTAAGTTATATATGAATCTATTGAATAATGAATGTATGTATAAATGGATATAAATAAATACATTTTATTGATTTTTTCACATTATATAAAGTCGTGCGTGCCGTGTCGTGTCGTGTTTTTAAAATAATTGACCGTGCGTGTGGTGTGCGTGTTTTAAATAGGCCATTCGTGTTAGAGTCGTGTCGTGTTAGAAATATTCGACACGCGCCCATCTCTAGTCAGTACGTTTGGCGCCAAAATTGTCGGAGAAACACATTAATCCGAACAATTTTGAAAAAATGAGCGTCAAATTAGCTGTACAAGTTTTCTCAAAGACAGTCAGCGACGCAATTAAATTAAGCTCTACAGATGGCGCTTTAAAGGGTAATAAAAATGCTCTAGCAACAGCAAAGTTTCTCAAAACCATGAATGATGGTTTTGACTTGCTTAATAAGGGCTGTTATGGGCCCGATGGGGAAACCCAAAATCGAATTGACAAATTCACTGAATATTTAAAATCGGTCCATTTTCTTGATCACAACGAGACAAACTCGTCTTCCAAATCCGCATGTTTGCTGCATCTTGGTTCGGCATTGCAACAAATCGGCAGTGCTTCAAAAACCCTTTTAAAAGAAGAAGGCATCAAATACATTTTTTTAAGCCGATTTAACCAAGATGCACTCGAAAACTACTTTGGTTTGATTCGAAGTAGATTTGGTGCAAACACCGAATCCAACTCCAGCTGAAGCGCTATATTGCCTCAGAAATCTTTGGTCAATGAAAATTGTCCAAAATAAAGTTATAAGAAATACCAACTGTCAGTCAGATGATGACTATTCTTTAGACTGGGCTTTCAAGCCCGATATGGGATATGAACTAACTGCAAACGGTGACAGTCCGTTTGATCTTGCAGAAAAGGAGTCGCCGGTTTGGCATCCTAAAACAGAAGAGTCGCTTTGCAGCGATCAAGATGTCCTTGAGCGAAATGCTCTTCGATATATGCTAGGATTCGTAATTCTAAAAAAATTAAATTCGCAAAAATGCACAGAGTGAGAGAAAAATCTTAATAAGATTGAAGAATTGAAAAGCCGTACTGAGAAGTTCATTTGTGCCAAGAACTACAGTACTCACGAACTTTATTTAAAAAATCCATCTGATGCCATGTTCGAGATAACGTTGTCTCACTTGGCAATATTCAGACAAATTTTCCGAAATACTCCGAACCAACTTGGTATTAGAGACAAAATTCTGAAAGCTTGTATCCTTGATACTAATGTAAAGATCCCGTATTGGTTTGCACAATCCGAAAACTGCCACAAGCACAGAAAGGACATTCTAACTCATTTAATAAATGTACTATTGCTTAGACACTGCAGATGGATGCAAGAAGACATCCACAAAGCAAAAAAGGCCCGAATCGCGCCAAGCAGCTTGCTAATGCAACAAAAAGACCTCGTCAACCGTGCAAGGTGATTGACTTTAATAAAGTCGAACTAGCGCACGAAGAAAAACATAGCAAACGTGCTAAGAAATTAAAAATATTAAAGCACTTGTAAAAGTGCATAAGCTAAAATGCTTAGAGCTTAGCTAAATGGAAATTAATGCGATGAAAAATCGTAAATAAAAACAAGCTGTCCGATCTACCTGCTTCCTGTCTTTCGGGAAAGCAAAGATCGCTGATGAGGGAGAGTGGTTTCTTCCGAAACAGCAAAATAAAAATTTATAAAACTACTGCCTAAACTAAGACGAATTCGAATCATTTTCAAGTATACATAGGCTTGCGATTGCATAAGGACATGCATATTTTTCTTTTTAGACATTATCTCAATTTATTTCACTTACTCTCCTTACAAACCGAGTTTCAAGTCAATCGGATGAAAAATAAAACTTTCCCCATCACATGGTTCAAATTGCAGACTTAATTTTAGCAATAGTCTGAAGTTTCGAATTAAGCCTACACTTTCATTTAGTTAATATTTGTAAATCGACTAAGACTATAAACTTGACTTAAAACATAAATCGACTAGGCTTAGAGATATGAACAAAAACTAAACAAAATGATAGGCATTAGTCGTTTTGTCACATTTAGTTACATATACAAATAACATAGATTATTATTTATATCGTAAGCACTCATACAACTACATGTACACTAGGGCGTACTTTTCTCCATACGATTTTAAAAGTTTTTGATTCTTTGAGCCGCAAAGCTCAAAAAATTCAGAATATTTTATAGAGAATTTAACGAAAATCCAAAATCAGATATCTTAAGGTTAAATGGTGCCGATGAGGCTTTAAAGTTTCCAAATTCCTCGAAATTTATTTTTGAGTTATCAATGTAGGCAGAGTCCTTTTACCAAAATGTCGAAAATCATATTCAAATATTTCACAAATTGTAAAGCTAGCAACACAATCGGAGGGCACCAAATTTGTGATTTATTGCTTCCATGCAAAATGTAGAAGGGCGTCGTGATGTGTCATTTAATCTGGGATCTGCCATGGATTTGGGAAAACACTGTTCAACAGTACACGTCCTTGCTTTGTTGTCCAACTATATTACAGTGATGCACTTTTTGGAAAACGATCGTGAAAATACACTTTATGGAACATCTATTTATACCAGCGGTGGCACCGTTTCGGCAGTATTTAGATCTTGAAGATGTTTGCCTTGCCCACATGCACTTTTCGTACTCCTTTATTACTTCCACTTCTTATCCTTACTCTTTACCTACCCCTAACACCTAACACCTAAACATAAAACGTAACACCTAAAACCTATAACCTAAAACCTAACACCTAACACCTAAAACCTATAACCTAACACCTAACACCTAAAACCTAAAATCTAAAACCTAACACCTAAAACCTAAACATAAAACGTAACACCTAAACATAAAACGTAACACCTAAAACCTAACACCTATAACCTATAACCTAAAACCTAACACCTAACACCTAAACATAAAACGTAACACCTAACACCTAACACCTAAAACCTAACACCTAACACCTAAAACCTAAAATCTAAAACCTAACACCTAAAACCTAAACATAAAACGTAACACCTAAAACCTATAACCTAAAACCTAACACCTAACATGCGTGGGTGGGCCAAGGCTATAGTTGACTTCCTGCATTATTTTTTGGGTAGATACCAGCTAAAAGTGTATCAGAAGTACAGGGTTGCCCATATTCGACGGACCCATGTTTTTTTTAAAAAAATCAAAGAAAAAAGAAAAATTTGGCGGTTGGCAATCTTAATCATTTAATTTGTTCCAAGTAGATTTGTTTACATCAATTTTTGAATATGATATCTTCTCAAATGGCCGCCTCTGGCGTTGATGGCGTATTGTGCCCTTTTTGCAGCATTTTCCATCGTTTTCGCCAACATTTCGGCCGGAATAGCGGCTATTTCTTCACGAATGTTGTCCTTGAGCTCTTCTACGGTCCTTGGCTTGTTAACGTAAACCTTTGACTTCAAATATCCCCACAAGAAGAAGTCAGGCGGCGTCAAATCGGGCGAACGCGTTGGCCAGTCCAAATCACAGCTTTTCGACATCAAACGGCCCGGAAACAATTTCTTCAGAAAATCGATTGTTATGCGACTTGTGTGCGGTGGAGCGCCGTCTTGTTGAAACCAGAACTGCCTCATACGCTTTCGACGAATAATTGGCATCACAAAATTGGTCATCATGTCGCGATAACGCTCCTGGTTGATGGTAACAGCATGGCCATTTTCATTTTGGAAGAAAAACGGCCCAATGACCGTTTTCGCACTAACGCCGCACCAAACTGTGACTTTTTCGTCATGAAGAGGCACTTCTTGAATCTCCTGAGGATTTTCAGTGGCGTAAATACGGCAATTTTGCTTATTTACGGTCCCATTCAATATGAAATGGGCTTCATCGGACATGATAATTTTGTTCCAAAATTGCTCGTCATCTTCGGCCATTTCGATGACTCTTTGGGCCCATTCCAATCGACGAGGCTTGTCCGCAGGCAACAATCTTTGCGTCAATTGAATTTTGTATGGGAACAAATGCAAATCAACGTGAATAATCCGTTGTAAAGTGGACCGAGCCATGCCCAACTGCTGAGAACGGCGCTTTTGGGATGTTCTTGGGGACCTCTCAACACAGGCTAGTACGGCAGCGATATTCTCGGCCGATCGCCTTGGTCGACTTTTATTTGGCCTCTTCGGATTAGAAAGAGCCTCACCAGTCGAAAATTTTTGACTTGTTCTGTTGAATGTAAATTTCAACTATTTCAGAGCGCTCGCGTGGCGTGTATTGTTCCATGGTAAAAATCTGCTTGGACTGACGCTTCAAACGCGGTATGTCATTAAGCGATCTGACATCTCTGTCAAAAGTTATGGCGTTACCAGATGGGTCCGTCGAATATGGGCAACCCTGTACTTTAAACTCCGTTATCCTTCTGCCTTACCTATCCTTGAGAGAAGCTCGACTTTGGCCCCTTTAACCGCAACTGGAATTTACTAATAGCTAGTGCAGCCCCCTTTCAGTCCCCTCCTCCATCTTCAATTATACATATTGATGTTTAGTGAAATTACACAAGGTTAAATTTTGTTTTTGATCATAAGATGTAAATTTATTTGTATTTTTACAGAAAAAAATTAATTTATCACCTATTACAATGTTTGGTACAAAATATATTTGGCTTTTAAAGAAATATGGTTATTAGTAACGGATAAATAACAGTCCGGAAATATAAATATTAACTGACCAGTATCTCACCTTAAGTTCCGCAGGTGAGTAATAGCTATTCAATATTTCATCAATTCACTGCAGTTCAATTAGAACAACATTTATTAGAATTGCTTTTCCAATGTGCTCGTCTCAGCAATAAGAAACATCAGGATACATTCCTCAATAGAAACGAGAGCGTAAGGTAAAGTCGGCCCTGCCCGACTTCGAAATACCCGTTACTCAGCTCAGCTCGGATAAGTATGCAACATTTTTTTAACTCGGCCATTTATTATCTGATCCTTTTGAAAATTTGTGAGATTGTAGATATTGGCCACATAGACTACACTGCAAAATCTGAGCTCGATATCTTAAAAATTGTGGGAGTTATTCAACATTTTTTATTGCGGGGCGGGAGGGGGCGTGGCCAAAATTTGAAACAAACTTGATCTGCCTACAGACAATACTAGCTTACGTATAAAATTTGGTTGCTCTAGCTCTTCTAGTCTCTGAGATCTAGGTGTTCATACAGACGGACGGACGGACGGACGGACAGACGGACATGGCTATATCGACTCGGCTGTTGATGCTGATGAAGAATATATATACTTTATGATATCGGAGATGCTTCCTTCTGCCTGTTACATACATTTGCACGACTTTAGTATACCCATTTTACTCCGAGTAACGGGTATAAAAATAAGAATTTGTTGCCCAAACCTGCCTGCAGGCGCTCAGAAACGCGCCCAGCAACACAACTTTTGCAGGCAAAACAGCAATCATATGGTTTGCCACCAACGCTCTGTTTCCCTTCCACTCATCCAAACTCCCATGCCGACCAAAAAACCCAACGGGAGCAACAAGGCCAGCACCATAGACTAGTAATAATAGACGATTGCGCTGCCACGACGATACTGGCGTTGGCTTCGCCAGCTGGTCGGGCCCGCTGGTTTGAATTTTCGAAGTGAGTTCGAATTTTTGGCAGGGGTGGCAGACGCGTGCGTTAGAAAAGTACGGATGGTGGGGGCTGTGAAGTTGAGCTGAATTTTCTTATTTCGGGTATTTATTAAGATAAAAGGTTGATTTGATGGGATTAAATGATTTTGGTTGATAGAGTTGTGTTGGGTGAGCATAATTGAGTGGTTATAAATTAACGAAAGGGCTGGTAAATGGTGGAAAAAAGAGAAAAAGGGTTTTTTGTGCAGAACTTTAGTGGCCTGAATTTATTGTGTATTTCCAGATTTTTTTCACTTTTATTTTGAACGAATTGAACATAGAATTCGTTAATTTTGAAGGCCGGCTCACTTTGAGATACAAGCCGGCCAGAGCAACGGCAGAGCGCTGTTAACGGCGGCAGAGCACTGCTAAACAACAGTGATTCTCTCACGGCTCGCTCGAACCTCGCTCATTCGCCATAAATTTTACACCCGCCCTCCCGACTTGGCCCATGACTGGCTCTGTTAGCAAAAAAAAAGGAATGGGCGTCGTGGAACACCCTGTACGAGCGAAGCTCTTTACGAGGGATAATCATAATCTGATTTAAAAATGCAATACTGGCAAAACAATATAAAGTAATTTTGTTATACTCAGTACCGTAGGTACATAGAGTATTATAAGTTTGTGCAAAAGTATGTAACATCCAGAAGGAAGCATCTCCGACCCCATAAAGTATATATATTCTTGATCAGCATCAACAGCCGAGTCGATATAGCCATGTCCGTCTGTCTGTCCGTATGAACGCACAGATCTCAGAGATGGTAAGAGATAGAGGTTTGACATGTATGGGACATATGCTTCTTATGTCTGCAGGCAGATCAAGTTTATTTTCAATTTTGGCCCACGCCCCCTCCCGCCCCCGCAATTTAGAAAAGACGTCATATCTCCCACAGTTTTGAAGATAGATGGCTTGTTCCTTCTGGACATATTTAGTTATTAGAATAACTTATCGATCCGCCAAAGGAATGAAGAAGATCGGATGAACGGTTTTCGAATTATGATCAAAAGACAAAATTTCTAGGTACAGAGTATGTTATAGTCGGGCTTGACCGACTTTCTTTCTTGTTTTTGTATTGTAAGTGTAAGAGCAACGTGAGAGCATAAACCAAGACCCACACAGTGGTGTTTGAAAATTATCGATAGTGAGCATAATTGATAGTCTTGAAAATCGTTAAAAGTAAAAGTCGAACCTGACAATTATCAAGGCTAAAGGAGCTAAAGGAAAACTCGTTCAAAACTGGACCGACTGATTAGACCGTGATGGCCAAACGGCTCCGGAGCATCGAATGACGATTCGTAAATGTAATACTAAACGTGATACTAGCAGACGCCTGGGCGACGCACAATGACCAGACTCGCGAATTTTGCATTTCAAAAATCAATTTTGGATTGTCGATTTTTTTGAGCATACACAGAGTGAAAAACCGAGAGCATTGGTGTCAATATGAGCACATTCGTTGTCAAAAACTAATCATGAACGGATTTTTAGTTTTTGAGAATAACTTCGTCTGTGCCGAAGTTTTTATACCCTTGCAAGTGCTCGCTTTAACATTTTCAAAAAATACTGATTTTCCGACCTATTGTTCGTATGTGAGCTATATGATATAGTTATCCGATTTGGACAAAAATTTGTAAAATTATATGAAAGCATGTAAAACAAACCAATGCCAAATTGCAGGATGCTACCATTAAAAACAAAAATGTTTTTCTAACTAAGAATGTTTTTCAAACCTATCTTTTGAATGGCAGCTATACCATGTTGTTGTCCGATGTTAATAAAACTTGGGAGAATTATAAAAAAACATAGAAAACCTACGATTACAAAGTTTGGAGACGTTTCCATTGAAAATAAAAATGTTTTTCTCACTAAAACTAGTTTTCCGACCGATTGTTCCTAAAATAAGATATAGTCATCCGATCCGGTCGTTTCCGACATATTAGTAGTGTGCAGCAAAAAGAAGGCTCTGTGAAGGCTCTTTCAGCTCGATAGCTTTAAAACTGAGAGACTAGTTCGCGTATAAACGGACACACAGACAGACGGACGGACAAAGCACAATCGACTCAGCTCTTCACCCTGATCAAGAATCAATATAGTTTATGTTGTCGGAAATGAATATTTCTATGCGTTGCAAACATCTGGGTAAAATTATTATACCCTTTGCAACGGTATAAAAAAAATATGAGGTCCAGGATCCAGTCCAGGACCAGATCCAATTCCAAGTGCAGGTCCGATATCAGCTCGAATCCGCAGAGACATCCGCCTTGTACAACACCCCACCTGCCTTAGTAAATTAAATTAAAAGACGCCCAGCGCGCAACGACGCGATGGCGGACGTGTTAGCTCGTTAGGCTGTTGCCCAGCCGCACGTCTGAATGGATACTTATACTTTTCGGTGATGAACATTTGTTCTCAAAAATTTGAGAGCACATTCTGTTCTTGTTTTGAGATGAAATAATCTTATTAATATTATTATTTTTCCCTCTGTGTAGTATTTTAATCCAAGATCTTTTGAGCTAGCGGTCTGTGCAAAACGGTTGGCAAAAGACCGAGACCGAAAAAACAAAAGCAAATGTGTTTCTCTCCTCTCCTAACCGAACACAACCAGAGAGCGCATTTGAAGGTTGCTTCCGTCCCTCTCTGTCAATGTGCCGCACGTAACAGTTTTTTTTCTGACAACTGCAGAGGACCGGTTAATGATGCAACAAAAGAGGTGAGGTGGCATCAGTCTGAGTTCTCTGCAAAGTACCTTCACGTTCAGTGCTGCGCGTACTTTTGAAGCGTAAGCTTTTGGCAAAAGTACGCATCACACTCATAACGCCCCACCTTGTAGTGTTGCATCATGGACCGGTTGCTGCGAACTCTGCTCACGACCCACATGCTGCTATCGCTTTCTTGCGCAGACTTTCTGGCCTTCGACCTTACAAAATACCTAGATCTGGTGGTTAATTGGCAACACTGGTTAGCAGACTCCAGTGTAAGCAGAGACATGATGCAATAATATGAGGTGGTCTCGTCCATGATGCAACTATATATGGTGAGGCCAAGCCAGTGTGAGTTCTCTGCAAAGTACCTCCAGTACCTTCAGTGCTGTGCGAAATCTTGAAGCGTAAGGTTGTCCGCGGATGTCGATTTTTTGTTTGTTTTGTTTATGTATTTGGGGGTGGTTTTTTTTGCGCTGTAGCAAAACATGAATACATACTTAGCTGTGTACACTTTGTGTTGTTGTGGCCAAGGCCATGATCATGTTGCAACAAAAAACGTATCACACAAATATTTGTTTAATTTGTATATAAATAATAAAAGGTGAAAAAGGTTATATTGTTTTTTTTTTTAATTTTATGCACCAAACATAGAGGTAACAAAAT
Source organism: Lordiphosa fenestrarum (assembly GCA_035044985.1). NCBI lineage: Eukaryota > Metazoa > Arthropoda > Insecta > Diptera > Drosophilidae > Lordiphosa > Lordiphosa fenestrarum. The sequence continues at coordinate 129,778 of JAWNNO010000457.1, read as the reverse complement.
GTTATAGAATCTCTCTTGTCTATCTTTTTGTACATAATTTTGCATCGCGGAAATGCCCATATCCCAATGTTAGTACGAAGCTGATAAATACAAATAATTATTTTTTATTAACATTACTAATGTGTAAATGGTTTTAATTAATATTTACACTAGTATTGGATTGTTTCCTAAAATGTATTTTTCTTCTGACAATTGATTGAGCGATCGCTTTTGTTGTTCACACACACAGACACACCCGCATACATAAAGTGCGTCCATGTGCGCCACTTACTCTCGCTCTGCCACTCGCTCTCCCACTCGCTCTCCCACTCTCCCTCCCAATCTCTCTCGCAGCTTTACCAAAAGTACGCATCACACTGGCTTGGCCTCACCTTTTATAGTTGCATCATGGTCTCGTCGGCAAAAAGTAGTCCGTTAACAAAGCCAACAATAACAACAACAAGCGAAAAAAACGAACGCGTCAGCAGCAGAGAGTGCCAGTGCGGGAGAAAATTAGAGAGCGCATATCCAATCGCATACATGAAAGTTGCACACATACTACTGTGAGCAAAAAGTAAGGTGTAAGGGTCAATTTAAATTTCGCGGGCCTAACAATTCGAGCAGGTTTTTTTTTCTTGAGTTGGCAGGACTGTTGATGACATCTGTGCCAAATTTCACGTGAATGTCATTATCAGAAATATATTTACGCTTGTGTTTTCCAAACGACCAAGAGTGCATTTTTCGATTTTTACAATGTCTGAGCAGAGAAGTGCCATCAAATTTTGTTTGCGGAATGAAATTTCGGCTGCGGAAACGTTGAGGATGTTGCGGAAGGCCTTTGGTGATTCTACCATGTCACAAAAAAATGTTTATAAGTGGTACAAAGATTTCAAAGAGGGTCGAGAACGTGTGGATGACTTGGAGCGCTCCGGACGACCATCGACGTCAACAGATGACCAACACGTCAATGAAGTGGAGGAATTAGTGCGCAAAAATCGTCGGTTGACTGTTTGAGACCTTACTGATATGATCGAGTTTTAAATTGATACGTTAGACTCATCAAACGGGTCGAGGAAAATTGTTACGAACCGACTTTATCTTTTGTGGCTATGCCGGCTGGCTCAGTCAACCCCAGTGATGGTATCCATCCCACACACAAAACCAAATACAACAAAGTTCTCCGCTCCGTCCAAAATCGAATCCAATCCCGGATTCGGGCGTACCCACCCTACCTGCAGTGGAACCATTCTCAGACTGCCCTTGTGCCAACTCCTTCCCTCCTCCCAGGCTACGTTAGGCCATGTCGGTTAATTCCAGTTCCATCTCCCCCTCCCATTAGACCTTACCACATAATAGCTCGATTTAAATAATGCACATAAATATATTTGACAAAATTTTGATTGCTTCCGACATGGACCGACTTTTCTTAACCTACTTCTATTGCTTCATAAATTAATTTAAACTCTAGCACGACCTCCCCATTTCTGCGATCACAACTGTTCTCACAGGTTCACCAATATCTTACCCAGTAAGTTCCGATATTGCTCGAGGGTTTTCCAAATTTATAGATAGCATTATTTGCCAAAAAAATTTAATAGATTTGTAACTTCATTCAGATGGGCTAAAATCAAAAACCGATTGCCGTTAAGCCCACCCATCAAATTCGTTAAAATTATTTTATACATTTATTTGGCCCATGAAGCTTACAAACCAATTTAGATACAGATCGGATTAAAATATCGACCAAAAAAAATTATTTTTTTTTAATGCTTTATTTTCATCCTTGCGGTCTTAAAAATGTGTAGGCAAAAGGATATTTCCCTATCTAATTGATTTTACGAGTTATAGGCTATAGACGAGAGAGCGCGTCGGCCGAAAAACAGATAGAAGCGCGCGCTCGTCAAACTTTAAACGCGATTTTCTCGAAACACCTTTTTTTTGCGCGCGGGGCGTGATTCCGCTTCAACGACTACACCGATTTCGACGTTTGGCGGCTCTAATTAAAGCTTATTCAATTTAGGGGGCCTTCAGGAAGCGTTTTTTGTAAAAAAAAATTTTGTAGTACTGTTTTTTTTAACGTGAAAACAAATAAAACAAGGCAAAAAAGGTGTTTTTCCTAAAAAGGGTCTCCATTTTTTTAAAAAGGGTTTTTTTAATAATCGGAAAATCATAAGGCCCCCCAAATTTCATCTACTTTAAGATTTTTTTTGGTTATCACATATCACTTGGCAGGGCTGTAGAGTGCCCCGCGCACACTGTCCACCGCCGCGCACGAGCGCCGTCAGTGAGGGCTGAAGCTGCCATTTTGTATTATTTTTACTGGAAAAAATTTTGTAAACTTTTTAAAATATAGACAAATAAATGCCACAATAGTTTTTTAAAAAAAATTCGTATGTACTCTCTAAGAAAAATCATGAAATTACGCACATTTTCGGGCCTCTGGACTAGAACCTCCCCTTAAGCCATTTCGACATCCTGGGGCCGGGCTTTGCAACTGCAACAAAGTCTGTAATCATTTCGATTACTCTCCCTACCACACCTCGTTTTAAGGGGGTATTGCTGGTTGGAAGGCTGTTTTTGGGCCTTTTAAAAAAAAAATCTTATTTGAAAACTGTAATGGTTTTTTAAATTCTGTTTTTTTTAATTGTATTAAGAACATATTGAATTAAATAAAAAACATATTTTTCCTTTGTACGAGGGCTGTTCAAAAAGTTGTCGGCCTTCAAAGTTGGACGTCGAAAAAATAGGTATGCTGCTGGCGGCACGGATAACTCCACTTCAGATCATCTGAAGTGGAAAAAGTAAACGGCGTTAGATTCAGTACAGATGCAATTCTGGCCCCTACCTCAATCATAATTTTGCGATTTTTTTTTACAAAACGGCGGAAATTGAAAAATCGATTTTGGGGCATTTTTTTTGTAGTTTAGTGTAAACAAAATAGTACAAAAATTATGATTGAGGTAGGCGCCAGAATGGTACCAATTTTGCGTCGATTGCACTTTGTTTCATCAAAATCGGTTCAGAACTACGTGCGCAATCTCTGCCGCCAGCTCGAAAAACGTGGTTTCGGGATAAACGCGTTTAAAGTTTGAAGTTGTTTTTTTGCATCAAAAAAAATTGTAATGAAAAATGTTAGTATGCAGTTGAAGAAATTCGACAATTCTCAGTCGATTGCACTTGGTTTCACTAAAATCGGTTTAGTAGAACCGGAGAAAAGTGACTTCGAAGTTCAAAAACGTGATTTCATACTCATAGAAAATTTTAGGCAATAAAACATTTTTTTTGTAAAATACTTACATATATCAATCTGCAATGCCTGCGAACGCGAATCTGCAAAGAACGCGTTGAACGAAATTCGGTGATTGCTTCAAACCGTTGCATTCAAAAAGTAGCCAAACTAAGCAAATCGCATTTTGGCGAAAACATTGCTGGGCAAAAAAGGCCATATCTTCTAAAGTATTTCGAATTTCAAAAAACCCTTTTACGACAATATTCTCAAATATCCAAGCTATAAAAATCTGAAAAAAAAAATCGAACAAAATGTTTGCCAACCAGCAATACCCCCTTCTAGTCAATCATGCATGCGCAATTTCCAATCTATCTCCTCCACCTTGAAAATATTCTTAAATTTACACAATAACTAACTGGTGAGTTGATCTCAATGTAAGCTTTCCATTTTCAACATTTTATTTTAACTAAACAAAAACCAGACATTAAACGCAATTTACGTTCGCAAAAAGAATGGTTCACAACTGATTTCAAAAAAAGGTCATCCATTTGATCACGAATACCCTCATTGAGAACGTTGAAAATGAAACTCACCAGAGTCCATTTTAACAGTCAGTTGCCGGTGTTCCGGGCCGCGAAAAAACACAAATGATAAAAACGCGAGGAGTAAAGGTAAGTTTTCACCTTTTTTTTTTCATTCGTGAAAACTAATTTAAATTTTTATGTTTGTAGATGGGCAAAATATTTCTAATAACTACTGGCCGTGACGGCGAAATACAGGAAGGCCGAGTGGTGAGAGTCCGCCAAGAAAGAGGCGGTGGCTCCGATGGCTGGGGCTTTGTTGGTCCCAGTCCCAACTATGGAGGTGGCGGCGGCTACACCAGAGGCGGCCGTGGTGGAGGTGGCTACAGCAGAGGCGGTGGTGGCGGTGGCGGTGGCGGCCGTGGTGGCTACAGCAGAGGCGGCCGTGGTGGAGGTGGCTACGTCAGAGGCGGTGGCGGCTACACTGGAGGTGGTGGAGGCGGTGGCGGTGGCGGCTACGTCAGAGGCGGTGGCGGCTACACTGGAGGTGGTGGCGGCTACGTCAGAGGCGGTGGCGGCTACACTGGAGGTGGTGGAGGCGGTGGCGGCTACAGCAGAGGCGGCCGTGGTGGAGGCGGTGGCGGCTACATCAGCAGAGGTGGCAGTGGCAATCCGAATTGGTGGGCCAGTACGTCTGCTGGTGGTGGAGGCAGTAGCAGCAATGCAACTATACTGCGTTCCAGCACGCTGTAAATGCCTGCTGGCATTGATGGGATGAGCGAACTTACCATCTCACAGCCAGTGCCACAGCCACGGATGCCGTGCCCGGTGATACCAGGCCCGGCGCCAACGAATGGCGATAAGCACGCCATTGCCAGCCACGCCCAGCAACTGGTGCATGCTATGCTGGAGGAGCTGAAGGAGGCTGGGGATGAGGATGTAAATGATGTGCCCCTTTTGGAGTTGTAGGTATAAGTTAGTAAATAAGATGTAATTTATTTAAGGCTAATGTATATATATATTTTTTTAGATATATGTTTATATTAGAATTAGCTTAATTGTAGCTTTAAGATAGTAAATAAGATGTAATTTACTTAAGGCTAATGTAAATATATATTTTTTTTAAATTATATGTTAATATTAGAATAAGCTTAATTATAAGAAACAAGAAAGAAAGTCGGTCAACCCCGACTATAACATACTCTGTACCAAGAAAATTTGTCTTTTGATCGTAACTCGAAAACCGTTCATCCGATCTTCTTCATTTCTTTGGCGGATCGATAAGTTATCCTAATAACTAAATATGTCCAGAAGGAACAAGCCATCTATCTTCAAAACTGTGGGAGATATGACGTTTTTTCTAATTTGCGGGGGCGGGAGGGGGCGTGGCCAAAATTGAAAATAAACTTGATCTGCCTGCAGACATAAGAAGCATATGTCCCATACACGTCAAACCTCTATCTCTTACCATCTCTGAGATCTGTGCGTTCATACGGACAGACAGACGGACGAACAGACGGACATGGCTATATCGACTCGGCTGTTGATGCTGATCAAGAATATATATACTTTATGGGGTCGGAGATGCTTCCTTCTGGATGTTACATACTTTTGCACAAACTTATAATACTCTATGTACCTTCGGTACAGAGTATAATAAGAATTTGTTGCCCAATCCTGCCCGCAGGCGCACAGAAACGCGCCCAGCAACACAACTTTTGCCTGCCACCAACGCTCCGTTTCCCCTCACCCAGCCAAACTCCTAAGCCGACCAAAAAACCCAACGGGAGCAACAAGGCCAGCACACAAGGCACCCAAGGCCCCAGCAACATTTCGAGCATACTCGCAACATTTCCAAAGTATCTCACTGCGGACTATCAGCTATAGCTGTTATAACAGCGGTCTGTTATGAGAGGCGGCGCAACAGTTCTCTCTATTACTATATCCTCTCTGCCGATGCCGCGCACTAAGTGAAGTGCTAGTGCGATTGGGCTCGTCTTTTATAGGCCGCTGAGTGCTGCCGGTGCTCAGCTGTTGGTTATCGATAACAATCATAGCGGCTTGGTTCCAGCTGTTAGTTATCGATGGGTGTTGGATAGGCGCGCGTCGGCCTATGGTTTGAATGTGGGCGCGCAGTTTAAATCTTTATTTAATCATAACCTAAATTATAATTATGGTGCGCTTCGTGCGGCTTAATGTAATCCTAATTTAATTCTATAATGATGCTTGCGAGCTTTTGGGGCGTCGCAGGACGAACGATGCGCCGTTCACTGTTTACCGCAGGAAAAGCAAAGCCAGCCAGCAAACCGTTACAACACAAATGCCTTGTCGGGGAATAGAGTGCAAGCGAACGTGCTCTGCGATCATTTACGGGTTTAAGTGAAGTGAATAGGCTTTGCGAAAAAAAATTCAGCGCCTTCGCATATTGAAATGATACAAAGAGCGCAAAGGCAATAACAAAATACACACACAGAGAACATAGCCATACACTAACATCTGCAGCCAACGCACGCCAATACAAGAATGTTGTCTTTTCCTTGTCAACAATGCGTTTGCCAAAAACAAAATATCACTCGTCAAGCCGATGATACGTTCGGCACTGTACCACGCAGCACGCTGACCCAAATCAACCGGATCAGATGGCGAAGGCAAGCGCTCCTCGGATGGCGTATTGCTAGTGTGTTTCTAAAAGCAAATTTTCTATGCAATTTAAATGGCATCTGATGCGGTTGGATCGGATGCCGGAGACACTTCGGCTGGTATGTTAACAGGTGTCAGCCTAGTGTGTCTCTAGCTTTAAACACGTCAATCAAGTGTTTCGGGTAGTACACGTATGTTCGAACCTATACTCGGACATGAATACACGAACAGTAATTCACGTGTACACTTACGTTAGAACTGAAACACGAACCACGTTTGTATACACGTGTACACGTGTAACTAAATACACGTCTGAAATGTCGAGCCCTAGTCTTTAGCAAGCTAAAAATGTTGTGGACAGACTTTGTTAATGTCTGCATCCGTCTTGTTGGCAAACATGATATGAGCAATTTCTGAAAACAAAAGCCATAATTAGTGACATATATGCAACCAAAAACGAGAGCGTAAGTTAAAGTCGGCCCTGCCCGACTTCGAAATACCCGTTACTCAGCTCGGATAAGTATGCAACATTTTTTTAACTCGGCCATTTAGACTATTGTAGATATTGGCCACATAGACTACACTGCAAAATCTGAGCTCGATATCTTAAAAATTGTGGGAGTTATTCAATATTTTTTATTGCGGGGGCGGGAGGGGGCGTGGCCAAAATTTGAAACAAACTTGATCTGCCTACAGACAATACTAGCTTACGTATAAAATTTGGTTGCTCTAGCTCTTCTAGTCTCTGAGATCTAGGTGTTCATACAGACGGACGGACGGACGGACGGACAGACGGACATGGCTATATCGACTCGGCTGTTGATGCTGATGAAGAATATATATACTTTATGATATCGGAGATGCTTCCTTCTGCCTGTTACATACATTTGCACGACTTTAGTATACCCTTTTTACTCTACGAGTAACGGGTATAATAAAATCTGAATGCTGACCTCTCGCCACCACTGCTGGATCGCCCTTGAAAACTGGGCCCTGTATTTCCATAACAGTTTAAGACAATTCAAGCTGCTTGTCGTCTCTTCTTTGCTCTTTTGGCTTTGAAGGAGGACATTTCGACTTACTCAACGCAAAGCGCGAGAAAATTCAACACAAATTTTTAACGAAAAGAAGGGTCTGCTTTTAATAAATACACAATCTATTTTGCCTCTCACTCCGTTGACTATTGAAACGGAAAGGTTTTCCCAGGGGAAGCTGAACCAAAAAACGAGGCCTACTGTAGTTTGTGCTGAATCGGAGCCTGTGCACTATGGTCAACTTTACTGGCAATGGAATGTCAAAAAAATGTAATTGTCTTTACTTCAGAGAGTCATCTCTTTTTCATACTATTTAATAAAAGTGGTAGCATATTGCAACCCTGAAATATTTTGAATATTATTATTGTCTGACCGTTTGCTTATTTTAATAATGGCTTTCTTAAAAGCCACAGATCAAACAAGTTACTACAGCGGACAAGTAAACACACATTTTCCAGAAGGAAGAATATCCTACCACCTGTTCCTACCAACGTGTTTGACATGTGTCAATTTTTGTATTGGGCCGGTTTTTTCATCTTTTGAAAGCGTTGCCAAAGTATTTTCCTTTGGTAATATTTTAAAAAGTCGTTGAATTCACTTCAAGGAGTATCGCAGTCAGGTCTTCTTAGGGAGTGTTGAGCGATGTGTCGCCAATTCTCAGATGGGATGATGATAAAGCGAGACCAACCATAAAGTATCGCATTCTTGCCCACAAGGCGATTTTCGAGGGATTTGTCGTCAATTTACCGAATGGACGAAAAAACGAGAAAGCTAAGCTAACTTCGTCTGTGCCGAAGTTTTTATACCCTTGCCAGTGCTCGCTTAAATATTTTCAAAAAATACTCTTTTTCCCATTTTCCGACCGATAGTTCGTATGGGAGCTATATGATATAGTCATTCGACTTGAACAAAAACTTGTAAACTTATGTAAAAGCACGAGAAACAAACAAATACAAAATAGCAGGATGCTACCATTTAAAAAAAAAAAGTTTTTCTAACTAAGATTGTTTTTCAGACCTATCTTTTGTATGGCAGGTATACCATATGGTTGTCCGATTTTAATAAAAATTGGTAGGATTATAAAAAAACATATAAAACCTACGATTACAAAGTTTGGAGACGTTTCCAATGAAAAGAAAAAGTTTTTCATACTAAAGCTAGTTTTCCGACCGATTGTTCCTATGGGAGCTACGAGATATAGTCATCCGATCCGGTCGGTTCCGACATATTAGTAGTGTGCAGCAAAAGAAGACTCCTGTGCGAAAATTCGCTCGATAGCTTTAAGGGGGGGTAAGCTTAATTCGCACGAAAAAATGCACTTTCTTGTGAATTTTTTGTGACGACACAGTTAAAGTCAGGGATGCGAACCACTCGAATATAAGTACTGGTTCGGTTTAGTGGTTCACACAGTTTCTGAACCGGTGGTTCGGTTCATTACATGGTTTTTAGAGCTGACTGAACCGCGGTTTCGGTTCGGTTCAGTGGTTCACAAAGACACATTATGAAATATTATATTATGATTTGTATTGTCATGTGACTTTTCGCACAATTTGCAAATTCATATAATCCATTTGAAAATCGTTAAAATCTTTAGAAGAATGTCCAAAATGTATTATTTCGGTCTTAAAGGATTCGTACATTGGTTCCTAGACGAATGAACTTAGAAAACAGAGAATGTCGGCTAGATAAGAATAAACAAGTAAGGGCGCTGCAGTCGAGTTTCCCGACCACAAAATACCCTGTTCATTTATTTTCATTTATTTGTTTTTGAATTTTTGAAGATGTCATCCTAAATATAGGCAATACTTTTCTAGTCCTGATCAACAACTGGGGGGCTGCTTTTATCAGCTCAACTGTTTCGCTTATAACTCCGGTGTTTTTGGTCCGATCTGATTGTACTTTTCAGAATAGATAGATATTGAGCCTAGCTTGATGTATACTAAACCACGAGGCTATAACTTGAAAATGGATCTGACGGCTTTTTAGGTCTTGGATTTACAGAGGAAGTCTAGGTTTTTTGGGGAAAAAAGGGGGACGGGGTGGAATTTTTTAAATCTGAAACAAACTTGATCTGCGTACAGCATAAATCTACCTTCGTGCAAAAATTTGTGGCTCTATCTCTTATAGTCTCTGAGATCGACGCGTTCATACAGACAGACAGACGGACGGACGGACAGACGGACATGGCTATATCGACTCGGCTGTTCATGCTGATCAAGAATATATATACTTTATGGGGTCGGAAAATTTTCCTTCTCCCTGTTACATACATTCGCACAACTTCATGATCCCCCTTTTCCCATTTTCAATGGGAACAGGGTATAAAAAGCGTTTTTTTGGAAAAAAACTCGGCTAATTTGTTATTGTAAAATAAAAATTATTAACAAATTTGAAAAAAAAAACTCGACAACGTTACCTCGTAAATTATGTTCAGAAATAGTGTTAAAAATTTCAAAATGATCGGTTCAGTAGTTTTTATGTTATGAGGGGCACCGACTTTGAAAACGTGAGTTGTGGGAAAATCGCTTTAAAGTTTTGAACACTAAAAAATTTGTTCGGTACCTGAAATGCGAAAGGTATAAAAATACTCGTATCTTCGTCAATTTTGCTTCAATCGACTTGAAATTTTGACACAATACTCCTAACATTTTAGGCATTCATTTAAAAAAATTCGAAAAATAAAATTTAAATAGCCCTTAAAACTGAGAGACTAGTTCGCGTAGAAACAGACACACGGACGGACGGACAAAGCTCAATCGACTCAGCTCGTCACCCTGATCAAGAATATATATAGTTTATGGGGTCGGAAATGAATATTTCTATGCGTTGCAAACTTCTGGGCAAAATTATAATACCCTTTCCATAATGAGATAGCACATATCGCCAATTTATCCCTTTTATGATAAAAATGCGATACCTAATGTATTTTGTTAGTGCAAAACGACAAACTATCTCCGAACTCTCCCCTTAAGCAATCGCCAAACTCTCGCATTGACGAGGGAGATAAGTAACACGAAAAAATGATTGCAGGGTATTAGAAAATCATTTGAAAAACATTTGAAAAGCTGAATCAAAAGTATCGCCGAAAAATATCACCACTTATATTCGATAACGATATATTGATATTTAGGATAAACTGAATTGGAAGTAGTCAAAACTTACAAATATGGATTAATCAGAGCGCGGAGTTTAAAAATCATTTGCAAGAGAAGATTAAATAAGTCCTAAGCTCTTAGTTATTTTTTTATTTAAATAATTATTCTACTTCTAGCTGATATCAAGCGAAATGTTTTATGATCAAGTGCTACATTTTTTGTATTAATGTTAACTAAAGGTTAGGGCCGATTTCTCATCATTTACATAAAGTTATCTGTTGGATAAACTTACACAAAGAAGCTGTTTAGAAGATGAGAAATTGACCCTTAATGTAGTAATCTTTATATAAATCGATGAATTTAAGTGAGTAGCACAAATTTCTTTGTTTTTAAGTTTTCGTGTTAAGGCCTGTTCCAGGACCGCGGGAAATTTAGGACGCGAAATTGCAATTTATTAACTTAGCATCCACATAAACTTTTAGTACGGCCATATATAAGCCAAAATGGCAAAATAAAGAAACGGCCACATTGGTGGTCAGCTGTTTTTCGTTGTCCCTAAGTTGTGGCTGCTCCAGCTGGAAGCCACCGGCACTTCCACTTTTAGAGCACTTGCCGCGATGATACCTCAGACTGTCTCTGAGAGAATGCCAAGCGCTTTTGCAGTCATTCGCTGAGAGGCATTTATTAATTAATGCGATTAAGTTCAATACAATAAACTAACCTTCTTTTATTATTTCCGCGCCAACACTTTCCCACGCACTCTTCACTTTTATGTGGTCAAAGTGTTTTTTGTCTGTGATATCCCACAGACAAGGTCGGAGCTCAAGTGCCTTTATAAGAGCAACTTTGTCCTCGCGGTTGAAACTTTCAGTACGCTTCCTTTTCCGCTCCTACTTTTTTGCCTCCGTTGTTTCCATTTTTGACGATAAAATAATTGACTGCGCTTTATTTTGTTTCTGGCAACAGCTGTTTTACAGTCCACTCACGTTCCAAAGCGCTATCGATATGTCAACTATCGATAGGCTAATTGTGTATTTATTTTTGCTTCCTCAGAACATAGAAAATAAAAGCAGCGGCGGAAACTTTTCGCCGCTGTTTTTTTTATATGGAGTTTGTCATAAAAATTTATTTTCCGCGGTCCTGGGAACAGGCCTTTAAGCCGGGTAACCAGCACAGCGGAAACTAAAAATTCCTGCCAAACTTCATATAAAAAAAATGTGCCACGAATTTTTAGTTTGCTTTTTCGTTTGTTGTGTATCCAGCAACACGAACGAAATCCACACTTGCATAGATAGCGGCGCATCAATAGCGGCGTTTCGGAAGCGAGTGTGGAACGAGAAACAGCTGATATTCAGGCCAGGAATATATTGCTGACAATTATTTTGGAAGTGATTAGGCAAAAGATGGAGGCAAAACTGTGCGCAAGACTAAAAAGAGAATTGCAATTTTTAACATGAGGAGAAGATAAATAAAATCAAATAAAAGCAGTTGAGCCAGGACCATTTCTTTGGTGAATCACAGAGAAAAAGCATTTTGACAACATTTCTGTGAAAAGTGAGTGGGAAAGCGTTGCTGCACAAATAAATAAAGAATATTATGTTCAAAATTATTAAATTCATTAATGTTATAAATGCTTGCTAGCGACTGACTGTAACATCGCTTGAATGTAAAGAACAGAGAGATGCACAGAACGCTCCGCTTGACAGTTTGTATCAATTGGGTTCGACACACTCAAAATAAAGGCCTGTATCCAGCACTGCGGAAAATTCCTGCCAGAAATTTGCTATTTATTTTGAGAGTGTGGAACCCAACTGAACTTTCCCAAGAACTTTTCATAGAAAATTTGTCAAAATGCTTTTTTTCTGTAATAAGCCATAGACATGGTCGTGCCTCCACTGCTTTTATTAAAGCTATCTTCTCGTCCGGTTGAAAATTATAAGTCCTTTTTTTGCGCTCATTGATTGCCTCCATCTTTTGTCAAATCACTTCCAAAATAATTGTTAGCAATATATTCCTGGCCTGAATATCAGCTGTTTCTCGTTCCACACACGCTTCCGAAACGCCGCTATTGATACTCCGCTATCTATGCAAATGTGGATTTCGTTCGTGTTGCTGGATACACAACAAACGAAAAAGCAAACTAAAAATTCCTGGCACCGTTTTTTTATATGAAGTTTGGCAGGAATTTTTAGTTTCCGTTGTGCTGGATACCCGGCTTAAATAGCAAATTCCTGGCAGGAATTTTCCGCAGTGCTGAATACAGGCCTTTAGTTACGAAATTACTGAAACGGCCCACACTGCTTACCATCTCTGAGATCTGTGTGTTTATTAGGCTTGTTGATAATATATCAATATATCGATATTTTATACAAAAAAAATAAATATTTATATCGAAATATTGTTTTTCCCGATATATCGCATATCGATATTATTTGGAAATATATTTTTTGATATTGTGGTTGGTCACACTACACTTAGAAATCTTAAAAAGAGAAGATGCGCGCGGCAAGGAGCTTTTACACAAACATAAACGCACATAATGTCACCTGCAGCCTTTGTGCAAAAGTAATTAAGTCAAGTGGCAACACCACTAATCTCCTGTCACATTTGAGGAACAAGCACCCGGCGCAAGCGTATTCAGCATGTGTTAAGGTAAGAAAAAATGTAATGCCAGAAAGTCTTGAGAATTTTCCCGCGCAATTTTTTGACAGTGTGTGTGTGTGCGAGTCACTAACCCAGTCGGACCTTGCGTCATGTGTTGAGAAAAATCAGTACACCCGGTGGCATGATATTTCACGTAAATAGTCTCTACATGATTTTTTTGCATGAAATTAGCCCTTAATATATTATGAAAAACTTTTCTCAGGTATTTGTAAGACTAAAAGTCTGAAATTTCATTCGAAAACATTAAAAACTCAGGGGTTTGGCAGCGAACGTCTCATGTCTTCCCACCTACGATATACAAAGTAAGTACATCTGGAGTACTTAGAAAGTAAAGAACCTGAAGGCTGATGACGTCATCTAAGCGGAAACGGTTAAAACACCAAGGCTCAGGTTTTGTCATGCCTTATTACGTGAAAAGTAAGCATGAGTAAGTACATTTTTCATGATGAAAAGTCCGACTGGGAAGCCTTTTTATTCTTATGCATTTGTATATGTGTGTACTTTCCGCGAATTTCGGTGCTTTGTAAATAATTTTGGAGGTAAAATCATGTTACCAATATATGTCATTTTTCTAGAAAATTGAACTTTTTCATTGTTTAAACAAGAAAGAAAGTCGGTCAAGCCCGACTATAACAAACTCTGTACCAAGAAAATTTGTCTTTTGATCATAACTCGAAAACCGTTCATCCGATCTTCATTCCTTTAGCGGATCGATAAGTTATCCTAATAACTAAATATGACCAGAAGGAACAAGCCATCTATCTTCAAAACTGTGGGAGATATGATGTTTTTTCTAAATTGCGGGGGCGGGAGGGGGCGTGGCCAAAATTGAAAATAAACTTGATCTGCCTGCAGACAAAAGAAGCATTTGTCCAATACATGTCAAGCCTCTATCTCTTACCATCTCTGAGATCTGTGCGTTCATACGGACAGACAGACAGACAGACGGACGGACGGACGGACAGACGGACATGGCTATATCGACTCGGCTGTTGATGCTGATCAAGAATATATATACTTTATGGGGTCGGAGATGCTTTCTTCTGGATGTTACATACTTTTGCACAAACTTATTATACTCTATGTACCTTTGGTACAGAGTATAAAAATGAAATGGTGTCTTTTAAGTTTTTTCTTGTATTCTTACTTAAACTATTCAACCTTAAGATCTCTGTTCTTTAATGGAAAAAAGTTTATTGTTTTATTTTTAATTAATAAAAAGCTCAAAATAATTATAATGCATTTAAAGTTAGTGTTATTTTGGGGGGTTTAAGATTTTTATACTTAAATAAAAAAATATCAGATATATCGATATATTTTGGTGATAAATATTGAAAAAACCGGATGATATTTAAAAAAAATGATAATCATCGATACGATATTTTTTACATATTTTCACAACCCTAGTGTTTTTGTTTAAAATCAGAGCTGCAAACCGGTTTTGAACCGAACCGGTTCGAACCCGGAATTCCGACTTTCAGATAACTGTGAACCGAACCTTGAACCGAACCTCTTAAGGTATTAAAGCTGAACCTGAACCCGTTCCGAACCCAAAGTTTCGGTTCGGTTCAACAACAATTATAAATTTGAACTATTTCCCAGTAACTTCTTCTGTTATCCTGATAGAATTATTCACATTACTGTGGAAACACTTTTCGTATGTGGACTACGAAATTGCATTTTACTTTAAGGGCTGTATGCGGAACTTCGAAGTTTTTACTTCGTCACAATACTTTATATAAGTAAAAACACATTATCATTGCTTTGAGTTTTTCTATTTATATAAAGTATTGTGAAACCCCAACCCAAAATCGAGACAATTCCCTAACAGTTTATGTGGGTTTTAGGTCGCTTACTATATAAACATGATATGCTAAATACATGCTATATACTTTATAAACAAGCTTTGCTGAACCAAGGTTCGAACCAAAACCTTGGCCCAAAAACCTTGAACCTCAAAATTCTGAACCTGAACCATTGGTAAATTTTGGTTCGAACCCGCGAGCCGGAGATCCACGAAATTTTTTGGGTTTGCAGCTCTGTTTAAAATACACATACATATATATGGGATGTATATTCTTTGTATATTTTCAATGTAAACCTCTTTACAATTATTCAAAGTTTTGTCAAAATCGGATGACTATAGGTTATAGCTGCCATATGAATGATCGGTCGAGAAATTAGTTTTAGTGAGAAAAACTTTTTTGTTTTCAAAGAAAACGCCTCCAAAACTTTTTATTTCTTAGTTTGCTATGCTTCTCCATAATTCCACAAAGTTTGGTCGAAATCGGACATCTATATGGTATAGCTGTCATACAAAAGTAGAGTCAGAAAAATGTTTTATTGAGAAAAGCTTGTTTGTTTCAGTGGATATGGAAACTGAATGCTTTCGATGGACATTTCGCTAATCCATTTATTTTTATTCGACCCATTTTAGTTTACAATTGTGGGAATTTGTAGGCTCCTTCCTAAAGCTTGAGCCAAGTCAGAAACTTATTATTCGATGGCATTTCCACCAATTTCTCCAGTTTCAAACCATTATCTTCTGCCAGTTTCTTCAGATCCTTAATATCCCTTACACCCCAGGTGGCATCTCTTTGCCTCAGACTCTGATCAAAGTCCACATTGCTTTGTGGAGTCAATACCCCATCCTGAGCATATGGTCCGTAGGTGAACAATCTTCCTCCTGGCTTCAGTAACTGACCAGCGGCTCTGAATAGGCCACTGGAGCAGGACCAAGGACTTATGTGCATCATGTTTGAGTTGAACATGTAATCGAACGAGGACAGAGGCAGTTGTGGTTCCCATTGCCTCAGATCCTGGGTAATATCCACATAAAGCGGGGGGAGAATATTTGCCGTGGAGCAGTCCTTGGCATATGCGGCGATTGAAGACATCTGTTGTCTCTCATACTCTGTGGGCTGAAAGCTGATGTTGGGTAACAGCGGAGCCAAATAACCCGCATGCTGACCAGATCCTGAGGCAATCTCCAGTAGCTTCAGGTTCGGCGTCTGACGATCCACTTGAGCGACAAGAGCCTCGGCTATCGGCTGCGAATTGCGATCGGCCGAAGGATGTGTTCGCTTGTGGGGGGCGGCGGCAGCACTAAGACGCCATGAAATGTGTAAGGAACGTTTTAAGGTTTGTGTGAGACTGATGCAACGTGTTTGCGGTTAAATTATAAACAATAATTAAGATAAACAACATATTTACCTCATTTTGTAAGCAACAGTAAACCAACAGCTGATAGCCGTCAATCTCTTTACAGGCCTCTGCACTAGTTCGCCATCGACTAGTTCCAGAATCAACAAATCACTCAGGCTGCCTTCACACTGTTCGACACATGAGATGTGATATGCCTGCTTCTCAGCGAGTTTCGAATATAAATTTTAACAACTAACATGTGTCAGTCAGTGTAAATGCTGCAGAATGCATAAAACCTACTCATTTTTCTATACAAAATCCGTTCTAGACTGGCTAAACTACCAAATAAAAATAAAAACATTGAGTGATACATTTCTGGCAAAAAACACTTTACCCAGTGTAAAAAAATCTTAGTTATTTCTTCAATATCCAAATCTTACAAAAAACTAGACATAACTTGTAATCTGGGGATCTGGGAGACCAAACTGGACAGAATTCAGGTAATTATTGTAAAATGGGAATGGGATGATTTTCTAAAGATTCCTTTACTAAAACTAAGTGATTTAAGTACACGAAGGATCGATTTCTTATTTTCCATTTTTTATTTAAATTATGCCCATTTACAAATTACAATTACCTTTATTAATAAGCAAACATTCGAAAACTACATATTCTGCCAGAAAATATTTTTAAAGAGGCTTAGAAAATCAGCTTTCACATTATCAAACGACATTTTTTGGTTTCGCGCCTTTTTTATATTCGCGCCAATTGTCAATTGGTTCTTCTGTTAAGGAAAGCACATCAAAATAAAACCAGGGTGGTTCAGTCAACTGCTTTTGATTTGCTCTCATCAAAATTAAATCAAAAGTAAATCACTTTCAGGAATACCACTAAAGTTCTTGTGTTATTAAATTTTCTATCCAGGCACTAAAACAGCTAGCCTTCGCAAGTACAAAACCACAAAACTCCATCTGAATAATTCCATTAAATAGGAAGTTTGCAACTGAACCTGGCTAATA
This sequence comes from Lordiphosa fenestrarum, assembly GCA_035044985.1. Classification (NCBI taxonomy): domain Eukaryota; kingdom Metazoa; phylum Arthropoda; class Insecta; order Diptera; family Drosophilidae; genus Lordiphosa; species Lordiphosa fenestrarum. Next base: position 112,453 of record JAWNNO010000457.1, on the reverse strand, counting down.
TTTGTGAATTCATCAATACTGAGCTCAACTGGCTGACTTGAATACCCTTACTGACATAAATTTCTGCGCAGTGCTAAGGGTTGCAGCAGCTAGGCATTCTGCCAATCGATAACTTTGGTCAAGTCAAGTGCGGTCTCACTAGTCCATATTGACAAACTCGCTTCAATTCGTGTCGGCGTTTGATATTTATTCAACAATTGTTAACTTTTAGCCGCAAAATGTCCGACAATGATGATGATTTCATGTGCGATGATGATGAAGATTACGGCTTGGTAAGTGTGATGCCATATATTAAGCAAGTACGTCCTTTTCAATATGCCGGCTGTCGCCGCCACCCGCGCCGCAGGAATACTCTGAGGACAGCAACTCGGAGCCCGATGTGGATCTGGAGAATCAATACTACAACAGCAAGGCCTTGAAAGAGGAGGAACCCAAGGCGGCCCTGGCCAGTTTCCAGAAGGTGCTGGACTTGGAGAATGGCGAAAAGGGCGAATGGGGCTTCAAGGCGCTGAAGCAAATGATCAAAATTAACTTCAGACTGGTGAGTGCCACCTCGCGTAAGGAAGGAAGTTGGTCTAATTATTTTCAATGTATCCACCCAGTGCAACTATGACGAAATGATGGTGCGCTACAAGCAGCTGCTTACCTACATCAAAAGCGCCGTGACCCGCAATCACTCGGAGAAGAGCATCAACTCCATACTGGACTACATTTCCACCTCGAAGAATGTAAGCTTCAAAGCGTCACACATAAACCAGTCTCTAATTCCGCCTGCTGTTCCAGATGGCCCTGCTTCAGAATTTCTATGAGACCACCTTGGATGCCCTGCGGGATGCCAAAAACGATAGACTGTGGTTCAAAACCAATACCAAATTGGGCAAACTCTACTTCGATCGCAGCGACTTCACGAAATTGCAGAAGATACTCAAACAATTGCACCAAAGCTGCCAAACCGATGATGGGGAAGATGACCTGAAGAAGGGCACCCAGCTGCTGGAGATCTATGCTCTGGAAATACAAATGTACACCGTGCAGAAAAACAACAAGAAACTAAAGGCTCTGTATGAGCAGTCACTGCACATCAAGTCGGCTATACCGCATCCCCTGATAATGGGCGTTATACGCGAATGCGGCGGCAAAATGCACTTGCGGGAGGGAGAGTTCGAGAAGGCGCACACCGACTTCTTTGAGGCCTTCAAGAACTACGATGAGAGTGGCTCACCCAGACGCACCACTTGCCTCAAGTATCTGGTCTTGGCTAATATGTGAGTGGCAGTCCAATTGAGAAACTTGAACTAATTTATCTCCCTTTTAGGCTAATGAAGTCGGGCATTAATCCCTTCGACTCCCAGGAGGCCAAACCCTACAAGAACGATCCCGAGATACTGGCCATGACCAACTTGGTTAATTCGTACCAAAACAATGATATCAATGAGTTTGAAACTATTCTACGGCAACATCGGAGTAATATTATGGCTGATCAATTTATACGGGAACATATTGAGGACTTGCTGCGCAATATACGCACTCAGGTGCTGATCAAATTGATCAGGCCATATAAGAATATAGCCATACCATTTATAGCCAATGCCTTGAACATTGAGCCAGCCGAGGTGGAGAGTCTGTTGGTGTCCTGCATATTGGATGAGTAAGTAGACACAAAAAAAGAGAAAAGAGACAAGTTTAGATTAAACCATTTTGGGATGAAAATGAAATGAAAGGGCAGAGTATCCAATTGAATTTTATATTGGGTTTCCTTACGGCTCTGCTTAAGTTCTCTGTAGCTTAACTTGGTTTCTATTTTCCGCCGGTACGTACAACAAAAAGTTTATTGTGACAAAGAGGATTTGTGAAACAAAAATCTTTATTCCAATAAGCTGACACTTGGTACTTAAACAGAAAGAAGATCTTTTGCTATTTTAGGCTCAACTTATTTATTTTGCCTTCCTTTGCACGCTGAAGATGCACTATTTTCGAATTGCAATCCTAGATCTTACAGGCGAAGCCTGTTCCTTTTGTTCTTTTCTTTCATTCTTGTAACGATTTCGGTGCTGTTTAAATGTGTCTAGAACAAATCGAAAAGTCACGTTTTCGGGATATGAATCTTAAAGTTTCATTAGTAGACAGACATAAAAATATTAAATTGACATCAAAGATTTTGTTTACATTGCTAAACCCTCAAGCAAAAATAACTCAGCTCAATAGCCCTAAGGAATTTGATATTCTTGGATTTCTCAAGTCTCAATTCTAGACTAGTTGATTTAAATAGGAATTTGGAATAGGAAATAGTACAACTTCGGATGATTTTCGCTATTGTGGCGTTCAATCGCTACATGTACCGAATTCGTAATCACTAAAGTGAAAGCCGGAACATGCCAGTGTGGGTTTTACTTCAATGTAAATTGGCTCGAACAACAGAACAAGTTCAGTGAAATGAACTAAACAACACTATTCTGTTTGGAGGTTCGTAAGGTGATTCCTCACCTTAATTCAATATAGGACACAAGTTTTTTGTCATATAATATGATATATAGGGTAGGTTTTCTAGCTGACATTCTCTCTTTTTAAAGGGCATTCCTCTAGAAACTTATAGACGAATCCAGGAAAACTTTGGACATTCTTCTAAGGATTTTAAAGTGAATATCTTTGGATTATCGGAATTCAATTTGAAAAGTGTTCGAAAAGTCACATTACTACAAAAAATCATAATATTTCTTAATGTGCCTTTGTGAACCACTGAACCGAACCGAAACCGCGGTTCAGTTAGCTCCAAAAACCAAGTAATGAACCGAACCGGCGTGTTAGAAACTGTCTGAACCACTAAACCGAACCAGTACTTATTTTCGAGTGGTTTGCATCCCTGCTACAATATATAATCAAAAGTCGAAGGTGTTGAAATAGTTAGGGCGCGAAGAATAATGTCGAAAGTTTTTAGGAGCGCCTAGAAAAATAAATATTGGTTTGGTGCAAAAAAAAATATTGTCGCTATTCGAGGGGTAAAACCTCCGCGATTTACGTGCGAGAGAACGGGGTCAGATTAATCAAAGCTACTTAAAGTCTGTACTAACATTTTTCTAACTTTTTTCACGTTTTTATTTCAGCACCATTAAGGGTCGCATTGATCAGGTGAATCAGGTGCTTCAACTGGATAAGGTCAACAGCAGTGCTGCACGTTACAATGCCTTGGAGAAATGGTCCAACCAAATCCAGTCTTTGCAATTTGCAGTCGTTAAAAAAATGGCTTAAGTCTGTCGTGAGATAAAATATTAAAAGTCGAGAAAAATGGAGATTGTTGATGTTACAGTTTGGGTTGGCACTTGTTCTTCTTATCTCATAAATGATTTTATTATTGGAAACTAACCGAGAGACTGATATGAAACGGCCTTAACTAAGATCCAAGAGACAGAAATCAGTTTGGTCTGCATCAAATTGCGCTATGGTTGAAACAGTTTCGAAAATGCCGGTATGATAGATATGGTAATGAATTTGGGTTATGATATTATCACTAGAAGAGTAAGTCGATTGAAAAATATTAAATTAAATATTGTGGCATCTATATAGGGTAAAGGCAACTAGCGGAATGTGTCTTTACAGGTTGGGCGGGTATAAGAGAAAGAACATCACCACCTCAGTTCTTCACCATAAATATATTGTTCAGGTCTTATCTTAGTATCATCGTGTGGTTTAACCGCTTGGTTGTTCCCTCTTCCTATTATCACTCTGTCTACTCTCTTTTATTATGTGACACGGCGGTTTACTAGGTGGCAAAAGACCCACCCCACTTTCCCTAAGCACAGTCGACCCCGTGGGCAGAGTACGCCTCCACTTTGCTGCACACTGATCGTGTTCGTTACATATGAAATGGCAGTTTCGAAAATGCCGATATGATAGATATGGTAATGAATTTGGGTTATGGTATTATCACTAGAAGAGAAAGTCGATTGAAAAATGACTCGAATAAGTTTGCGATGCTAAAATATTTTAACCTCTTTTGGATTTTTAAAGCAGAAATAAAAGGCCGATTGCGTTTGATGTTAACGCGGATTGCTTTTCAAGTTGAGCCTACAACGTTCAATATGGTTCTTGTATAGGCTAATACTTATTCTAAATAATATATTTAGAAAGTGCAACGACGTACTTACTACCTGGACAAATAAGTTTCAAGGGGGTTGACCCGTGTGTTTTGGGAATTTATTTTGAAGAACGATTAAGACTTAGAACTTAGAATTTTGTACTACATAGTTAGTAAGTATTTCAGGACATTTAAGGATTTTTTTTAATATAAAATAACAAAAACTATCCAAGATTCAGCGAGGGGAAGAAATTCACGTAAATCAAAGGTACTGCTTGTGCCAACACGATTCCGGCCGACTGACTGGTTGGAAAACATAAAGTAACAGAGCATTTTAAACTCTGTGACTGTATCTAAAAGACAAACTAAGATTATTTTAAAATATTGAAAAAAAACACATTTTACGAAACGTTTATTAATTGCTATTTAGATAACATGCTGAATAAAAGGGATTTCGCGAAAAACGCGTTTGAAAGTTCAAGTACGGCCTGGCAGGCTTGAACACATTCCTTATCAGGGCAATAACTTTCTAACGACATCGGATATCGAAAAATCCTTTTAGTTTGATGTAATTATAAAAACAAGAAAGAAAGTCGGTCATGGGCGACTATAACATACTCTGTACCCACGAAACTATCCGTTCAGCATAGATTTCGATGCTGTAAATGCAGCAGAAAAAAATTCTCTCTGAGTTTAAAACCGGATCTCTAATTAAAAACCTCTGTAATTCTATAGATGGTTCGCACCCTTTGGAAAGTCTTAGATTAGATTCTTGGATTGGTTCATTTATGTATCAATTCTATGGGTTTGCTTTGATGCTTGGATAATGGAGTCTTAGATCGTTGAGTATGTTTTTGGTAAAAACAACATATTTTTGATAAGAGGGGTCCAGCTTAGGAAGCAATTAAGTGAGTTTAATTAGTTTCTGAACAGACCCCATTGCCCGGACTTTAAAATCAAAGCTACGCTTCTATTTCACAACTTCTCCTATGCTTAAGATCCTTTTCAAAGCCGGGAAAGTGTCGTGGTTCCGTACGACTTTGAAATGACAATGCTCCGATTCAGCAGTTTACAATTCTAATTATCTGATCCTTTTTTAAACAGTGGGGATGATGTTGGGTTCGCGGCTTAGGAGGATATCAATATGGAAGGTCCGGCTGGAAAATGTTGATGATTTAGATGTAACCTACAAAAACGAGAGCGTAAGTTAAAGTCGGCCCTGCCCGACTTCGAAATACCCGTTACTCAGCTCAGCTCGGATAAGTATGCAACATTTTTTTAACTCGGCCATTTATTACCCGATCCTTTTGAAAATTTGTGAGATTGTAGATCTTGGCCACATAGACTACACTGCAAAATCTGAGCTCGATATCTTAAAAGTTGTGGGAGTTATTCAATATTTTGTATTGCGGGGGCGGGAGGGGGCGTGGCCAAAATTTGAAACAAACTTGATCTGCCTACAGACAATACTAGCTTACGTATAAAATTTGGTTGCTCTAGCTCTTCTAGTCTCTGAGATCTAGGTGTTCATACAGACGGACGGACGGACGGACGGACGGACGGACGGACGGACGGACGGACGGACGGACGGACGGACGGACGGACGGACGGACGGACAGACGGACATGGCTATATCGACTCGGCTGTTGATGCTGATGAAGATTATATATACTTTATGATATCGGAGATGCTTCCTTCTGCCTGTTACATACATTTGCACGACTTTAGTATACCCTTTTTACTCTACGAGTAACGGGTATAATAATACCGAAAAATAAGAACAAAAATATTTTTTTTACGAAATGTCACTAAATATTCGATAGATCACTAATGATAGTATATTCAGGGACTTGTTGATATTTTTCGGCTATATTTAATCGTGGATGACACAGAAATCTCTAGAGATTTTGCCGTCGGCTGGTATGTAACTCTTTCAAAAACTCGTAGGGGTGAAAGTCTCGTTAGAAATTGTGTTTATAAGATAATGGTCTATTTTGGTTGTGTCTATCTCAAATAATTTATAACAGTTTTCATACATAACTATTTTGATATTTTTAATGACTTTGTAAAATGTTTTACGTTCTAAGTTCCAGATAAATTTCAAATCATTACCTCAATAGAATAGAAATAGAAATGTTAACATTGAATTAGACTTGACAACATATTTTTTGTCCATCATAATTGCAAAATCTCTTTACAAAATACGAGAGGTTTGAAAAGAACCGAAAAAGATTTCTGTGGCAGCTCAGAGTTGGAATTCGGTTGGACTGTGTCTCCCCTTAATATAGTCTTTTGAATCTAAATATCGATATTTCGATACATCGATATTAGGACCAAGGCGGTCCTGAGACACGAAAGAAGCAGATCAGTTGAAGCGAGCTCTTGCAGGTCTTTGCCAACTTTAAATATTTAAGAGCAGAATTCATTAATCCTTCATCAAGCGTTATGCAAGTTCGAGACATTGGCCGTGTTCAGCAGAACTATTGATCGCTGAGCATGTATCAGGAAAAAATGATAAATATAATAGTTTTTGCTGAACGAAGAGCTACAATTTTGAACAGACTTTAAAAGACAATTTCTTAAAAGCAGCGCTGACATTGGCGCCGCTTCGTGTCAACATGGAAATTGCACAAAAGTCTCAAACTTAAGTTTTAACATATTTTTTAGTTGATTCAAATTATGTATCTCCAATAAAAAATACTGAAAAACCTTATCGATTTACAATTACAGCTGAAGGTAACAGGATTTCTTTGATAAATGCTCCTCTATCATGATACGTCGAATTGTCTATTACTGGAGTTCAGCAGAAAGATCAGTGATATTATTGATCAGGGAGCAAGATCTTCTGCCGAACGCGGCCATTTTAAATGGCCTCATTATACCCTTGCAAAGGGTATTATAATTTTGCCAAGAAGTTTGCAACGCTTAGAAATATTCATTTCCGATCCCATAAACTATATATATTCTTGATCAGGGTGACGAGCTGAGTCGATTGAGCTTTGTCCGTCCGTCTGTCAGTCTGTTTCTACGCGAACTAGTCTCTCAGTTTTAAAGCTATCGAGCTGAAATTTTGCACAAAGCCTTCTTTTTGCTGCACACTACTAATATGTCGGATATGTCGTAGGAACAATCGGTCGAAAAACTGAGCTTTGTCCGTCCGTCTATCTGTTAATTTCTACGTGAACTAGTCTTTCAGTTTTGAAGCTATCAAGCTGAAGTTTTGTTCAGACTCTTCTTTTTGCTGCACTCTACTAATATGTCGGAACCGACCGGATCGGATGACTATATCTCATAGCTCCCATAAGGACAATCGGTCGGAAAACTAGTTTTAGTGAGAAAAACTATTTTCTTTTCAATGGAAACGTCTCCGAACTTTGTAATCGTAGGTTTTCTTTGGTTTTTTATAATCCTACCAATTTTTATTAAAATCGGACAATTATATGGTATACCTGCCATACAAAAGATAGGTCTGAAAAACAGTCTTTGTTAGAAAAACTTTTTTTCTGCAATTTTGAATTTGTTTGTTTCTCGTGCTTTTAGTTCTACAAGTTTTTGTCCAATTCGGATGACTATATCATATAGCTCCTATACGAACGATCGGTCGGAAAATGGGAAAAAGAGTATTTTTTGAAAATATTTAAGCGAACACTTGCAAGGGCATAAAAACTTCGGCACAGACGAAGTTAGCTTAGCTTTCTCGTTTTTATTTATAATATATTTAATTGTAAAGTAATATTGATAAATGATCATAACGTTTGTTGTCTATAAGGTTTCTAGTGGTGCTGTGTCGGTAACTATTAAGCCGTTTACTTAAGCTGTTAGATTCCATCTAGCTAAAATCTCTTCAACGCCAATTTGAAATTATTGTTCCTTAAACAGTTTGTACAGTTTCGGTGGAGGCGGCTTCTTGACGGGTTTCCATTTGTTCGATTGTCTGAGGCTTTATGCAACGTCCGTGTATCCACAATCTGAATCTGTAGATCCAAAAAACTAATATGCAAAAACAACTGGCGAGTAGAACACAACCACAAACTGAGCCAATAGCCAGACCTGGTTGATCCCAATCCAGAATAAAATAGATGCTAAAGGATAAAAAACAAATTTAAAGAATTCTTCCCTTCTTTTTTAAAATATATCTTACGGTTCTGTTGCTCCTGCCAGATAATAAATAAGCGAGAATAATCCATAGATCATACCCATAGCAAAGGGATAGACGAAATGCATTAATCTTGTGGGGAAGGCAACCATAAAGCAGTCGAATAGCATGCAAACCGTGTTAAAGGCATGTGCCCAGAGATTATAGAGATCACCGGCTGCGCCAGGCATAGCTGAAAAAATAAGGAATTTTTTAAAATGCAGAGTATACAGTTAATTTGGAATATGTAGAAAAGTATTTGATCCTGTTGCAAACTTTTTGATATTTTTTAAGACACACAAAATACCCGCTAAGAGTCCAGAAACCAAATTTAAAACATTCTCTAGACCCCAAATGAAATAATTAAGAGGAAATTGGTACTCACATGGATACAGGGCAGCCCAGAACACGAGCGTTATCAAAAAGGCCAGTACTGTGGTTGTGTAATGCGAAAACCAATATATTTTGAGTGACCAACAGCCGGGAGCTACAATATTTGGTACTAGATTCCTCAGAAAGTTCCAAACTCTTATCACCTACTTACCAAAATAGCCGGGATTCAAAAAGTAAATGGTGGCCACCACAGCTCCATATGTGAGAGCATAGAAACAAAACACGAAGCCCCAATCTGTCAGATAGATAAACCAACGTCCGCCATTGAAAGTTTCAATCATGCTACTTATCACACCAGATGCAAAAAAGGCAGCAAAGATCCAACGATAAAGTAGCCAGATGATGGAACGATCACCACGTTGCCACTGCGAGCGACAGAAGTCACCGGGCTCGTCATGATGCAGGGAGAATTTCGATCGTTGAAACTCCTCTTTGAAGGGTAGACAACAGGAATCCTTGCTCTCAGTCGGATCACGCATCTCAGTAGCCGGACAACGATTGCTATAATCCCCCAAGAGAGCCGACTAGCTAGAGGGTAGAACACAAACTGTCGCCCACATGAGACGATACGGCGAAATAGGCTCGCTTGTTGGCCATTAGTTCTGCAAATCGTTTGAGTTTTGAGTGGCAATCGAGGTATTGAACGTAAAGCTATCTCGTCACCGAAATTGATTCTTATCAAATGTTGGCCGATAACCGTCTGGTGTTGTGTGGGATGTGAGCAAGCTGGACGCAGGCCAACACAAATCTGTGTGGTAAGGTTCCACACACCGAACATATCGGGCCTTAAGTTCTAACATAGATTCAGGAAAAATTCGCACATGATTCATCAGGGCCGTAAATACAACTATATGTTGATTAATAGTGCCGAGCAGGAACAACTACGCTGAGTTATTTTTTGCAGTTGTAGATTAGACGGGTTTCTTGAAACCCACTCATGATAAGAAGACGCACGACGCCACTACGATTCTGTTTTTGCCGCACTTAAGCCCTTTTCATTCTGACAATTTATCACGCCTTCTATTTTATCACCAATGTTGTCCAAAAAGACAATTTTGAGGTAGTATTCTTTCTTCTGGTAATGAGGGAATTTGGTATTGATTTGTAAAGGGTGATTTTTTTAGAGCTATAGGAAAGTTTTTCAAAAAAAACACATAAAATTCAGAAAAATGCATGAAATCTTTATTTGAATCGATAGTACGGTCCATATTATTTGATGTTTAAAGATTATTTCATGCAAATGTTGACCGTGACTGCGCCTCAAATGGTCCATCCGCTTTGTCCAATTTTGGCATACTCTTTCCAACTAAAACTAATTTCTCGACCGATCATTTATATGGCAGCTATAACCTATGGTCATCCGATTTTGACAAAACTTTGAAGAATTGTGTGAAAGCTTATAAAATCAATATATGCCAATTTTAAGAAGGCTTACATTAAAAAAAAAAATCAAACTATTTTTCTAACATTTCTTTTCTATGGCAGAATCGTTGAGAAGCATAGAAAACTAGTAAAACCGGAGTTTTGAGACGTTTGCATTGAAAACAATAAAGCTTTTCTCACTAGAACAAGTTTTTCGACCGATCGTTCCTGTGGCAGCTATATGTTATAGTCGTCCTATCCGGCCGGTTCCGACAAATTGCAGCGTATTTGTAGCAGAAGACTTCGTGCAAAGTTGGGTCACGACAGCTTTAAAACTGACGGAGGAGATAGCATAGGAACAGACGGACAGACGGACTGGCAGACGGACATGGCTAAATCAACTCAGCTCGTCATGCTGATCAAGAATATAATTACCTTATGTTCCTACTATGCGTTACAAACATCTGGACAATTTCAATATACAGTAGAGGGTATAAATAAATGGGTATAAAAACAGGCTTTCGACACTTACACACAAGGAACTGCTAATACTTCTTTCGATAACTCATAAATTACCTGTACATACAGATATCCTTTGGAAGATTTTGGTTTACTTTTGTAATGGATGTTTTTTATGTTAAATGAAACTTAGATTTTCATCCAAAGGAGCCGAAAATCATTCAAAGGACATCAACATAAATGGTAATTTTTTAGCAACACTGTTTAATATATAGTAAGTAACTTATGACTTACAATCGAACAATGCTAGCAGATTAATGAATTTTATTATCAAAATTCATGTTTGGTTAAGATCAGGGGAAAAAAAGAAAATTGTGTTCAGCGACAAAGCTTATTTCTGGTTAAATGGATATGTGAACAAACATAATTTTCGTATTTGGTGTGAGGAGCAGCCAAAAGCATTGCAGGAACTGCCAATGAATTCGGAAATATTCACTGTTTGGTGTGGATTATGGGCCGGTGCCATCATTGGACCGTACTTTTTTCAAGATGACGAAGATGACTATCACAAACTTTTTTTTTGCCCAAAATGGAACAGCTGGAGTTGGCTGGTATGTGGTTTCAACAAGACGGATGCCACACAGCAAGCGAAACAATGGCCCAATTGAGAGGCTACACTACAATACCCCCTTAAAAGGCTAATTAAGAAGTGCCCTCGCTGTATCCCAACCTTTAGCCTAGGTACAGTAAATTTCGATAACCTTTTTCTTCACCCAGATATATTTCGGGAAACTTACATCAGGTAAGCCTACGAAGTACATAGAAAAATTTAAAAAAAGAATAAAATAAAAAGAATTTTTCCAAAAAACTTCTTATATATTTTAAATTGTATACTATACATTGACGGTCATAGAATCCAAATCATTATACTTGAAACGCAGCCCCGAAAGTTTTGCGAATCACGGAAAGTGAGCTGTTTATTTTACTGGTCACTTAGTTTTGTTTGTGTCAAACTTTTGTCCTTTCTGTTTTTAAAAATATTATATACTAAATTTTATTTACACAGTTAAAACATAATATGGAAAATGCTATCCAATGTATCGGTAATATAATATCGCTCGAGTTTAGTATGTAATTTCATTTTATCTTTTTTATTTAGTTGTTTGCTGTGCTGTGCTGTTTTTTAGGAACTTAAAATGCCAGAAACAGCTCTGTAAACTTTCTTGTTTTTGGTTTTCTAATTAGTTTTTGATCGAATCTGTGAAAATCACATTCAAAAATCGACAAAAACTTAAATGAACTGTTGTAATAAAACTAGTTTGTCTAACTAAATACTACACTTAAATGGCTAATGTTAATGAACTAAAAAACTTTTTAGCGATATACCTAATGGCCCCTGGTAGTACTATAATGTAAGCTTTCCCCCGAAACCCGAAAGGCAACACTTATATCTCTAATGACATCCCAGCTTGAATAATGGAAAAACTCCATGTTAAAAATTTTCCACTTTGCATCGTAATTACTTTTACAGGCACCTTATCGGCTTACATGCTAGCGAAATGCTAATGCTTATCACTAATTACAGTTCTTAGCCTTGCCCTAACATCTCAAGCTTCGAAATGCAAACAAATAAATCTGCCTAAATGTTATTATTGATCAACAAAATTTGTTGGACATAAACATGGTTTAATGTTTCTTAAATAAATATGATCAATTGATATTCAGGGACAATTAAAAGAAAGTTTAATAGAAATTTGTCGAAATATTCCTTTCAGACTGAGTTCAAAAGTTATCGGGGTTGTTGTTTAGTCGCACGTCATAAAAGTTAATCTCAAACGATGAGCAAAAAAACAATAAGTGAGGAAATATTTTCCGAATTGAACTTATTGTGGATTCAATCTCAGCACACGCGAATCTTGTAACATCGTAATTCCCCCTCACTACTTGCATTTTCCCACAGATCTGCACAAAAGCAAACGAAGAAATAAATTGAATCCCAGAAGGGGAGGTCTGATCTTCGCATGCCTCTGAA